>CM024764.1:10117767-10484622 GCA_014218235.1 Colocasia esculenta
CATGCTTGCGCTTGAAAATTTGTCATATGGGCTTCATAAATTTCTGGTTCTTGGAGTATCTTGACGAGAGTTTCTCTCAAGTCTTTGCTCCAGGCGATCGCTTCCCAGACAGTAATGTTGACGGGAAGTGACTGTAATTGCTGAGAATTTTGTCGTCGCTTCGAGAGCGTATTGTCCAAGTGGGAGGATTCCCTTGATGAGGACCCAGAAGCTCTTTGACTTGACGGGCTTCTTTTGAGAGATAGGAGCCAATAGCTTCTCATTGGGAAGAGGAGGAACATTGTCTGGCTCATTTGATGAAGCATATGACTTAAATTTTTATCTCCAGATGGAGGAACCTTGTCAGACAGTCCTCCTTCTTCGTCTGAAGGATCAAATATATAAGAATCCGTCCGGATTTGAGGTTCGGGCAGGGGTTTTGCTTCTTCGCCATGAAAGAGTATGATCCTATCTGGATGCTTGGTAGTGAAGATGCCGCTTTTTGATGCCTGCCACGACCCTTCTTAGGATGACGACTTGACTACTACCTGGAGGTCGACCTGGTATACAGCGTCGTTGGTTTATCTCCCACTTGTGCAGTAGTTTGCTTGTGGGAGTTTGTAATTCTTTGGAGGAGGAATGAACACCATGTAGCAATGGAAAGAGCTGAACATAGAGTCAATTGTTCCATGGTGATTTCTTCATCTCCATTGAAGAGACTCAGATTCGGCGAAGGAGGGAGGTCACCCTTCTTGGAGTGCTTCATGTTGAACTTGCAATAACCAATTCGGAGCCGCCTCTTTCGCTCGATTTCTTCCCAAGGGATATATTGGTCGAGCGTTGGTTTATTAGAGGGCTCGGAGACTTCATATTCTTCCAGCTCATTAATCAACAGCTGGAGTCTTTGGACAGCTGTCAGCTGCTGAGGAGTCTCTGCTGCCATAGCATCCTCCTTTTTTTTTCATTTTTTCATTTTTTTTTCTTTTTCTGTTTTTCTCTCTATTCTTCATTTGTAGAGCTTCTAGTGAATTCATCACTTCTTGCTCTGAAGATGGCTCAGAATATTTTTTTTGCTAGTGCACCCTTGGCGATAGATTGCCGGGTCTTCTAGAATTTCTTGACTTTCGAGGGCCAACAGTGACCCATTCAGCTTCTGGATGGTGCCTGAAAGGTTGAGTTAATTGCTTCTTCAACAATTTCAGGAGGGAGTTGGTAGTAATCGTCTACGAACTCCTCAGCTTGCTGCGAGATTGGTTTCGCGGCAGCTTCTTCTGGTATTCCGTTTCTATATTGAAACAGGCCACTTCTAAATTGCTCAACATCAGCCTTGCTTCTATGTCGTCCATAGCCCAATTGGCGATGATAATATCACATAGATCTTGATATTGTGTTTGGAACTCTGGACTTGGATCATATATTTGTGGTGAGGGGTCAGGAGATTCCCTCCTGATCAATTACTCCCTCGCGGATCTTTGTTTCGATCTATCATGGAGATCTGGGCAATCTTGGTAGAGTGCATGACTCTGGCATGGTATTCACAGTAGAGATGTGATTGCCTTTCTTTCGAGATATAAGGCTCAGGATCAATACTTTTTATCAACCCTCTGATCTTAAGCTGATTGAATATAGATAGAGTATCTTTTAGATCTAATGAGCGTTGATGCAGAGGATGCCAATCATCATACCATCGGCTGGATAGATATGATGCGGCTTAGGCGGTTTGTCCCTCCGGTTCAAGAACCCCAGAGGATGATGCATTAATGACATTGACCGAATAAGGTCCTAATTGTGTGGCTCACTTGATGGTGGCTGAATATGAGGTTGTGGGGATTGACCAGAAGATTACCCATATTGATGAGTCCTTGCTGGATCATTTCTTCCACTTCCTGTTTGAAATTTGGACAGTCTCAATGACGTGTCCCAGGAGCTGATGATATGGGCAATAGTTGGGTCTCAACTCTTCTGGACTAAGTAATCCATATATCTGATTGTAGACATAGCGGAAGAGAGGCAATGTATGTTGGCGACGGAAGGAATATGACCTTGTCGGCTCGACAGGATTTGGAGATTTTCAAGGAACCACCCGATTGGGTCTTGAAATGGCGGCATAGGGGGCAGCTCCGGATATGCTGGTGGATAAACATAAGCAGGTTGGAAGGCTGGGATTCCTTAATAGGCATATCCTGACGCCTCTCCATGCTTTGCATGATTTGGCGCAGCTCCTGTTGGTTTTGTTGTAATTTGCTCGAGCTGCCTTTGTACTGTTTGTATTTTTTTCTTGTACCCCGATGCCTAGATCTCGCGGAAAGTGAGCCCCAGAAGTATCTTGAGGTGGTTACATGAAGACCAACTCCAAGATTCCTCGAGCTTGTGGCGGGTTCCACCGTATGTATAACATTGACAATGTTCTGGCCAATCCGAAGTATGAGGCTGTGGAGGATCAACCAGACCATTTTGCATAGATATACGGCCTTCTTGGATTACCTTTTGAGCCTCATTCTTGAAGACAAAGCAATCTTCGATAGATGCCCCACCATACGGTGATACGGGCAATAATTGGGTTGATTGATCTTGCCGATATCCGCCGGCTTCTTTTGTGTGTCGGCAGTGATATTAACTGATTATCAGGCAGAGATCGAAGAGTTTTCGGGTATGCTCTTTTCTGAAGAATAAGGAGCCTTCATACGCTCGGCCAATGTAGGCGGAGGTATTTTTGGTTCTGGTTTCTTTCTTGGTTGTGGGGATTACTGCCCCCTTTGTTTCATCACTGGGCAAGAAGTCGATAGCATTAACTTCTTTTGCAAGTGGATGCGCTCCTTAGGGTTTACCCTTTAGCTGTAGAGTTGATTGTTCGGCTAAGAGCCTTCAATTCTGCCACAGCAATATTCACTGGTCAAAGCTTCTGATATTTGTAGCCAAGAGTCTCTCTTTAATTGCTATAATGAGGCCTCTGCGGCAGATAATTACTTACTGCATCTGTTGGATGGGAGGATTATCGCATTGCATGCTAAACTCCCTCCACCTTTGGATGAAGTCTATTGCCGACTCCCCTTTCTTTGTCTGAGGGAGCATAACTCAGCAAGAGAGACCTTCCTTTCTTCTGCCGTTTGAAAACGATCATAGAATTTTGATTGCATATCAGCCCAGTCGAGAACTGAGCCAACTTGAGCTTTGCATGCCATTGGAATGCGACCCCTGTTAAAGATGTTGCAAAATATCTGGGAGGTAGGATTCCTCAGATGCAAGATCGCCCATGGCAATTATATAATGTGCCACATGCTCCCGAGGTGTCCCGTGCCCATCATATTTAGGCAATTTTGGGACTTTGGGACATGATTCTGGTAGCTTCTTGAGTTGATGATGTATAGGGAACGGGACGAGTATAAGCCCGTCGCCTGAATACCCTCGCCCTGCTGGGCGAACATATCTTCAACCATCTTCTTTATTTCATGCCTTTGAATTTGCAATGCTTCTGTTTGAGGAGGCATGATATTAGATGGGTCATTGATATCCGGACCCGTAGCTTGAGGAAGAAGACAGTTGAAGAAATTGCTGGATTTTCAATGAGATAAATCCATCCGGATGCTGGTTTTGTTGTTGATGTTGACAACACCGGTTTATGGATGGCCGATGGCTGAAGTTGCCAATCGTCTCATCTCATTGACAAGTGAGGTCATTTCAGACCGCCACTGTTGCATGACTTCATATTTGTCATCCGCCATTGCATGGAAATTTTCTTTGTCGGCAAGTTGATGACGGGATGACTGCCAGAGGTAGAGGGTCCACCTTCTTCAAGTCGAATATTTGTTTCTTCAAGGGAGGGAATTTGAGTACCCTCATGTTGGATATCAGTTGGAAGAGAAGCTTGATTAGAGGCCAATTTGCCCGCCAGGTTGGTGAGTTCTTCTGACGAACTGCCTGATATTAGGATGGACATCTTCTGTGGGAATATTGGGGGTGGCTTCCGCAATATGCTCTGCAAGTTCGCCAACTTCCCTTCCAGTAGTATAACATAAGAAGATTATAAGCTTGGGCGTTTCTCGAGCTGCCCAAGTAAACACGTCGTCTTTTTGACGGACGAGTACTGGTGCTAGGAATTGCCTTTGGCTTACAAAATTCTGGGATCCACGATATACAGTTGAAGACCGATACTCGAGGATTGGATTGTTGAGTTGGAATTTCTCGACTACCCGGGTATTCTCCGGGCCTTGAGGATTGTAGTTTGATTTTCTATATATGCCTTTTCTTTTCCATCCTCTGGGATGTTCGGATCTAGCATATTGAAGAGAGGCATCTTCGGCGTTACTTTTTCTTCGAATCACCCTTGATGCATCTGCTTGATCTTTCTTGAATTTCTGGGCTTTATTCTTGGAACCCAGATTTGTTTCAACTTGGCAAAGCGCCGCGTCTTTTGCTTGACACCGGCTTTCACCATGGAATCTTCATGCTTCCCCCGAAACCACCGTAGAGCTGAGAAGCGGTTCGAGGTTGGAATATTTGGAATATACCTATCACGAGGAGTGGTAGGTGGAGTACCATCAAGGCGCACTCGCACATTCCAATCATGACGGACTTGCCAGATCTGGAGATGGCGGCGGGCGGCCTCCTGTTCTTGTGGCGTTTATTTGCCCCCGCTGTGAGGAGACAGGAGCCACAATGGTAGAAGAGATCATATGGACCGAATAGGTCCGAGCTTGAGTTGAATGGGGTTTGCCCCCTTTGACAGCAACATTCTTCACAGGCATTTGGGTGCCTGTATTGACAGTAGCGGAACGAACCTTGACACGTCCATTGTTGTTGGAATTTTTGTTTGTTGATTTGTGGGAGGAAGATATTTGAGCAGCTTCCTCCTGTTGATGGGCCGGAACCACTCCCAGAAAGAAAGGGGATCCGATGACTGCAGGGAAATCTCCGAATATGATCGGAGTCGCCAAGTAACCAAACCTGGCATGGTTGTTGACGACTAGCGGTCCATAAGTGACAGCCATCTTCAACAGTTTGTGATTTGTTTCTTTTTAAGTACCTTCAAAAGGAAATAGCAGTATCAGGATTTTCATAAAAACATATAAGTCTCATCCTTCTTACTATGAATGGTGAGAAGAGGTCCCACCGGGCGTGCCAGCTGTTGACACGGGGGAGAAGAAATATGCGTATGAATATGTCGCATCAGACGGACACAATGAATGTGGTGTCCTTTTGGTTCATTTTGCTCATTTCATATGCTTTGGATTTTTTTGTTTATTGGGGTTTGCGGGGCGTGCCAGCTTGTCTAGCAGACAGAAAAAGAGTCCGCACGATGCGGAAGAAGAATTTTGGTGTCCGAAGAACGGACGGCTATGGGTATGGTGTCCGTGAAACGGACGGGTATGGTGTCCGTGAAAGAACGGGTATGGTGTCCGTGAAACGGACGGGTTGTGTCCGCGAACGGACGGGTTGTGTCCGCGAACGGACGGTGCGCCGTTTTTTAATTGAACCTCTTGAGTCCCATGTCTATTCTCATCAGACGATTAGGGTAGCATGTGCTGGACCTCCATCTCCATCGACCGGAATCGATGTTACATTTACATCGAGTTAAAACTCTTGGTATTATTTAATGCCAATTTCTAACCCGAATACCATTCATAGTAAAGGACGAGAAAAATACGTATGCTCTTTGAAAATCCTGATCATGACATGTTTTCGTTTCTTTTGATTGTTTTGAAATGCTTTTGCTTTGGATATTTCATTTTTTTGAAATGACTGCCTTTTTGGGAGTCCAAGTTTGATTTCTTTTGAAAAGGGGAGCGGGTATATACCCGTGGACCGATTAAGGTCTTTCTCCTTTTTGCAAAAGGTTGATTATGGATTTTTATTTGGGAAAACATGGGGATTATCATTATAAACGGACATATGCCTGTGGATTTTGATTCTGAACTTGAGGGTATTATAACCCAGAGCAACACTTCCGTATTAGAAGGATGATTGTGCCAATTTCATATGGGGTTCTTTTACAGTGCCCTTTTTTGAGCAAAGTCCGAGTTTGAGGCAGAGTTTCTTTTCTCCTCATTTCTCGCTCATGTGCGGGTACAATTTCCGAAGAGCATATGGATGTATCTCCATGGAAGTCCTTGTCATATTGTGATTTTGTCCAAAGTTCATTCTCCTCATTTCGCACTTGTGCGGGTACAATTTCCGGAGAGCATATGGATGTATCTCCATGGAAGTCCTTGTCATATTGTGATTTTTGTCCGAAGTCCATTTCCACGGTTATGGTTCTCGTGGAGGTGCATATGTGCTCCCATTTGGGGTATCTGAGTGCAGTTCTTGTCTTATCCTCCTTTTTCTTTGGATGTGTGTATATTATCACAATCTTTTTTTTTTGAATATATGAGTATGTCTTGGCGAGTCCCCGCTTAGGCAGGGTGTCCTTGCAGAGATATTTTCATATTGGTATATGCTTATATCCATGTGTTCTCGGGGAGAAACTTTGCTCAGGGGGATTTAGCCTTAAAGAGATATATGTGTATAAACACAAATTTGCACTTTGTGAATATATTCTCAAACGGTATCTCTATTTGAGTAGAGTATCCGATGGGAAGGTGTCCCCGTACGAACGGGATTCCCTTTTGAGAAACATATACGCAATGGGGCATATTTGTGATTATATAGGTATGTTCTCGGGCAGAGTCCCTATTTGAGCAGAGATTCCACTAAGAAATACATGTATATAAACATGAAGTTGGTGATTATACGGATATGAATTTAGAGGGAACTTTTGTCCGGGCAGGATTCCTCCTAAGAGACATATGCGTATAGGCACAAATTTGTGATTTTATGGATATGTTCTTAGGAGAGTCTCCATTTGGGCAGAGTTTCCCCTAAGGAATTATACATAAGAACATAAATTTGTGAATATACGAATATGTTCTTGGACAGAACCTCCGCTTGGGCAGAGTTTCCTCTAAGAAACATACACATATAACACGAGTTTGTATTTATATGGATACGTCCCCTGAGAGAGATTTTTGCCTGGGCGAGGTTCTCCTTAAGGAACATATTTGTATAATTACAAATTTGTAATCTTTATATATGTGTTCTTGGACGGAATCTCCACTTGGGCAGAGTTTCGTCTTAAGAAACATATATTTAAGAACACAAATTTGCGAATATACGAATATGTCCTTGGGCAGAACCTCCACTTGGGCAGAGTCTCCTCAAGAAAACATATACATATAAGCACAAAATCCACCATCCCAGAGACTTGCTCGATGGGCGGGGAGAACATGGGTATTTTAATACTATGTTTCCATAGAGACTTGCTCGATATGGACGATATTTAAACCCCGGGAATATCACCCCATAGAGACTTGCTCGATGTGGGGGATGGGGATTAAGAAGGAATGTTGATGACGATTGCGCCGACCACTCTCCTCTCCGCGCCTGGCCTATCGGGCTAAAGAAGGGGATTTGTACCTTCGCACACCAAGCAAGGGAGATTGGAGAATGAAAGAGGGAATGAGCAAATGCTCTTTTCTATTTTTCTGGGATTTTTCCAACAGGGCTTCGCAAGAGCGAATGGGAGACCCAGCAGGGCTTCGCCAGAGCAAGATGGATCACCCCCCATTCTTATGGAATAGGGGGGGTATTTATAGGGGTTTTGCCCCTTACATGCGTGGGAGAGAGGAGAGAACCTCCCTCAACCGATGGTGAGTCACCATCGGTTGGGGGAGGCCAACCGATGGTGACCTCGGATGAGGTCACCATCGGTTGGACCCTTAACCGATGGTGAATCACCATCGTTAGGGGTCATCCCCCTTAACCGATGGTGACCTCACATGATGAGGTCACCATCGGTTGGGGTTGCCAACCGATGGTGATTCACCATCGGTTTAAAGGGGACTGTCCCCTTAACCGATGGTGACCTCACATGAGGTCACCATCGGTTGGGGGAAATCCCCCCTCAACCGATGATGAATCACCATCGGTTGAAGGGGAGAACCCCTTAACCGATGGTGACCTCATCTTGAGGTCACCATCGGTTAGGGGTTTCCTAACCGATGGAGAGAGAGGGAGGGGAGGGGGGTTTTGTCTATAAATACCCCCCTACACCCTCATTTACAAGGCTATCTTGCCCAAGTGCTGGAGTTTTTCTTTCTCTCTCGGAGTTCTGCCCGTCTTCTCGGAGTTCTGCCCGACTTCTCGGAGTTCTGCCCGATCGGAGGGTGCCTTTGCAAGCCTCGGAGCTCTTCCTCGTGCTTGTTCTTTGTACTTGTCCTTCGTACTCGGTCTATAGACCTTGTGCTGCTGGATTTCTTCCGCGCTTGTACTCTGGACGGAGACATTCTCTTTGTACTTTCAATTTAATCGGGAATCCGGGCGCCACTTTAAGGGCCGGAACTCCCCTGTCGAACTTCGGGGAAGAATCCCACTGATAATTTGTAACTTAAATAACCTTGGGGTCATTTTAAATCACAACTTATTTGGCCTCTGAGTAGGCTGTTGATAATGTATTGGAATCAGCCCGTTAATAACCAACATTTAATCTTCATGGCTCAACGGCCCCTTTCATCATATCCATGACTTGAACGGTTGTCCGCCACAAATAGGCTTCAAATGGCCAAGTCACCGGACCATTATCTGTAATTTTACTGACATGAACATGTCACACTTTTACGGTTCAACAGGCGTCGCTTTCCAGGGGCCTCTGACCAAGTCCGAGATCGATCCTAGGCCTTCTCGGGTTGCGAACCAAACTCCGAAAAGCTATGACACAGTAGTCTTAAACTGCAATTTTTTTTCCTGAATATTTGATGAAAAAGAGGGAAATTTGCATGAAAGGAAAGTAGACTCACATAAGAGTGTACAATAAGCTTTAATTAGATTTTAACAAGGAATTCACATGCTACATAGACTCTTTCCAGAATATCAGTTAAAACGACACAGTTATCTTAGATACATAAATTCGAAACATACATTGGATGAAATTAGGGAAAAAGGATCATCATGTTCAGGACTTCAAGATGATTAAACAATAGTATTTAATTGACATGGAATAAAGGATTAGGGAGATCTTAAAGAGACACGAAGAGTCGGGTTGCACATGAACAAGGAACTTGTAAGGAGAAATATGATCAAACTACATGATAACAATTGGGAAAAATAGGTTCATGAGATTCTTGACATCATGAAGTACCTACGGAGTCATTTAACGAGAGAATGCCTGCCTTTGGCCGTTTTATGTCTCTTAGGGTTTGTAGCTCGAGTTTTGGGGAAGAACGAGGAAGAACTCCAAATCCTCACGTTCTCCTCCTTCCTTCAACCTTCTCCCACGTCCAAAGCCTCCACAACAGTAAGCTAGGTCGGCCAAGGAAGGGAATTGCGTTGTATTTAAGGGAATATGTCATTAGGAGTCTTAATGAGACTCTAACTTCTTAGTTACGAGTTTCCTTTTCTTTATTTCCTTCCTTAGAGCTTCCAACTCCGAATTTCTTTAGGGTTTTGGTTAGGAAGGCTCCCATTCATGATGGGTTATGGCTAACTTCGGTTTTGGCCTATGTTCATGGCCCAATTAGGGTTACTAATCTATTAATTACTTATTAAGTGGGTATTTCGAATTAAATACTATTTTTACTATTATTTAAGCCACACACTAGCCCAATAAACTCTTATGAGTTTAATTATCATATTTGATGTGATGGTCTTTGGGGTTATGCACATGCAATAATGTATTTCCGACATTATCGGGTTTCCGGCTCTTAGAGTTTGACTAAGTCAAACATGTGTCATTATCCCCAATTTCTTTATGATTGGTTGTGATATATTATCTAGTTCATCCTTATGAAATTTCGTCTGATTTCACTTTAATTTTTCACATGTGATAATAGGCTTTCCATTTATTTGGTTTAACTGTCTCAAGTCGTAGTTTAGGATTTTTGCTAACTCAAATATGATTGTTTGACCCAAATATCTTTGCTAATATTCTATCCCATTATTTAGTTTGAATCCTAAATTTTCATGCGATTTTGAATTGGTGTCTTACACATGTGATAACGTGGTTTCTGATATTATCAGGTTTTTACCGTCTTAAGAATTGTTTACAGTTTCGTTAGCCCAATCATGTTCTGATCGTCCAATCTCTTTACCCTCTCATTGAAGTTCATTATTTAATTTTCAAATTATAGGGTTTCATCTTATTCCATATTGGTTTCACACATGATAATAAGATTTTTGTTGTCAACTCATTTACCTTTAATTAAATACTAAGCCCTTGTTTGATTATTTTAAAACTTTGATTTCCTCTTGATTTTTCTATTTATTTAAGATTTAAGAATTCCCGGTTGTTACATATACCCACTTCTGATTTTCCTTGTACCCATATTTGTTCAGAAGCATAACTTATGAATTTGTCCACATTGTCGAGCAGAGCCCATTGAATTAGTTTTGTTGGCCATGTTATGGAGACCTATAGGGGGGTGAATGGGTCTTAATTGGATTTAAAAGAATAACAATTCGTAGCAAGAATAGAAACAAATACACAAGCGGACACAACGATTTTTATCCTTGTTTGGAGCTAAATAGCCTCAGCCTCTTACATCTAGTCTATGAAGCAACAACTTCAGAATTTCACTAGACAGTCGATTGACCACAACCACTGGGTTCCCAACCTGCACCCAAGTCTTCCCTATCCAAGGGACACAACACCCGATCACACTGGTCTTCCCTCTATGACAGAAACAACACCCTAAAACCGCAATGCTTGGTCTTCCCTATTTAAGGGGCATAACACTCAGATCACACCGGTCTTCCCTTCATAAGGGAACAACTACAACACCTTTAAGCCCAACTCTCAGGTCTTCCCTTATTAAAGGGGCATAAGCGGGCACACATGTCCACACTTCACAAGGAGTGATGCCAAGAAATGGGTCTCTTGAAAGATAAGAATTGACACAATATAGCAATGACCAAATGACTCAGAAACATAGAAATGAGAAGCTTGATGTCGTTGGCTGATGCTCGACGAAGAATGACGATGAAGCTTTAAGGTCAAGCAGCTCTTCTTTCTTGAAGATGAATGCATGAAAGCTTTGTTGAGGAGAGGAAAACCTTTCTCACACTGAGAAGACTTGAAGAAGTTTGGAGGAACATTCAATCTTCTTTTGGATTGAAGCTCTTGGTTTCTCATGAGAGTGTGGTGTTTGATTGTCGTAGTTCTCTCTCTATTCCTCTTTCGAACTTGAAGTGTTTAAGTTGTGTATGTAGATCCTTGTACTTATTGACTGTTGGAGCATGAAGATAGCCATTGAGTAAGCTTTCAACAGGTGCAACGTCCACTCCCTACTTGATAACTTCTTCCTTATATCTATTTTGTCTTGTTAGGCGATCTACTCGATATCTAACATAAGATAAAATGATTTCTAACAAAGATTTGAATCCATTATAGATCGTTAGAGAAATCTCTTGGATAAAGATATTACTTCAGAGTTTATAACCTTTTTATGTTCCCGACTGCTACAAAAAGAAAAAATATTAGTAGCTATGCAATCGAGATTTCAAGGATGTGCATGAAGATGCATGTATTGTCTTATTACCGCCTTCCTTTTTCTAGATAGGACATCTGTCTTAGAGATATTTTGCCATAGAAAAATGATGTCATGTAGCTGTCGGATGCAGAAAGTTTCGTGTTTGTATTTTGTTTGGTATTTGAGTTTGATTTGATTTTTATTTATTATTTTGCCTTGTGGGGTGTGCCAGTCTATCTAGCAGACAGAAGTTAGAATCCGCGCAATGCGGAGAGAAAATTTTATGTCCAAGGAATGGACATGTGCGCCAGTTTTATTTTGGACTTATTGGTTCCGCAATTTTATTTTATCAGGCGATTAGGGTAGCATGTGTTGGACCCCTGTCTCCATCGATCGGAATCGATGTTTTGTTTACATCGGGTTAAAAGCCTTTGATGTTATTTTACATCAGTTTTAACCCGAATACCATTGATAGCAAGGTCGAGGGTTTTGCATTTTCTAGAAAATCGTAATGCGGTATTTTGCCTTTTTTATTGGACAAAATGGATTTTGACTTGAAAAAGGGATTTGTTTTTTGAAGAAAGTATTTCATTTTGAAAAAGAATATTTGCTTTGAGGAAAGGATTTCATTTTGAAAAGGGTATGGGTTCCTTTTGGGGGTTTGACATATAATTTGGAAAATGAGCGGGTGTATACCCGTGAAATTATTTGGCATTTGAGTATGTTGTGAATTTGGGCAGAGCTCCCGCATCGGCAGAGTTACCGTATAAATATACGAACATGTATTTGATGGGCATATGGTCGTATTATTTTAGGGGAGGGTCTCTATGCGGACAACCCATGAAATACGCACATATGCACATATAATTTATGAACATATGAGTATGTTTTTTAAGCGGAACCTCCACTTGGGCAGAGTTTCCTTTAGAACATATACATATGAACATATATTTGTGGATATATGAGTATGTTTTTGGACAGAACCTTCGCTTGGGCAGAGTTTCATTTAGAAAACATATACATATGAGCACAATATTTGTGAACATACAGATATATTTTCGGGCAGAACCTCCATATTTTTCCCAATTTTTTTTTTTTGCGTCCAACAACACCCTTAATCACAGATCACTTAATCGATTCCCATGTCTACTGATGTGGACTAAGAAATTTTTTCACTGTTGTAGACATACTCGATTAGTACATTCATTGTGTGGACCTAGAAAAATCTCACATTGAGAAATTTAATCGATTATTAGTGTTACAATGTTACTGTGTGGACTTAGATTTTTCTTAGTATCACAAACTAATTGATTGTTGTTCACATCTCTGTGGACTTAATTGATTAACTGTTTGCTTTGTGTGGAGTCGAAGAAAAACTGAAGTTAAGACTTACTCGATTCTCAATAGGTGGTGAAGGCATAAATGATTAGCTATTTGGACTTAGCCATATACTTGAAAGTTGAATCAATGTAATTGATTATAAAACTTGTAAGCATTATGAAACCATTATTGAATTAATGTAATCGATTGAAACAGAATCATAATCGATCTGTAGATTATCATAATCGAATAACAATAGGCTTGAATCCGAATATTGAAACATTATCATATATTATCATCACAAACATGCATAGAGCTATGTAGTCCTTGGTCGCCTTAGCCTCAAAGGCCTAGGTGATTGAGGCGATATATTATAAAATAATATGTATAGTTAAAAATTATGAAATATATATTTGACGGTTCTGTTGGAGGAACAAGAGCCTCGTTTGGTTCTTGTGCCAGTTGGGATTTTTGTTCCTGCTCAATCAGAGAGCTAGACCGGGGTGAACATTGAGAGTGAGCTGGGGAGAGATAGTCGAAGAGGGGGAGAGAGGGATGTGTGTGTCACCGTAAGAGAGAGAGAGAGAGAGAGAGGCGCAACCTTGGCTCGCCGAAGATGTCTGCTGCGTCGCTCACCCTTGCTGGAGAGGTTCACCACGCCGCTCGTCCTCGTTGGAGCACGCCCACCGCTCGCTAGGGGTCAGTCGACGACACTTCGAGGAGAGGATGGGGAGAGCTTAGAGTCGGGATCGCGATCTATGGCCTTTTAGGGTTCGGGTGGGGGTTGTTTATGGGTGGGAAGGAGTGAACCAGACGGCTTCCGATTCGATTTAGCAGGGGCTAACGACGGACGCGATCGCGTTGCCTCATTGCCGAGGCAATCGCCTCGGCCGCTTTTGATAACATTGGCATAGAGATAAACTTAACTTTGGAATTCAACAACTTTTTGCATGAAACAGATGATAATAATTTAGCAATTAAATCTCATTGACGATGTTTTGATAATCACATAAAACTTAATTTTTTGGCATGAATTATCTGAGTTGATGAACATTTGATTGATTATTTGGCCAATTGAATCCAAGTCTAAGTATGAGAGATAAGAACATGATATTTATACATACAAAGTTTTGTTAATCACTCAACTGATAATATGGGTGTTTTGTTAATGAACAAAAACTAAATATTGTTAGGGATACTATTGCAGTATAACCTGCCACAAGTCCTACATTCTATGGTTCTTTGTCACTGCTTGCTAGTCTTGTTTATCTTGTATTGACTGTCATCAATTCTTTAGAAGTTAATTTGTCTCCATTAAATGCTGGTTGCATCATTAGCTTGTCATATTCTCACATTAGCTTGTGGTGAACATTTTACATATTTTTAGTAAGCATTTGCTAATTGCTAAATATGTGATCAAAGGAACTTTTGCCATTTAAGCTTCAAGTCTGGAGACAATAGTTTGCTCAATTGTATACATCCTTATGTTATCATGTTCCCTAATTCTTTGTAGGACCGGTTCTTAGCATTTACCCCGGAGCAACATCCCATCGTGCTGCAAATTGGTGGAAGTAACCTGGAGAACCTGTCAAAGGCAGCTAAACTTGCAAGCACATACTGCTACGATGAGATCAACCTGAAGTTTGTTCTGGCCTTTCACTTGCCATTCTACATTGATATGCTTCTTTCTAATGATCTGGTTTCTTTTTACTTATTTCAGTTGTGGTTGTCCAAGTGGTAAAGTAGCAGGCCATGGATGCTTTGGTGCACGTCTTATGCTAGATCCTAAGGTCTGATCAACTCTTCATTGCTAAACTTGTCACATCAGAAAAAATAGCAAGATTGCCACAGAATTTACACTAATTCATTTTACTTGTTCACATAGCTTAATGTTAACCTTTTTGGTGTTTACAAGGAAGTTTGTTGGGGAGGCTATGTCAGCCATTGCTGCCAATTGTGATGTTCCTGTCAGTGTTAAATGCAGGATTGGTGTTGATGATCATGATTCCTACAGTGAACTATGTGAGACTTTCGTAAACCTTTTTATGTTCTTTCATTCAAGGATGTGGGTGTCGGTTTCAATATCGGTTTCGAGGGGGTCCGAAACTGAAACCTATTTGGGATCGGTTTCGGATTCTGCCGAAACCTGCAAAGGGCCATTAAAAAAATGTAAAAAAATGTAAACAAACTTGAAAAATTCAGAAAATATAAAATTCATCAGAACACAAAAATCAGTGGACATGCATTTAAGATTGAAAAAATTTTGGATGAAGTGATATATATGTGTGTGACATTAATAGAATATTAGATGCATATTAAACAGTTAAACAATAAACATGGAGTGATCTTGTAGTCTTGCACTGCCATAAATATTACAAACACAATAAAATGCTGTAGAAATTAAATTTTTGTACCCAAACGTTACAATGCACTAAGATGAATAATAGTCGGAAGAACCTTCTCCTTCATCGTATGACTGCTGTGCTTGAAACCCATAAAGAGGGTTCTTATACTCAGAATATTCACTAACCAAACAAAGATGCAACCAACTCATTCATCCCTCTTTGGATCCCTTTTGGAGTGAATGATTGTTGGGTTGACTGGAATCCATAATCAGAATAAGAAGAACCCCAAGCATGAGAAGAGGATACTGAGCCATAACTACTACTGGCTGGAAGTTGAAATTGGAAGTCAGGTTCATGAGCCCACCCATACATTCTTGTCTTATGTTGACCACCTCCATAGGGACCATAACCTGAATCATGTCCATGGTGCCCCTGTGAGTCAATGTCCATACTGCCCCTGTGAATCATGTCCATAGTAACCTTGTCCTTATGAATTGTCCATCGTCACCCTGTGAATCATGTCCATACTCCATAATCACCCTGTGACTATGTATATGTGCCACCGTCAGTAGTAGCACCTGCAGTTGCACTAGGATCATCATCATCATTGTCATCATCATTATCCTCAGAAATATAAGAAACCAGATGCCTTCTTGCAGTCTTTGACTCTTTTTTCTTTTCTGTTGGTTGGGCCACCTCTTGCATCTTTGTATGGAGTCCTTTTTCTCTTAGCATTCGTCTGACATAAATTTGCTTCATCTTCTCAATTGTCGGGTCATCTCGAGCAATAACACTAGCCCTCTCAGTCATATATATCCCTGATACAGTTCTCCTCAATGATGGAGGTGGCTTCACCATTCTAGGAGTGATCGACCTACTATCTGATTCTGAATATTGAGCTGGCTCAAGCTACTCCTCAATGTCCTCAACAATCTTAGTCTGCCTTCCTTTTGATGATGATTCTCTTGGTCTTGTTGCTGGTAGCCTGGTACTTTGAATTATGGATCCGTTGGTTCATCTCCATCTAATATTCCTTCTGCCCACGTTGTATCATTAGGAACAAAAATAGGGTCATCAATGTTCTCTCGTACCTCAACCCAAGATTGCAAGGGATTATCATCATCAAATAAGACGTCCACATCAATTTGTCCAGCTGTATCATTTGCTTGCGTTTGTCCCTCAAGTGTTGTCTTAGTCTCATATTCTTTATCCTCAATCTCATATTATAATGGCAGTAAACTAATTTCTCTAATCTTTCTGCCTTCAGTCGATTGCGAATCTTTGAGTGTATAAGACTGAACGTACTCCCAATTTCTTTCACATTGGTTTGCTGATATTGTTTGACTAAGCACCCGAATAGCAATAACAACTACTGGATTATTGCCCAAATCTCGTTCTGGATGTTAGATAGATTTCACAGAGATCAACTCATCATAATATATGTATACCTGTTGGGCAAATATTGTATACCTTGACTGACTCTTCCTATAGGATATTGCAATTGGGAGTCAGAATATGTCCTAATCCTCATTCTATATGCATTCATCTATAAGAAGAAACTTTTAGTTTAACATCATGGACTTCTTCGCAAACATTCCCTCTTATTGATAAAAATGTATAAAAAGAGTGAAGAACAACCTGAAGCTCGGCCTCCAATCTTTTCTCTGGTGTCATGGATAAACGACCAATGACATTTAAGGTGCCTTGAAGACCCTTACTATCAACATGTGCATTGTTACTGGCATTCATCAATCGAGGATTGAGATAATAACCTGCATTTATAATTAAGTGAATGTACATGTAGAATACTCCAATAGGAAATAAACGATGAAATGATTCATCATTCACCAGCTGCAAGCAAATCATGATGTAAAGTATTCTCCCATCTGTGAGTAATAATGTCCCACCACTTTTATAGTCTCTGGGGAGGGACTGTCGTAACTCCATCTTCGTATGGTCCATGGCCTCGTACAAATATCCCATGTCATTCTTATCATCACCATCCACCATTCTAAGCACCTTTACAAGAGGAGCGACAACTTTTAAATAACATGCTACCCTTTCCCAGAATTCTTTTCTTCTATAACATGGCAGCATTCCAAATAATCCATTTGACTTTCGGCACTACCTTTGTCTATATACGCCCACTGGGTCTTGTTACACATGAAAGACTTTAGCTCATTCTTAAATTTATGTAATGACTCCAAAGAAATGAAATTAGAAGCAAATCTTGTTGGCCCTATATGAATGATGTCACAGCCTCCACTTGCTAACTTCCTGAACATGTTAAGGATCTTGGAATGACCATATATGTACCGTGTCACTGCTTGTGCCCTCCCAATTGTGATCTTCACATTTTTATCCTTTTCGATATTCTCAAGTATCAGGTACAATGCAATGTGCTGCACATGGAAGCCAATACAAATGTTGTCTTTTTTGCATCAACTTTTTACCTACAGCCTTATAACTAGCTTCATTATCAGTAGCTACCTGCACAACATTTTCCTCTCTAATTTCTGCCACCATCTCATCCATCAAATGAAACAAGTGGTTTGCATTCTTCTCATACTTTGATGCATCAATAGCTTTTAAAAAAAATTGTACCTTCAATGGAATAAATAAGAAAGTTAATCATGGACTTCTTCGTAGTACCAGTTCAACCATCGCACATAATAGTGCAGCCTCTCTCCATCCATATATGCTTGAATCTTTCAACCCACTTACGGAGCTCCTCCACCTCCCCATAAAGGCCACACCCGTATATGTCATAACATGATGGAGCCTTGAAACCAAACCCAACATCTACTACAACATCAATGAAAAGCTGAAAGTGTCACGCCCTTGATTTTTAACAGCGGAATAAATCGAGAGACGCGACGAACAAGCATGCAAAAGTCAAAGACAATTAACTAACACAAGTAGGGCCCACAACTTAGTAATCAAAATTTCCTTTCTTTATTCATTATAAGCGAATATTATAATCTCCAATGTCAAATAAAAATAACAACTCTCAACTACTATCAATCTCTCTATCAAAGAAAGGTAAAAATTACAATAATGACCATTCTCTTACTAACTAACTGAACTAATAATGACTCTCTAAGGTGTTCTCCATGTTTGGCGCACAAGTCCCATCATTAAGCTCTAATACTCTTTCTTCTATCCTTGAAATGTTAAAGAAACAGGTATGAGCTCGCTAACGTCCAGTAGGATTTACATCGCGTGTGCGGGCAATGCTTTAAGTACTTAACATATTCATAAGGAGATACTAACATGCAGGTACTCATGATGACATTGATAGAAATGAATCTCCAGAGACATATATGTACTAGACAAGAGTACATAATAATGAACAATATTCGAATGTACTCATCAAGTGGCAAGAGATGATACGATCATTTACTCATTGAGAGAATGAGTCAAGGGATTCATATACATTGAACAGTGCCAATATTGGATTCAATAACAGTGACATATATAATGGAATTGGCCATTTCACATATAACAATTTAATCATGTCAATTTGTCAATCAATCAATCAATCAATCATTCAATAACAATTCAGAATTAACTAAATCAATCTTGCAGCTAATTAGGTGATTGTCAGACACCTCAATGGATCATATACTTCCGCGATTATAAATATTTTGGTTGCTCCTCCTAGGGCCAAACTGGGCCCTTATATGCACATGCATCAGTCATGAACCGAAGTTCCATTTCATTTCTGGTAATTCCTTTTCATTTATATCTAGTATGATTTCCAAGAATAAGCTTATTGTATGATGACTTAAGATCATTCAAGAAATAGAGAAGACGACACGAAAGAAACATAGAAGATGACTTGAAATTAACACGTGTGCGATACTATATAGGGTAAGACACATGTCTGCTCAATTAAATCGATCTACTGGCAGATAACTCTTGGTAGAACGCACGCTTGTCAGACGATACGTTTACCATTGCGCACTAAAAGTATGGCGCGTTTACAATCGAATCAATCACATGAACATGCCAATAGAAACACACCTTAAGGCTCGGCGTGGTTCCGACAATAGGTCAGGGATTTAAGGGTACAATCAGCTCGTTGGCCACATGGGAATCCGTGGTCAGAGGAGACTTATAGAGGTCTCTCGTGAAAATGTTCTAGTCCGACAGGAGGAATACTCAGCGGAGAGTCCGTAAGTCACGGAGGAGTGTTCCTATTTTACAAGCGTGTAGGTGCCATACAAGGTAGGTGCAATCATGTAAATCATTCTAAATATAGTAACTTGAATGCATGTCCAAATTTAGCAAGTCATGTGTTTTAGGAAGTTATCATTTTTAGCAAGTAGATGATTCAACAAATCAGGGAAAGATCAACTCATTAATGGCAATTAGAATCATGCCAAAATAGTTAAAACTTTTACATGGGTTATTAAATGCATGTTTTCTGTATATACCTTCGAACAGGAACAAATTGGACCTTGAAACGATGCAAAATGGAACAAACAGGGCGATTTGAACAACAAACCCCCTTCAGGTAGAAGGCGACGTGCATACTGTCGCCTTCAGGTAGAAGGCAACACATTGAATGCGACCATCAGGTGGTTGCCTTCTAAACCAGAAGGTGACCAGATCCCTGTCGCCTTCAAGTGGCGACAGGTCGACCCGTCGTAACCTCAAACTGTGTACTGGGTTGCCTTTTGGCCTATTTCCTACTCCGTTTCGGATTAGGTTTGACATAGGGATCTTTGAAAATTCAAAACAATTTGTAGGATGAACCAAATCGGATGCAACCACTTCTGTTAGTTAGGGGACTTCCAAACCAACCTACAGTAATGAGGAATTAGAAAACAATAGTTTTTTGACAGAGTAATAAGATGTTGTGTGACTGTCTATGCAGATTTGACACAGTTGGGTTCAAAACAGTCAAACTCATAACATACTCCATAAAAGTTGCAAACCAGGTGTCTACGAAAACTAGACTCAAAGGAGAACATTATTCATGTTTAGTGCTCGATCTGAAAACGACTCAGTCAAGAGATAGAAGACTCGTAAGACACTGCAGGGGTTTCGTAAAGCAGACAGACTACCATAATGATATAGGATTTATTTCGACGAATAAACAAGACATAAATTAGGGAAAATAATATAAACATAATCTAGAGATATGTATGCAAGCATGGACAAGCTTAATTAGAGTTTGTCCCAGAGAAGACCTATCTTTGAGTATTAAGAATCAAGTCGTCACTTTAGAAATCCTAGTTGGACAGGTTGTAGGAGAACGTCTAATACTCTCGAACTACTGCATGAAAATTGCCTAAGTACTGCCATATGAAACTAGACTCATAGGGATTTCTAAAGGTGTATGGTTTGCATGGTGTAGTCATGGTTTTACTAACCTCTGGAAGCAACCCACTGCGGGCTGGTCAGCTGGTCGCAGCAGAAAGAGAGCTGAAGCAGGGAAGAGGCAACACGATCCCTCGCCTCCACAGCCTTCAACAACGTCCCAAGAAAACCCTAGGGGCATCCCATGGTAGAGAGGGGCTCAATTTATAGAGGGATGTGTGTTTAGTAGTCCTGTTGAGATTAGGAAACTAGGGCTACGAATTTTGGGACATGTTGCCATCTTTTTGAGATTTCTCTCTCAATTAGTGATGGAAACACTTTAGGAAACTTCCCATAGGTTGTATCTACAATTTGGGCTCATTTGATGGCCCACTAATGGTGTATTGGGTGAGAATTCCTTCTCTTAACCTTACTTAGTTGAGATTTTTGAATTTCGGGGTAATTTTCTATTTAGAATTTACTCATGGCCCAAGAGACATCTTGTAACATCCTGGGCTTTCCGATTTCTTCCGTCCGTGTGTTGGATGATTGGCCCCTAACGCGTCCGGTCTGGGCGACGCGTTAGTGTCGCGTTAGAGGTGCCTGATGCGACAGTCATCCGTGTGGCGACCCCTTTGTGCGTCGCGTTCTTGTCGCGCCCGGTCAACGGGTTGCGACAGCGTTCCGCTTTTTGGTCGTCTGACGCTTGTCAGAAGAGCAGGTGTGTCAGGGCGACCTGTCAGGTTGTCGCGGTGTCCCTTGGGGACGCGTTCTGGTCGCGGTGTGCAGGGCCGTTGCATTAAGGTTGGTAACGCGATGCCTCGCCCCGTCGCGTCTTAGGGGCCGAAGGCTAAAAGCCTTGGCCGGCGCCCCTTCCCCTCTTTTGGCTCTCCTTCTTCCTTCCCTCCCTTTCCGGAGGTGGGGAAGCCCCCTCCCTTCCTTCTCCGGCGTTGGAGCTTGGTGGAGCGGCTGGCAGCTCGTGTGTGGAGCGGAAGCGTCGCCGTGAAGCGAGGAGGAGTTGGTCTTGCCGTTTCGAAGGCCCTCTTTGGGGGTTCGGTTCTTCAAATGTGTAGGGATCTCTTGTGCCCTTTCCAATCCGGGTGATTGAGAGTCCTCTTGTGTTGATAGATAGCTTTACAGCTTTCCCCATGTTCCCTGTGGTTGGTTGATTTGTAGGGTGTGGGCGACCCGGGATGTAGCATCCCGACGGTCTGCCTCCCGACTGATGTTGCGATCGCCGTGCGCGTCGCGACATCAAAGGAGGCGTCGCCCCGGTCGGGCGCGACCTTATCGTGGCACAGTTGGCCGTCGCGATAAGGGTCGTGTCGCGACCTGATTTCCTGTCGCGACAAGCTTGTTGTCGCGACGCGCTGCCCTGTCGACTGGGTGCTTGTCGCGGTTGCCTTTCCTGTCCCGATGGTATCGCGACGGGCTAGGAGGGCGCAACAGCACCAGGCTTGCCTCGGGTGTTTCCGTGGCCGCGGTTGGCGTGTCGGCGTGTGCCCCAGGGCAGGGTTGCCCTTAGGACCTTCTGGAAGGGAACGTGGCAGGTTGGCTCGCTGTGTTCAGAGACCGAAGGTGACACCTTTGTGGCCGTGTCCTAGCAGTGGCGCTAGGAGGCTCGCGTCTGTCTCACAATCGATTGTCTGACTGCCAATCGATTATTAGCAGAGCGATGGTTTTTGTTCTGTCCGGTGGTGTTCCGGGTTTTCTGGCCGTGCCGTATGTGCTGGCGTTGGCCGACGGCCCTCCTGGGTGTTCCGGGAGGGGAGCCATGCGTGCCTGTGCCTGCTGACTTGTCTTGGTTACAAGTCAGTTGTGCCGTTTGCTTGTGGTGTGTCCCGCCTGTTCTCTTTTCGCCCGGTGCTCTGCACTTGAGGGCTTGTCCCGTTCAGAGGTTGTCTTCGTTTCCTGGGACCCCCATCATCAGGAGCCTGTTGAGGGAGTTCTCCGGGCTACGAGCGTGCTCGAGTTGTCAGCCTAGTGTGGCGGACTTTAGGGCTGAGGGAAAATGGTAGTGGACAGCAGCTTCAGTCGTTTGTAGAGCTCTCGTAGCTGGGTCTGTGTCGCCGAGGTGGTTGAGGCGTTCTTTCCGGTGCAAGCCAGCTAGTCCTTTCTCGCTGCCTCTCTCGACGTTGGTTCCGGAGCCACGTTGTGGTGTTAGGCGTGGGGCCGCAGCTCGGCCAGGCTGCGGTGGTGCGTGTGTTGTGTTCTCTGTCGTGGCGTACTCGCCTCACTCTACCGGGGAGCTTGTAGGCAGGAGTCGGCGGCTGGCGTTCTAGAGGAGTGGACAGTGTGTCCTTCTCTTAGCAGCCGGTGGCGGTGGCTTGGTTACTCTTGTTGTGACGGAGTTTCTCACGTTGTTCCTAAGTGAATCTCGTCGCTCTAGCCTGCACGGTGGTTGTAGCCTAGCCGTGTCTAGTGCCGTGGGCGTGGTTTGTTTGGTCTCGTGGGCCGTGTTTAGTGGCTTCCGCTCAGCGTGTTTTCTCGGGGTGCCTCATGCAGACACCGGACCGCTGGTTCTGTAAACTGTTCCTTGGTGCCGTTCACGGTGGCATTGGAGGGTGTAGTTCCTTGACCTCGTGGAGTGTCCGAGGTGCATAGTGGTTCTGCTTGTGGGCCCTCAACCTTGTGGAGGTTTGAGGTGGCCGTGGTTGTGGTGAGTCGTTCCTTCTCACCTGGTTGTTCCTTCCCAACCTCGTGGAGGTCTGGGATGCTGGTGCTTGTGTCGTGAGACTCTGGTCTCACATGGTTGCTCCGATGTTCCGTGAGCTTCTTGTCTCGGCGGGTGTGTGCCGAGGGTTGCTTCCGCATTGTGTTGACTCCGCTGGTTCTGCGGGAGTCGTGTTTGTCCCGACCCTGGTTGTGGTCGTGGTTTTTCTCTGTTCCGCTGCTTTGTAGTACTCTGCAGTAGGTGTTTCTCGCCTTACTGCTTTGTAGAGTAGTTTTGCTTCCACTTTTGTTGGAGTTCCTACTACTCTGGCTGGTAAGGGACTGGTTATCCCTACTGAGCCTTGTTCGCGAGGCTCACCCCCTCCCTACTCTCTTCAGGTAGGGACTCGCTGTCGCAGGGGTTCGTTGCTGGATGGTTGCGGTGGCGGTTTGTTGCGCCGCGCGTTGCCAGCAGTGTGAGTTGTGAGCGTGAGTGCTCTTGTGCTAGGAGTGAGTTGAGAGTGGCCTTTTTGCAAGTCATCGGGGTATGCCCCTTAAGGACTGCACCTTTCTTTCTGTGCCTGTACTTTTATTTGGGACATGTTGTACATAATTTCTTTATTCAATGTACAAACTTTCTGTTATAGTTATTTGAATTCATTGCTTATCTCACTGGACTAAATTCTAACCCTTTCGGGTCTTCGGATCCGTGGGTGGCGGCACGACCTTCGGGGTCCCTGGCGGGGGGTCCGGGAGGTCAGGTCGTTTCACATCTCTTGGCCCATTTCTCTTATTGGGTTGTTAATACCCATTATTTAAAGTCTACCCATAATTTTTATTTTGATTTTTGACCCCTTTATGTATATGTTATAATGAATTTTTGACTTAACCTTAATTACGATAATAAATCATAATAATTCTTAAACTTAGTCCAAGAGATTTTTCTTGGCCTAAATTTCTTTATGGGTCATTAGGGAGTATTATTTAAAGTCTAACTATGATTTTTATGAAATTTTTAAATGTGTTTTTGCAAATGCGATAATAGTGCGTATGCTTGAGTTGGTTTAAATAGCCTTTTTTTATCAATTTATCTCCTATTTTCCAATTATCAAAATTTTGAGATGTTACAGAAAGTACTCTGATTGAGTTGCATGGGCAGACACACCTGCATGAAAGAACCACTTGCAAATACTTTTAAATGTGTGTCCTACAAATTCTGCTGATTTCTTGACACATCTCAATGCCTGCATGATTTTGGGTTGTGTTGAACTCTGCCTTCTAAGTACATAGCTATCCATGGGGCCTGCTCTCTGCGAGGTTGTTCCTGTGCTTGTTCCCTTGATCGAGTTGCACTCTTATGCTCTACTGCCTCTGTTAGCTCAGGATCTAAATCCTCAAAGTCGAGCTCATCATCATCATCCCTCGTAGCCCTTCTACTCAATCTGCCTGAAAGCTCCTGACTAATTTCAGCTTCATTTTCAGCCCTTCTTTGCCTATTCCCTCTTTGGCCCAGAAGACACTGACGCATCTCCTCCCTCACTTCTCGGGGAGCTATGCCACATTATTTTACCTCTCTTTTTACCCCTGCTAGATGTTGTTTACCTTTAGTACTTCCTCCATATATGCCTTCCCACAATAATTATATTTTACTTTCCTCTTTTTTGCATCAATGAAGGTGAGATGAGCCTACCTCGGATCGTCTAATCTTTGGCTCTGCTCTCCTTTAGCCATGGTTCTACAATAAGAAAATCAGCATAACAAGTTGTAAGTAGAATGAAAAATACAACCAAGTATTTTTCCACCAGAAAAATTGTGTTGAACTTTAATTAAGCTTCAATAGACCTT
Source organism: Colocasia esculenta (assembly GCA_014218235.1). Classification (NCBI taxonomy): domain Eukaryota; kingdom Viridiplantae; phylum Streptophyta; class Magnoliopsida; order Alismatales; family Araceae; genus Colocasia; species Colocasia esculenta. The sequence goes on from CM024764.1 coordinate 10,142,714, forward strand.
AAATACACCTAATTATACAAAAGTCCTAATTTTGACCTAATTACATAATTACATGACATAAAAGGTAATTAAGAGAATGCTTGGAACCTAAAACAGTCAATGAAGCTTAATAAACATTCAATTGACCCTAAACACAACTAATAATACGAAAGCCCCAATTTTTATTAGTTGATTACCTCTTTGTTGACTCTTTTATCTCCATGACTATATATTTTGGTGATGACAAAAACTTCAAAATCACATGACAAAAATCTCAAAATCACATGTCTTTAATCATGATTGTACCCTAAATACAACTATCATATCTAATGTACTCATCTATTCAATCGCATCTTCATTCTCATCATAGGTGTCAACCTGTGTAGCTCATGTGTCGACAGATGATACATAGGTGTCGAACTGTATAGCTCATGTGTCGACAGATAATGCATAGGTGTCGACATGCTATTATCCTATTGTGGAACGCAGAAGGATTGATCTTTTTGGGAGACAACCCCGCTCTGGCGGTGGGTGTACGCAATATTCGTCCTTTTATGTGGGAAAAAATATGTGCGTGCATGTATATCTTATGCATGGGCATGCCAGACTGTTTAAAAATAAATAGATAAAAAGATTTGATATTTATGAGGTGCATCGGGTATAAACCCTAAGCCCTCGAATATTTTATATTTTTTATTCCGCGTGCGTCTGTTTATCAAGCGATTAGGGTGGTCGTGTACTGGACCATTCCCCACCGACCGGAGTCGGTGTTTCATTTACATCGGGTGAAAACCCGAATACCTTTGATACGATACATTTGTTAAAAGACCTTGCTGAATTTAGGAAAGTTTAGATGACATTTAGAATTCCACAAATATCCTCAAAACATATTTATATTTATGGCATTTGCATATGCGTCCTCAATGGGGTGTATATGCCTCCATTGGGCGTTTACATGAGCGTGCATTCACATGCGTGTTATTTTAAAACACGGAAGGACTTAATTACAAAATTCCAGGTCTTATATATATGGACCTGCGGTGTCTTTTTCCTCCAACGTCATGGAGTACGGACGGGATACGAAGACGGAGCACGAGCAGACGACGTGAACCCGGAGAGGTATTCCCCCCAACACTCTCCCAAGAACAGATTCCTTGGCTCTTCTCCAAGCTCCTCTCTCCATGGTGCCCAAAGTGCTCAAAAGGGTCCAAGGTCCCTAAAGGTGCTCAAAGGTCCTTTTCTTCAAGCCCCCTACTCTATATTTATAGGGGTTTGGAGGGGTGTTTGTTTCATTACTTCTTTCGAACCCGTTTATCTCAGGTGTTCGAAGTTAGTAAACCCCGAGGCTATTCACGGGGCTTTACGGTCATTTCTCGACCTCCCGGGGATTTTTGGTCGTATCTTGACCTCCTGGGGCTTTCGGCCATATCTCGACATGTACAAGGGTTCCTGCCGTTATTTGACAATCCCAAGACTTGGAGCGGCCTGCGGTAAGCCGGGCCCAGGAGAGTGCACGTCGTTTCATAGAAAAGGCGTGGGTCCCGCTCCATCGGGCCGTGCAAACGGCATGAGCCAGGCCTCTCGGTCATTTCTTGACTTTTACGAGTGGTTCCGGGTATTTCCGTCATTGATTGACTTTTCCGGATACTCCTGCCATGTATCGGCTTGCTTGGACTTCTCCGCCATTTATTGGCATTTTTCGAGAATTTTCAATGTGGTCGGCTTTAAGTCACACTCAGGAGAGCGCACGCCGCTTCATAGAAGTGGCGTGGGTCTCGCTCTACCGGGTTGGACAAAAGGCACGAACCGTCAGACTATTTCCGCCATTTTCCCTACCGTAGGGACATGTCTGTAATTTTCTGGACGGCAGGGTATTTCTGCAATTTTCCGGGAAGCAGGGTATTTCTGTAATTTTCCGGACAGTATGGTATTCCTACATTTTTTCCGGGACAGCAGGGTATTTCTGCAAAATTAATACCCATGCACAAACTTTATATCCCCAGGGGGCTTTGTGTAATTTTACACAAACTGGGGCCCATATAAAGGTCTTCATATGGAGAACAAACATCCCCCCCCCCCAAAGGAGGGGGACTTCATCTCCTAGCCCAAAGGTGTTTTTCTCACCACCAAAAGTCTTTTTCTTCATAGCCTTGGCCCTCTATTTATAGGGGTGCCAAGGGGCTAAAACCCCCCCTGTGGGTGGGGGTGCTGCGGCCCAAAAAAGACCTCGCGGGGCCCAGGGGCAGGGGAAGAACCCCCCAGCTGGGGGGGTTTTGCGCAGTGACCAACCACCCCGCAGGGGGTGGCCCTGGCGGCAGAACCACCCCACAAGGGGTGGCCCTGCACAGGAACACCCCGCTGGGGGTGGCCCTGCACAGGAACACCCCGCTGGGGGTGGCCTGGCGACAGAACCACCTCGCAGGGGGTGGCCCTGCGCAGGAACACCCCGCTGGGGGTGTCCTGGCGGCAGAAACCCCCCGCGGGGGGTGTCCTGCTGGCCCAGGCTTCTTCTTGGAGGTATTTTCTCTTGTTAACTTTTTTGTGTCAACACCTATCATTCTTGATTAAGTTTATATTCTTCTTATTTTTAATGATCTTGATGATGGTTTGCCTTAATATGTATTTTTCATTAAGTCTGTCAACAGGATAAACAAGACTCTGAGGATCATCACTGTAAGTATTCTAAAGGCTCAAGTTAATTCCATATTATGTGCTTCATATCTAAGTCCACTTCGATTGAAGAAGAAAATTTCTAATCAGTCGAAGTTACCATCTGAAGTTTCACTTTGTCATGCACATTTTTCTTCTGATCAGTCGAAGTTACTATCCGAAGTTTCATTTCGTCATATACAAAGTTCCACTTCGACTAACAACGTTATTTTATGGACCAGCCGAAGTTCCACTTCGACTAACAACATTATTTTTTCAGTTCTAGCCGAAGTCCCCCTTCGACTGACTGTTGATATTCTTAGCAGTTGAAGTTTATATCTTGACCAGTCAAATGTTCAATGATATCGATTGGTGAACAAGTCATGCAAGTCAAAGTCCTACTCCGACTTCTGACCAGTCGAAGTTATGTTGCGATTGATGAACAAACGTTTATTTCTTTTGATTGATGTTATAATCTTCCGATTGGTGTTATATATTATACCATTATCGATTGATGATCAAAATATCGATTGCTGTTATATTTTGTTCCGATTGGAGAACATTATATCGATTGATGTTATAAGTTCCTATTAGTGACCAAATAGCTTTAACTCATAACGATTGATGTTATTTCACATGTTTCTACCGATTGGTGTCATTTTCATTCCGATTGGTGATCAAAATAATGACTGATGTTATTTTCCTTCCGATTGGTGAACAAATACTTATTATGTTCCAATTGGTACTATTTTTATACCGATTAATACTTACTTGTCTACATGCAATCGATTGATGTTTACTTATGTTCTGTTTCATATCGATTGATAAATAAATTCTTTTGGCACCCAATTTTTCCTCATTTCAAATTTAACTCTCATGTTCTTACATAAGATCTCACACATATCTTTTTTGGCACCTAATCTTTACATTAAATGCTCGGTCAACCTTTTTCAGACCCAGGCTGCGTGTTTCACATCTTAAACATGTTACTGATGGCCCTTCTTTCTTATTAGACAAAAATGAAGACACCTGAAATAGAAATCTGTCAGCAGAATTTGAGAACTTTTGTAGTAGAGGTATGGATGTCTGACTGATAGATGAAATCTCACCTAACATCTTCCTCTCTGTGCATTAAATGTTTGCAGATGCTCAATACGTATGCAAACCCAAGAACGTTGGAAACAAGCATGCTATAGGACTCAAAGATAGCCAATAAATAGAAAGCCTACAAGAACTTCTATTGAAAACCCAATGGTTACTAAGATGAGTCTAACGGCTAGATTACACAAAGGCAACGGGAAGATCTATTGTGTAACGGATAGAAGAGTAGAAAAGGAAGAAGCTGGAACAAAAAGACTCAACTGCTATCTTCTGCCAAGAGTCTATAAAAGAAGAGAAGGTTGCAGACACAAGCTGACTTAATCTTCCCAACAAAAGCATCCAAAGTTTCAGAGCACACCAACTCCCACATCCTTCCTGAACCAAAAGAGAAAGCAAGAGTTATCGAAGTCATATATTTTTAGCTTTCTTCCTCTCTCTCTCTCTCTTTGCGTTTCTTTCCGATCATTTGTCTGAATGATAGAGTGAGTTGTTTGCATCTAAGAGAAGTATTCATTGTTCATCTTTTCTCTCTTGGGCACTGTCTCAGGTCAAGTCTTGTTTCAGTAAGCTTGGTCTAGAGACCTTAGCATCTCCTTGAGATATATGTTGTGCCTCTTCATTTGAAGAGAAGGCTTGTTGAGCAAGTGTTCCTCTTCTGAAGAAGGGAAGACTTGCAAGGAGCTGGGTGTTGTTTGCCCTTTGTGAAGAAGGGAAGACCAATGAGTGTGCTGGGTGCTGTATGCCCTTTTTTAAAGGAAGACCAAGATTTGCTTGGTGTTTTAGTGAAATCTCAAGAGGTTGTTTGGAGACTGAACGTATGACTTCTTTTTGGAAGGGCCGAACCAGGATAAAATTTCTTGTCTTATGTGTGAGATTGTTTCTGTTTATTTCCGCTGCACACTAACTAACAGTACTAACGGTGTCGCTTAGTGTTTGTGTTTTTAGATTTCCAAAAAGTTCAAAACAGCCCATTCACCACCCCCCTTTGGGCCAACACTCCTAAGTCCTAATTAGGGTATTTAGCCTCAAAATATGACATGTTCTGCAATTAGCAGTATGCTAAAACCTAAAACAGTCAATGAAGTTTAATTAACATTCAAATGACTGGGCTCATCATCATCATCCATTTGAATGTTAATTAAACTTCATTGACTGTTTTAGGTTTTAGCATGCTGCTAATTGCAGAACATGATGATGATGATGAGCCCAGTCATTTGAATGTCAATTAAACTTCATTGACTGTTTTAGGTTTTAGCATGCTGCTAATTGCAGAACATGATGATGATGATGAGCCCAGTCATTTGAATGTTAATTAAACTTCATTGACTGTTTTAGGTTTTAGCATGCTGCTAATTGTAGAACATGTCATATTTTGAGGCTAAATACCCTAATTAGGAGGTAATTAACTATTAAAAATTGGGGCTTTCATATTATTAGTCGTGTTTAGGTTCAATTGAATGTTAATTAAGCTTCATTGACTGTTTTATGTTCCAAGAATGCTCTTAATTACCTTTTATGTCATGTAATTATGTAATTAGGTCAAAATTAGGTATTAAAAATTAGGGCTTTTGTATAATTAGGTGTGTTTAAGGTCTATCGAAGCTTAATTAACGTTCAACACAATTTTTCCGGTGGAAAAATGCTTGGTTGTATTTTTCATTCTACTTACAACTTTTTTGTTTGATTTTCTTATTGTAGGACCATGGCTAGATGAGAGCAGAGCCAGGGACTAGACAATCTGAGGTGGGCTCATCTCACCTTCGTTGATGTAAAAAAGAGGAAAGTAAAATGCAATTATTGTGAGAAAAACATACATGGAGGAATTACTAAAGGCAAACAACATCTAACAAAGGTAAGAGGAGAGGTAAAACAATGTGACATAGCTCCCCGAGAGGTGGGGGAGGCGATGCGCTAGTGTCTTCTGGGCCAGAGGGGGTAGGCAAAGAAGGGCTGAAAATGAAGCTGAAATTAGTTAGGAGCTTTTAGGTAGATTGAGTAGAAGGGCTACGAGGGATGATGATGATGAGTCCGGCTTTGAGGATTCAGATCCTGAGCTAACAGAGGCAGTAGAGCGTGAGCGTGGAACTCGATCAAGGGGACAAGCACCTGCAGGAGGATCCAGAAGTAGGTGCAAAACAGGCACAGCCTCGCAGAGAGTAGGCCCCATGGATAGCTATGTACTTGGAAGGCAGAGTTCAACACAACTCAAAATCAAGTAGGCATTGGGAGATGTCAAGAAATTAGTAGAATCTACTGGGCACACATTTAAATTTTTTTGCAAGTGGTTCTTTCATGCAGGTATGCCTACCCAGCAGCTCAATCAGAGTACTTTCAGCCTTTGATTGATGTTGTTGCAGATGTTGGGCTTGGTTTCAACTTTCAAGGCTCCATCACGTTATGACATATACAAGCGTGGCCTTCAGGGGAGGTTGAGGAGCCCCATCAGTAGGTTGAAAGCTTCAAGTATATATGGATCGAGAGAGTTTGCACTATTATGTGTGATTGTTGAACTGGTACTACGAAGAAATCCATGATTAACTTTCTTGTTTATTCCATTGAAGGTACAAATTTTTTTAAAGCTATTGGTGCATCAAAGTATGAGAAGAATGCAAACTACTTGTTTCATTTGATAGATGAGATGGTGACAGAAATTGGTGAGGAAAATGTTGTGCAGGTAGTTACTGATAATGAAGTCAGTTATAAGGCTGCAGGTAAAAAGTTGATGCAAAAAAGAGAACAATTGTATTGGCTTCCATGTGCAATACATTACATTAACCTGATACTTAAGGATATCGGAAATGATAAGAATGTGAAGATCACAATTGAGAGGGCACAAGCGGTGACACGGTACATATATGGTCATCCCAAGATCCTTAACATGTTTAAGGAGTTGGCAAGTGTAGGCCGAGATATCATTCGTATAGGGCCAACAAGAGTTGCTTCTAATTTCATTTCTTTGGAGTCATTTCATAAATTTAAGAATGAGCTGAAGTCTTTCATGTATCACAAGACCCTGTGGGCGTATATAGACAAAGGCAATGCCGAAAGTCAGATGGATTATTTGGAATGCTGCCATGTTATAGAAGAAAAAGAATTCTGGGACAAGGTAGCACGCTATTTAAAAGTTGTCACTCCTCTTGTAAATGTGCTTAGAATGGTGGATGGCAATGATAAGAATGACATGGGATATTTGTACGAGGCCATGGACCGTGCGAAGATGGAGTTGTGGCAGTCCTACCTAGAGAGTATAAAAAGTGGTGGAAAATTAATGATCATAGATGGGAGAACACTTTACATCATGATTTGCATGCATTTGGTGAGTGATGAATCATTTCATCATCTATTTCCTATTGGAGTATTGTACATCTTACATTCACTTAATTATAAATGCAAGTTATTATCGCAATTATCAATTGATGTATGCTGGCAATGCACATGTTGATAGTGAGGTGCTTCAAGGCACCTTAAATGTCATTGATTGTTTATCCATGACACCAGAGAAAAGGTTGGAGGCTGAGCTTCAGGTTGTTTGTCACTCTGTTTATGCATTTTTGTCAATAAGAGGGAGTGTTTGCGAAGAAGTCCATGATGTTAAATTGAAAATTTCTTTTTATAGATGGATGCATATAGAATGAGGATTGAGACATATTCTGACTCCCAATTACAATATGATGTAGGAAGAGTTAATTTAGGTATACAATATTTGCCCAGCACGTATACATATATTATGCTGAGTTGATCTCTGTGAAATCTATCTAACATTCATTTTGTTTATGATTGGTGGACCACTGAATGGTGGATTATGGTTCAGAATGGAGATTTGGGCAATAATACATTGTCTGTTATTGTTATTCAGGTGCTTAGCGACCTTAGTCAAACAACATCAGCTAGTCAACGTGAAAGGAATTAGGGTACGCTTAGCCTTATACTCTCAAAGGTTCACAATCGGCTGAAGGCAGAACGATTAGAGAAATTAGTTTACTGCTATTACAATATGAGATTGAGGATAAATAATATGAGACTAAGACAACAGTTGAGGGACAAATGTCAAACAGATGATACAACTGGACAAATTGATGTGGATATCTTATTTGATGATGATAATCCATTGCAATCTTGGGTTGAGGTACGAGAGAACATTGATGACCCTATTTTTGTTCCTACTGATACAACGTGGGCAGAAGAAATATTAGATGGAGATGAATCAAGTGATCCAAAATTCAAACTTCAAAGTACTAGCAAAAAGACCAAGAGAGTCATCATCAAAAGGAAAGCAGCCTGAGATTGTTTAGGACACTTAGGAGCAGCTTGAGCCAGCTCGATATTCAGAATCAGATAACAGGCCACTCCTAGAATGGTGAAGCCACCTCCATCCTTAAGGAGAGCTGTATCAGGGATATATATGACTGAGAGGGCTAGTGTTGCTACTCGAGATGACCCCCCGGCAATTGAGAAGATGAAGCAAATTTATGTGAGACGAACGCCAAGGGAAAAAGGACTCCATACAAAGATGCAAGAGGTGGCCCAACCAACAAAAAAGAAAAAAAGAGTCAAAGACTGCAAGAAGGCGTCTGGTGTCTTATACTTCTGAGGATAATGTTGAGGACGATGATGATGATGATGATCCTAGTGCAACTGCAAGTGCTACTACTGGCGGTGGCACATATACACAATCACAGGGTGATTATGGACATGATTCACAGGGTGATTATGGACATAGTTCACAGGGACAGGGTTACTATGGACATGATTCACAGGGCAGTATGGACATGACTCACATGTGCACTATGGACATGATTCAGGTTATGATCCCTATGGAGGTGGCCAACAGGAGACAAGAATATATGGGTGGGATCATGAATCTGAATTCCAATTTCAACCCAGCTAGTAGCAGTTATGGCTTAGTATCCTTTTCTCATGCTCAGGGTTCTTCTTCTTATTCTGATTTTGAATTCCAGTCAACCCAATAATCATTCACTCCAAGAGGGATGAATGAGTTGACTGCATCTTTGTTTGGTTATAGTGAATATTCTGAGTGTAAGAACCCTCTTTATCGGTTTCAAGGACAGCAGCCATACGATGAAGGAGAAGGTTCTTCCGGCTATTATCCAACTTAGTGCATTGTAATGTTTGGGTACAAAAATTTAATTTCTGCAGCATTTTATTGTTTGTAATATTTATGGTAGTGCAAAACTACAAGATCACTCCATGTTTATTGTTTAACTGTTTAATATGCATCTAATATTCTATTAACATGTTACACACATATATCTATCACTTCGTCCATTTTTTCCCATCTTAAATGCTTCTCCACTGTTTTTTTGTGTTCTGATGGTTTTTTTTATATTTTTCTGATTTTTTTTCAATTGTTTCAATTTTTTTAATGACCCTTTTCAGGTTTCGGCCGCATCCAAAACCGATACCGATGCCGAAACTGACACCCACATCCTTGGAGGAGGGTGCCTTCTACATGGATGAATCTTTTTTGGAAGAATTTCTTTTCCTTTCCTTTGTTATGCAGTGGATCTTTTGATTTATATTTTGATGAGCATGTGGTACTGTATACTTCAATAATAGGCTAATCAAAAATTTTATGAGAATTTATTTCTTCTGAACTTCCTGGAGAATATACTCCTGAACTTCATCCTGGAAATTAATCTCTTATTTTCTTACTCAGGTGACTTTGTTTATACAGTTGCTTCTAATTCACCAACTAGGCATTTCATAATTCATGCTCGGAAAGCATTGCTGAATGGGCTGAGTCCCGCTCAGAATCGGGCAATTCCTCCTCTGAAGTATGTCTTTTCTCTTCACTACTACCATACCAGAATCAGTTAACTCGAACCATTCATGTATTATGAGTTAAAAGGCTGTCATTAATTTGTTTTTTTTTTCACCAAAGGTGCAAACCCAGCCATTAAGATAGATGAATATTAGATGGGCATTACTTTGGAAATACACTGGCAAAATATCTTGGAGCTTTTGCACTTGATTGTTCAATTTGATCTTTGATGTTCATTGCAACAAACTATGATATTTATTACCTATTTGAATGTCTTCTTTTTCACTTTCTGTTCTGCATAATATGGCTGTTTTGACCAATTCATTTTCGTATCCAGGTATGAGTATTATTTCGCCCTTGTGCGTGACTTTCCTGAGTTACAGTTCACAATTAATGGGGGGCTTACCTGCATTGGTCAGGTATTCCAATTTTATAAAACTCAATAGTGTGGCATCCTTTAGAATTGATCTGAGATTTTTTATGTTTTGTATGTGTAGGACTGTAGGTAAAGCAAGTTATTTTATTCATACTGTAGTCATTGGGGGAGGCATTGCTTTCCCCAATTGATTGTACTACCTCCTTTAGTAATATAAAACTGTCGGTATAATTTACCTTTTGTGAAAAGTCAAAAGTTAGTAGTGCTTTATAGTAAAACTTTAAAATATCCCTTTCGGTTACTTAGATATCTCTCACCTAAGATGGTTCTGTCCCCCCCCCCCAGCTATCTGGTTTGATTGTTATGAGCTTTCTGATTGGTTCTGTTGTTCCCCTGCCTTGAAGTCTTCCAGAAGAATTTTAGTATATTTATGTTAAAATGGTTGTTCTGCCTGATAATTTAGTTCAATTGGAGGTAATAGAGAGTTCATATGCCTTAGTTACCAGAAAAAAAATTCTTTGTATAATAGGTCGCTGCAGCAAGGAGGCAAGGAGCGCATGGGGTGATGATTGGACGTGCTGCGTACAACTGGTATGGAGAAGTTGCATTATTGCATGAATTCTTTTGAAACATATATTGAAAGAATTCTTTTGGGACTTTCATTTTTATTGCATCATTTTCCCAAACTTTTGCAACCTTTTGAGACAACATTAGGAGCATTGCTTCCTGACATTTATGAAACTATTATGGCCTTACAGAAGTTGGCTTTTGGATTCTATCATCTGCACATATATTATTCAGTGATAACAGCACAAATAATGTGTTGCACATACCCTGGAAATGCTCAAAAGATTATTTTTTCATCATAAATTAGCAGATAGATGCCGTGAACAGATAACATATGTATGGTTAGCTTTGTTTTGTTATTTCAAATTATATTTGTTTTACTCTCTGTCTTAAAAGAACTAATAAAGTGAACAAGCAGCAAGTCATTCCTTTCACAGATTTCTATTTGTGTGAGTTCGTTTGAGTCTAAATTCCATTTTAGATATGTTTTTCTTAGGGTGGCCGAGTCATGATTCATTGATAAGAAGGGAAAAAAATGTACAGCACTACAAACTTAACCTACAACACAACAATGACAAGAACATGAAGAGGGAACTCCACTTACATATCGACAACCAAAGGAACAGAAGATGGGGGAAAACAGAGACCAGAAGAGATGCTCAAAACAACTCTGTGAAGGTGATAAAGCAAACAGGTGTAAAAGAAAACCAACTGAGAAGGCTAATTAATGAAATTCCTCCAAGATTCTTGACCATGAAAAGGTACATGGATTTGGGGTGGTTTGCCTTGAGCTGAACTTAGGAGAGTGCACTTCACTTCAAGGAAGTGGCGTGGTCTTGCTCCACCGAGTCGTGCAAACGGCATTTGAATTCTAAGCATGGGTGTCTTGGTAACTTTGAGACATGCCAGGGTTTTTGCAGAAATTTCCCAAATAGAGATGTTTAAGCCCCTGCGCAGGTTGCAACTTAGAACTTTCATACTTTCAAACTTTAGGACCAGGTCTTCAGTCACTCACCAGAAGAATCCTCCTTATGCTGAACTCTCTTGCACTGGCTGCCCAGAAGCCGTCCCCAAGTCCTAGCTTTCCCTCCTTTTTATAGGCTTGGGAAGAGGAGGACTGTTGGAATGCGGATTGTTTTCTTTTTCTATTATTTTTCGAAAATTGAATTTCGCCCCGGAGGGTTTCTGTTCATTGTTCTTTTTCGCTTTCTTGCGGGCGTGCCAGACTGTTTACGAGAAACAGACAAAGAGATTTATTTTATGAGGGGTATTGGGTGCGAACCCTGATACCCTCGAATTTCATTTCATTTATTTATTTTTTCCGCGTGCGCTCGCGTTCAGGGCGATTGGAGTGGTCGTGTACTGGACCGTTCCCCACCGACCGAAGTCGATGTTTCATTTACATCGAGTGCAAAACTCGAATACCTTCGATGCGTAATGTTTGCTAAAAGACCATATGCCAAAGTTTAAAGAAAACAGATGACAAGTAAATTCCCACAATTTCATTCAAGCGTGCTCATGTCATTTACATTTATGACATTTACATTTGCGCCTTTAATGGGGTTTTGTACCTCCACTGGGCGTATATACAACAAATCATGCACATGGGCGTCGACAACGGGGTGTTTGTGCCTCCGTCAGACGTTACATAGCACGGGGGTTACATCAATGTTCGCGACGGGGTGTTTGTGCCACTGTCGAACAGCATTGCCTCTACGCACGTCGTTTGGTGACACCGGAGGACTTAAACATGTGCCTCAACGTGTGTCGTTTTGTGACACCGGAGGACTTAGACATGTGCCTCAACGTGTGTCGTTTAATGACACCGGAGGACTTAAATATAGCCAACGGAGGTCTTGTAACAACTTGTGGCGTCTCTGTGCGGGCGAGTGTAGGAGGGCCCGAACGCTGAGGACAGAGCACCAGCGGGTGTCGAGAACCTTTCCCGACGCGTGCGGCCTATCTAAGCTCGCGCACGGACCAGCTGAAGCGTTTGCAGGTGTTTAGTGCAAACGTGTGGGCCTTTTGGGCATCCTCGGGGTGTTTTGCAAATGGGGGTATGCCCCCCTATTTATAGGGCTTCTGCGGGTCGAACCGGCGGAGGTGTGCGGCCTGGCGGGGGGTAGGCGGCACAGGCAACGAGGTAGCACGAGCGTCGAGGCAGCGCGGCAGAGAGGCAGCGACCGGCGGGGGTGTGCGCCCAAGGGTCGGACTGGCGCGGGTGCGGCCTGGCGCGGGTGCACCCCCGAACCGGGGGGGGGGCGCACACCCTGCCTGGACTGGCGGGGGTGCGGCCCCCTGTCCGGACCGGCGGGGGTGCGGACACCCCGTCTGGACTGGCGGGGGTGCGGCCCCCTGTCCGGACCGGCGGGGGGTGCACACCCCGCCGAACCGGTGGGGTGCGCACCCCGCTCGAACCGGCGGGGGTGCGGCCCCCGCCCGAACCGGCGGGGGTGCGGCCCCCCGCCTAGCCTCCCGTTCCTTGGGTTGTTGGTTAACGGCAGTGCCGCACACGTGCACCGCCCGTGTGTCCTCGGCCATCTCACGTGCGTTTGACCTCGTTTTCTAGGAGCACGTGCATTTGATCGTTCTTGACGCGTTGGGATCGTGCGCGGCTTTGAACAAGGCTTGGTCACTAGATTTTCGCTGCCCGAGGTACGCCTTGCTTCGTCCCCGCGGTGCTTTGGGCGCGCGCTGCATTTTGAACGCACAACCTGGGTCGTTCCTGGTTCCTCCATGGTGTATTTTGTTGCCCGGGGTTTGTTTAAGCCCCCGATATTTTTCGGGTTCAACAAGGACCGAGGGGACCAACCTCCGGTTGGTGCAACAGGGGGTAGGTTTTCCTCTTCTTTTTTTTTATACAGGGAGAAGAGTATTGAGGGGACGCACTCCTGGTGGATATCCCACGGGGTGGTTTTTTTTGTTCTATTGTTTCTTCTTTCTTTTTGTTTTTTCTAATACAGGGAGAAAGAGAACCGGGGGGAGGCACTCCCAGTGGAGATCCCGTCAGGGAACCCCTATTCAGCACAACCGGGGGATCTCCAGTTGATGCAACTGGGGCAGTTTTTTTTTCTAGTTTTTTCTCTCTTTTTTTTCTTCTTCTTTTTGTGTAAATTTGTGGGGTCCACCAGTCAACCTGGCACTTTTTTCAATTTTATTATTGAAAAGAGGCCGTACAATCAAGAGAATTGATGATATATCCTCAACCCATAAAAATAACAACCAGACTGAATGAATGCACTTGAAAGAATCTGTAGGTGCTTGAGTAATGTCTGCTTCAACTACTTATAAATATATTTCCTGGCCACAAACATTCTCTATAATATATTTGCCTTGCCGTAGTGTGTGGAATTGGTCGATCTGGATCAAGGTTGGCCCATGGATCATGGAGTCACCTGATTTGGATTGGGATCAGCCGATTCTATATTGGATCAGCCTAGGCCGATCCAGTTCCTAGGGGTAGCCCCTTGGATCATATGAATTTTGGGAGTATTGCGTCTATTGACTAGTACTTTGAATTGGTCTCGACCAGTAAGGATTGGTCGATCCGATTTGAGAAAATTTAAAATTTGAAAATGGCCCACCGGATTGGTCTCGTCTAAGGCCGATGCAATGCGTATCCATCTAGACTGATCGATACTGGCCGCCCCCCACCCCCGAAAAAAAACCTGAGCTCGCCTTCCCCCATTGCCGCCATTGGAGAAGCCCACACCCCTGGCTGCCTTACCTGCCGCCGTCGTCGACACCTTCTTCTTCTTGTTTGAACGTTGAAAGGAGGGTTTTTTCTTTGGCAAAGGGAGATCTTCTTGAGATTTCTTCAAGCAAAGGATTTTTACTCCATTTTAAGATATGGTTTTAATTTTCTAAAATTTAAAAATATATTTAATGTTAAGAAAAAGATAGATGTATAATTCTGTATAGTTTGGGGACTGTTGTTATTTTTGTTCTTTTTTTTCTTGAGTCAGTTACTCCAACTTGTTGTGGGTATTCTTGTACTTTTATGCCCTTTATGGCCTTAGCTTAAAGTTATCAGATGAGACCGGGTGGCATTGTCTTGTCAGTTGTGCAGTTATAACCATTTCTGTTCTCTCCCTTATGCTTTCTATCATGGTATTAGAGCCACCCTTTTCCCTTAGTGCTCATCCTTCTCCATCTCACTTTTTTCGTCAAATTGCACAATTCTAGGGGGTTTACATCCCTTGTGCACTGGGACTTCTTGCAGATTTTCTGTCTTCCTAGATTTTTTTTTTTTTTTTGGGAGGGGGGGGCATATCTCCTGAAGGATTTGCTGTGGTTCAGTACAGGGGGAGCCAACAACTCCATCAAGAGTGAAGGTTTTTTTTCCCCCTTATTTTCAGTGGTGATCTAAGGCATTCGCCATGACTACTTCATCTCCTACTACATCTGATGTTGTCCAACCTACCTCTCTTCCATCAGTTGGTCACTCCACACCGCTGATTACATCTAACAAACTCACAGAGAATAATTATCAGTCTTGGGCTTTTGCAACGTACATTGCTGGCTGTGAGAAACTTGATCATCTTACTGGAGATGAGAAGAAACCTGATATCAGGATCCTAAGTATGTTGTGTGGAGGCGAGATGATAGCATGCTGATGTCATGGATTCTGAATTCTCAGTCCCAACATTCATCCAACTATTTTACAAAAGTCTACTACCACAGACGTGGAAACTTTGGCTAGTCTTTATGGGCAAATGAAAAATAAAGTTTGTTTATATAAGCTAAGTCATCATATCCATGAATTAAAACAGAGGTCACAATCCGTTATTAGTTATTTTTGTGCCCTGATTTCATTATGGAATGAATTGGATGGTTCACGAACTGTCAAATGGACAACACTTGAAGACCAACAAACATATATGAACGGACCTTCTAGAAGATGACAAGATAGTGAAGTTCTTGGGAGGCTTAAATTCTGATTATGATGTTTTAAGGGGTGTGGAATGCAGAAAGGAGATTTCTTTTAGGTTTGCGATGTAATGCGGACGCATGTACATCTTATGCGTGGGCGTGCCAGACTGTTTACAATAAACAGACAGTTTTTTTTATTTATGAGGTGCATTGGGTATAAACCCTGAGCCCTCAAATATTTTATATTTTTTCCACGTGCGTCCGTTTTTCAGGCGATTAGGGTGGTCGTGTACTGGACCATTCCCTACCGACCAGAGTCGGTGTTTCATTTACATCGGGTAAAGACCCGAATACCTTCGATACGATACGTTTGTTAAAAGACATTTGTCGAAATTTAGGGAATTTAGATGACAATTAAATTCCACAAATATTCTCAAATATTTTGTATTTATGACATTTGCATATATGTCCTCAATGGGGTGTATGTGCCTCCATTGGGCGTTTACATAAACATGCCTTCACATACGTGTTATTTTAAAACACGGAAGGACTTAAATACAAAATTCCAAGTCTTTTTATATAGACATGCAACGTCTTCTTCTCTCCACGTCACGAGGCACGGACGGAGCACGGGGGGCCTAGCGCGCACGTGCGGACAACGGACGATCGGAGCTCGGAGAGAGAGGTATTTCTCTTCCCCCAGAACTGAGCACAAAAACCTTTTGGGGTTGCACAAGTGTGTAGGGTCTCCCTTTGCGGGTTCTCCAACTTCTCCTTATGTGTGTGGATTCTCCTTTGCTTCAAGGCCCTGCCCCTCTATTTATAGGGGTTTTTAGGGGTGTTTGTTTCATTATTTCTTTCGAACCCGTTTATCTCAGGTGTTCGAAGTTAGTAAACCCCGAGGCTATTCACGGGGCTTTACGATCATTTCTCGACCTCCCGGGGATTTTCGGTCGTATCTTGACCTCCCGGGGCTTTCGGCCATATCTCGACATGTACAAGGGTTCCTGTCGTTATTTGACAATCCCAAGACTTGGAGCGGCCTACCGTAAGCCGGGCCCAAGAAAGCGCATGTCGTTTCATAGAAGCGGCGTGGGTCCCACTCCACCGGGCCGTGCAAATGGCATGAGCCAGGCCTCTCGGTCATTTCTTGACTTTTCTGAGTGGTTCCGGGTATTTCCGTCATTGATTGACTTTTGCGGATACTCTTGCCATTTATCGGCTTGCTTGGACTTCTCCGCAATTGTTGACGTTTTCCGAGAACTCTCCATGTGTCTGGCTTCAAGTCACACCCAGGAGAGCGCACGCCGCTTCATAGAAGTGGCGTGGGTCCCGCTCCACCGGGTTAGACAAAAGGCACGGACTGGCGGGCTATTTTTCCATTTTCCCTGCCGCAGGGACGTGTCCGCAATTTTCCGGGCAACAGGGGTATTCCTGTAATTTTCCGGGGCAGCAGGACATATCTTCAATTTTCCGGGACAATAGGGTATTCCTGCAATTTTCCAGACAACAGGGTATTTCTGCAATTTTCCAAGACAGCAGGGGTGTTCCTGCAATTTTCCGGGCAGCAGGGCATATGTGTACTTTTATACACACATACACGAACTTTATCACCTCACGAGGCTTTGTGTAATTTTACACAAACTTGGGCCCACATGGGGGTCTTCATATGAAGAACAAACATCTCCCTAAAGGTGTGTGTGTGGGGGGGGGGGGGGAGGGGGCTTCATCTCCCAGCCCAAAGGTGTTCTTTTCTCACCCAAAGTCCTCTTTTTTTCAAGACCTTGGCCCTTATTTATAGGGGCTTGAGGGGCCAAAAACCCCCGCTGGGGGGGTGTGTAGAGGGGGACAGGTGTTGCGGATGGGCCAGGGCCCGCGGGGCACCCGCTGGGGGTGTCCTGCGCGCGCAGCGCACCCCCGCGGGGGTGCCTGCGCGCGTAGCATACCCCCGCTGGGGGTGGCCGCGCATAGCTCACCCCCGCTGGGGGTGCCTGGCGGCAGAACACCCCCGCTAGGGGTGTCCTGCGCAAGAACAACCTCGCTGGGCGTGGCTCTGCGCAGGAACACCCCCGTTGTTGGTGTCCTGGCGGCAGAACCACCCCGCAGGGGTGGCCCTGCACAGGAACACCCCCCCGGGGGGGGGGGGGGTATTTTTCTGAGGGATTTCTCTTTGTTAATTTTTTGTGTCAACAAATTCCCCCTACGGGATGTGTGCCGAAGTCGATGACGAAGGCATACGTCCCGTGGCGATTTTCAAACTTTACCCCTGGTCCTAATGACTTGGCGGAGAATTGGGTTAAAAATAACAGCAATGCGCTTGAACATTTGTGCAGCATCACCAGCAACTTGGACAACGATTTGTTGTTGTAGTTTGGGCCAACGATCAAATCTGCTATGCGTCTCGCGCTGAGCCATTGGCTCCCATTGCTTGCATATTTTTTCAACTCAAGAATTCCAACAAGAGGACCTAGGAGAGCGCACATCACTTCAGAGAAGTAATATAGACCCGCTCCACCAGGTCAACTCTACGGGTGAGTTTCATTGAAGAGTCGCTCCATGGCTTTGCTTAGAGCTGGCTTCAACCTCCTTCATCCGAGTCTTGTCTTTCTAACTTTACTCGGGGGCTTTATCTTGATATCCTTCTTCCGAGACTTGTCTTTCTGGCTTTGCTCGAGAATTTGATTTGGTTGGAGATTCGACAGATGAGGCTTGCCTTCCTGACTTTGCTCAACGGCTTAATTTGATATTTTCTCCTGAGACTTGTCTTTGCGACTTTGCTCAAGGTTAGGTTGGAGTCCGGCTGCTAAGCCTTGCTTTTCTGGCTTCGCTTAACGGCTTATCGTTTGGTCGATGAGGCTTGTCTTTTTGACTTCTTTTTGACTTTGCTCTTCAACTTGATCTCATACCTATCTCCCAAGACTTGCCTTTTGGCTTTTCTCAGGACTCGGCTTGACCCCTTCCT
The DNA here is from genome assembly GCA_014218235.1 of Colocasia esculenta. Taxonomy (NCBI): domain Eukaryota; kingdom Viridiplantae; phylum Streptophyta; class Magnoliopsida; order Alismatales; family Araceae; genus Colocasia; species Colocasia esculenta. The sequence continues at coordinate 10,161,002 of CM024764.1, forward strand.
CCTGAATTTTGCCTTTTCTAGCTTTATTCAAGATTTGATGGGGGATTCTGTCGCTGAGGCTGACTTTTTGGTTTTGCTCAACAACTCGGCTTTAATATTTGGTCGATAAAGTTTGCCTTTTCTGGCTTTACCCTTCGACTTGATTTGGTACTTTCCTTTCGAGACTTGCCTTCTTGGCTTTTCTCGAGATTTGATTCGACATCTTCCTCTTGAATCCTGCCTTTTCTAGCTTTCTTCAAGATCTGATGTAGAATTCTACTGCTGAAGCTGACCTTCTTGGCTTTGCTCAACGGCTGCTTCATATTTGGATTGCTTGACGAGTGTGACCGTTTGCTTGCTGGTTTTTTCTCGGTGAGAGCGACTATCTTTCCTATGGAGGATTTGTGGAGTCGTCGTCTTCTTCTTTTTCTTTCTTTTCTTCTTTTCCATATTGGGTTGAGCCTCCTCGTGTTTCATCAGAGTGGGGAGGACATGATCATTGTCATCTCGGCTACAGTTCCTTATATTGGCCACTAACTAGTAGTGAGCACAAGGGTTATTTCGTCATTGACAACCCATGTGTTTCCTTGTTGATGAGGGCAGAAGGGATTTGTGTTGTCGTCACACAACCTTAATCGCCTGATAAAATAAAATACGCAGAACAAATAAGTTCAAAATAAGTTGGCGCACTTGTCCATTCTTTGGACATAAAACTTCTCTCCGCATCGCGGGATTTCAAATTCTGTCTGTCCGACAGGTTGGCACGCCCCACAAAAGAAATAAAAATTAATCAATCGAAATCTAATCAAATGTTTCCACCTATATTTTTCCGCGTTCGGCACACCCCTACTTGGTGCAGTCTGCAAGCTTCAACAAGCACCAATGGCTGGCTGCCTCACATTCTCCTCGGTCATCACGCTTGCTCGCTCTGGCTCTCATGTACCAGCTGCCCCCAGGTGTTCGTTGTTGGGCCTAAGCTCTCAGCAATGCAAGCTCACTACAGTGCCATCAAGCAGCCGCCATTGCCTTGCCCTTGGGAACTGTGCCTTCTACAATTTGCTGTCCACATAGGCACCAAGTTTAAGCTGACTGCTTGATTATTGTTTTAGTTTCTGATTTTTGTTTCCTTTTCAGATGGCTTCTGTAAGGTTATTTTGCCCAACAATCTGTATGGATTAGTCTATGCAAGAAAATTAGAGAAAGGTTCCCGAAAGTATTGAGAAAAAAGAAAAGACAATCTTCCTCTATGTTATTATAGTATCTTATTCTTAATTTTCTCCTTTTGGAGCATGTTTCCTTTTTGTTATTCTATTTTATTATTCTTATTTTTCTTTTTTTGTTTCTGTTGCCACACAATGGGCTCATACTTATGGTCTTTTTAAGTTAAATTAATTAGTCTCGTGAATTTATTCTTAGCATTTTTGATCAAGTGCAACAAGTTTTGACATTATATCTAGCTGATACTTTTTGGTGGATATTTCCTTGAGGTTTAGGTGTTCATGCCAGTAACCATGATTCCCTAAATATTAATTTACCTTCCATATTTTCAGTGATTTTTAGTCTTCCTTATTGTCTATTTTGAAGTCATTAAGCATATGCTTTTCACCTTTCCAGCCCGTGGGAGTCTCTTGGATATGTGGATGCAGAAATATATGGTGACCCTGGCACTAGTCTTTCACGACGACAGGTTGTGCAACAGCATAAACTCAACTTTATTTCAGCAGTTTCTAATATCAATTCACAGGATATTGTTATGATGATGAAGAAATTATGAATAATGTTAATTCAGCATGTTCTTCCTTTGATTATTATTTAGGTCCTAGAAAAGTTTCAGGTGTACGGTGATGCTGTTTTGGGAAAATATGGACCTAATAAACCAACCGTTAGACACGTAGTTAAGGTTTGTATGACCACAAACTCCTCTCTCATCATGGGCAACAAACATGTTAATTTGCAACCTTTTCTGTCTTGCTAGCTATCTGTTATTTTAATACTTAACAATATCCGAGCCGGCATATTTTCCAGTACAGTTCAGAATTGCAGTGGTTACTTGACATTCTTGTTTTGAAAGATTTTGCTGTTGTCTGATGGATTCAAGACTTAAAATCTTGCCCTAAAAAGATAATAAGTAGACACTGCATTTGAAAGTGAAAACTTTGAAAAATGATTGGAAGTTGAATGGCTTACTGAGTTCTTTTTAACATGTCCTCTTGTTCCTTTTTCTTTTAGTTGATGAGAAACGATGATCATTTTACACTAGTTGGTGCATCTAACTATCATATGTTCTAGAACTAACAGTGAAGATTGATTCATTTAAGGTACATCCAGCATAATATTCTTGTATCAAATTTCATCTTCTTGTGAATTTTCAGCCTTTGCTAAATTTGTTCCACTCGGAACCGGGTAATGGTCTTTGGAAACGCAAAGCTGATGCTGCATTGCACCATTGTACGGTATGTAGTAAATTGATAATGATATCTAGTCCTACACAAAGTATGTCCATGTTTCAAATTATCTTTACTACTCGTGTATGTTATTTAAAAAGTAGTCCTTTATAAATGTTGCTTTCATTTAGTGCCCATAAAATATTAATCTTTGTGTCATAATGCTGGATTAGATGATTAGGCATGTTGAAAATCATGGAATGTGAAATGTATCTGGTTTCATGTATCTGGAATAATGGATCACCCACTCTCACCTTTTTAATGCTAGCAAGGATGCAACTGCATACCAGTGAGGCAGATTATATTGTTGTTGGTGAGACTTAAATTATTGGACCATCCAACTTATGCCTTGGGCCATTGAGTGGAACGTCCCCACTCTTTTAGTACATTTTATCTTCATTTTTTACAGAATGTGTGACTATTCTAACATGTTCCTCATTTGCACAAGGATCTCTGACACAGACAATTATAAACATGAGGAGGTGCATAGCCAGGAACACTGCATGGGCTCTGAAGAGATTTCAGTGAAGTTTAATATGCCCTGAATCTGGGGTCATTCAGGCATGACTTATGGTACGGGCTTGCATAGAAATAATTTCATCACTTACCCACTCTATTGGTATTATCCTCTAACTTACAAAAATTAAATTAAAAATTCTAACATTCCCAGTTGGAACCTCGAAAAAAAAAAGTCAAGAGCTTCAAGGAATAATTTGGACGAGTAAATCAAGGAAATGACATTCTACATGGAACAAAAGAATCAAGAATGATTAATAGTACAAATGAGTTTTTAGTGATTAATCTGTAGTTGCAAATTTTAAAAAAGTTGGGATATTACACATTATTTTCAGCATACCTGCAAACTGCTCTCTTGAAATGTGTTTAATAGTGGATTAAAGTCGAGCTGTTAAGGACTTGATTGCAAAGAATAAAATTGATAGTGTGTTTGCAAGGGAAAAAAATTGCCAGCTTGAATGATCAGTTACTCAAGGACTATGGAGGGTTGTATTATTCTTGTTGTGCAGCCTAGAATGTGGACAGTCACAAGGGAGGCCAACTCATTTTATGGTCCGATAGAAAGCACTCAGAACAGGTTTGGCATGTGGGTATAAATACCTTAACAATGTTATTTGAGGATATCGATGTTAATGCCAGTTCTCTGTCATGTTTGTTTATGGGCCACATGATAAGGGAGGCCAACTCATTCTATTGGGTTTATTTGAATTATGAAATTTTTAGATATGCCAAATTATGAGGGATTAGAAAGTGGTTATTTTGATGGAATCACCAAAATCGTGATTTTCTTCTTGGATGGGAGAGTTGATTTTTTATTGGTAAGAGATATGATTTTTTGATATTTTTATTAGATTCAAATGAGGGGTACTTTCTTATTTACATGTAATATCTTAAGTAAATGAAACAATATCTTAAGTAAATAATATGAAATGTAAATATGGTATGAGTTCCATGTCATCCCATATGAATCATTAAGCTCATTCTCATATCTGTCATACATATATCCATACATATATGCCTTACATATACATATATATGTAATATATACTTATAATGTAATATATATATATATATATATATATATATACATTACGAATCAGACCGAATTGCGAATTGGGTTTCCCCTGATCCGATTCGGCCCGATTCGATTCGCCATGGCAAACCATGGACTTTTGAGACAACATCTTTTTATCGTTGTTAGTCTAGTTTTCTTTTGAGTTGAGTATGATTAAATCTCCATCTTCTATGATGTTCTAAAGTTGGTAATCAAGTCTTTGAAGAAAGAATTCTATTCTTGTCTTCTAATAGTTGTAATCTTCTCCATCAAACAACGGAGGCCTGTTGACATACTGACCCTCGGCGTAGCCTTGAGCTGCCATTGATCTTTGCTCTTAGATCGTAAGATCTTCAACTTCTTCAAGAGATCTGGCTCTGATACCACTTGTTGCCTAGTTAGCAAGCCCAAAGGGAGGAAAAGGGGGGGGGGGGGTGAATGGGTTGCTAAGAACGAAGTTCTACAGCTAAAAATAAACACTTAAATGTGATTGTTAGGGTTAGTCAATAACGGAAATAGAGACAAAAGTAATCACATAAGTGCATAAGGATTTTATCTTGGTTTGGCACTGAGTTATCCCTCAGTCCCACATCTAGTCCCCAAGCAACAACTTGAGATTTTACTAACCTAAGGGTATAGTCCCCCTCAAGTACGATTACGCACCTAGCTCAGGTAGTCTTCTCTTTACAACCCAAAGAGGAACTACAACACCCAGTCTACACTAGTCTTCCCTTCTATCAAGCGGAAACACACTTGTAAACCCTACAAGTCTTCTCTTCACACAGGAAAAGGCACAACTCCAAATATCAAGGATTACTATAAGTAGTCCCTGGACCAAACACACCGACAATAATGGGTTGCTTGATCCAAGACCAGTGGTCTAATAAAAATGGATTACAGTGAAGAACACTCAGAGACATTGCTATCTCTCTCTCTCTCTCTCGAAAAGATGATTCAGTAGAGACGCAAGAGAGAGATCTGGAAGACTGGAAACTTCAAAGTTTTTTTTGCTTGAGCACTCACCAGATCCACGAGGATTCAAAGTGAGAAGTCATGTTTATGTATTCGCATACCTCTTCTTTTATAGACTCTAAGAAGATATCCGTTGAGGTGTCTGTTGAGTCTTTGTTCATATTGTCTGCATTTTCGGCTAATAGAACTGCCATACAAGGTAATTCTTTTTTACCTATCAGGAAAAGATAGACAGTAGGTAGCATGCAAAAGGTCGAATATAGTCTGAGCAAATCTCTTGGAAATAGCTATATCTCAAACAGTCACGCTTTAAGAAAATAGAAATTGAGGTTTTAAGTACGCGAGAATCAATATGCCAAAGGAGTAGAGAGTGATTTAAAATATGTAGGTCATCATGCGCATTGAAGTTAATTTTAATATGATGAGATAATATTTGAGCACATGTAACATTAATTGTTGTGAGGAATATGTGTAGACGATAAATAATGTGGGTAGTTAAGGAATGATTTGATTACAAATCAGTGAAAGAATATAAATAATATTCAATAATTGATATAGACTGCAAATATTGATCATGTTGTTCACTAATCGATATATCCAGAAGTAATTAAAAGATATACTTAATAATCGGTGTCTGGCTATCACTAATCGGAAGGATGTTGACTGTGTTCAATAATCGAAATGATTATAACATCAATCGGAACGATATTGAACTTTTGTTCAGTAATCAGAAATTGTCATAACACCAATCGGAACGATATTCTACATTTGTTCAGTAATCAAAATAGTCATAACACCAATCAGAATGATATTGAACCTTTGAAACGGTGTTCACTAATCACAAGTTTCTAGAGGTAATCGGAACATCGATGACTTAACTAATCGAAATACTTAGACAGTAATCGGAACACGATGTCTTAACTAATCGGAACATTCACTTACTCGGTAATCGGAACATTCACTTACTCAGTAATTGGAACAACATAGGAGTAATCGAAATGATGTTAAGTAATCAGAATAATGATTAAACATCAATCGATACGAACTTTGTTCTCTAATCGGAATAACAGTTGTTCTATAATCGATATGAACATTGAACAATAATCAATATGGACTTAAATAGTTTTATGAATTGTATGGGTTTTCAGTATATTTACAGTTGGAGTCTTTAAAGTGATAAAATGACTTTTTAGCCCCTGTTGACAGACTTAAGAAAATATTAAATATTAAGTACATTTTTCGAAGTTTTTGTTATCATCAAAATCTAGAAATAAGTGGAGATGAGAGATTCATCACAGCTGATATCCAACAGTCATTGCTAGTTAGTATTGACGAGCTAGAAATAAAGTGATAAATGACAGATACAAAGGAAGAGAAGGGTAAACTTAAGATCAGAAAAGAGAATATAATGATTGGCTGAGGGATGAAGTCAAGTGGAAGCAAAAGGAGCAAAGAAGCATTGGTTTAAGGAGGGCGATAGGAACACTTCCTATTTTCATACTGTCGCTAGTGCTACTAAAAGAAGGGCTAGAATTAATCTCATCCATGTAGGGAAGGTGATAGTGGAAAGAACAGAGAAAGTGAATAATGCATTTCTTATCTTCTTCTCTGATCCTTTTTCTGAAGATGAGCTGTAGAGATTGAAAGTGAAGATGGGCACCCTTCCCATACTGCAACAGGGTGAAGCTGATCTTCTCTCGCAACACTTTCAAGAGGAGGTTAAGGAAGCTGTCTTTTCTATGAATCCTAATAAATCCCCAGTGCTAGATGGCTCTTCCTCAGGGTTCTACCGTAGTTTTGAGGTATTATAACGGAGGACTTGCTTAAAGTTGTCAGGGAGTTTGAAGAAGCACCTCTAAGCATCAAGTGGTTCAATGCTACAAATATGGTACTTATCCCTGAGTAGGTCCACTATCTTTATGCCGAATGCCTTTACAGACCTTTAACCAAGCAATGGTGGTTAAATGGTTCTGGAAACTGGTGGATGAGAATTGTTAGAATCAAGTACTTCAGAGGTAACGGCAGGTGGAGTACTAGTCCCAACAGCTGGAGCAATGTACCTCCTATTTGGAGGTTTATTTTGCAGTGTGAAGATTTTTTTAAAGCGTCTATAGGCTTCACTGCAGGACGGTGTCATCTCTTTTTAGAAGATCCTTGGTGTTCAGCTGCCCCTTTGGCACAATTATTCAGGAACATCTACAGTTTATCTATTTTTAAGTGTACATTGGTCAACTTTATGCATGATGTGGGAGGCATGGGAAGTTGGGTATTCAACTTAGAAGACATCTCACTGATCTGGAAGCTGTGCAAGTGAAATACATTCAGCTACAGAGCCTTTTGTCCCAAGTCAACATTAACACTGATTGAAGATTAGAGGAAGTGGGAGCTGGAAAAGAATGGTCTGTTTCTGTCAAGTCATGTGCATCCTATAGTCAAGGTTGCTCAAGCCTCAAACTCCCCAAAAGTTCTGCCATGTGATCCATTACTCTCTCTCTCTCTCTTATGTATGCATGCTCTGGTTGAGGAGACAACAGCTACATGGTTGCAGAGGTTTCTATTTTATTCTTGTGGAAGGAATCCTAATTCAATATAGGATTATAGTTTGATAAGGTAGGCTCTTAATTAAACCAGTTTTTCCTTAAATAGCCCAGGACATACATGTCATAGCAAAAACACGCCCCTATTACAATAGAATTTTTCGAGGAGAGCCCTTCAAGTTTTACATTTTGTGGCTCTATGTTGTTTACATATTTCTTCTTACTTTTTAATAATGAGAAAAGTTAATTTCATAAGGTTAAGGATTCAAGTGAGTTCTTTACCATTTTCTTTTAACTACCTATTTTCTTCTTGTTGTTGTATTATTATTATTTATCATCATCATCATTATTATCCTGAGCTAGTATATATTTTATTGAGTGTTAATTTAGGTATGAGTCATTACAAGGTTCTATTCTTCCAAAAGTGTTTGGGATTATTGTCACAGAGACTAATAGCAGCACTCTTCCACCCAAAAGATACATGATTCTTTATTCTAAGCCATTCAATTGTGTGCTAAAGTAGAGGTTTCTTAGTATTGGCTTCTCAAAAGTGAAAACAGGAGATATTCTGAGTCCAAAATGTTTCATTTGCTGAACTGTCAACTTTCAAAATGTTTAATACACAAAAACAAACGACTTGATTCTTTGTTCATTACAAGGAGATAACGATGTTCTTCCAGTGTATATTCAAATCCAGGGAACCATGCTGTACCTTTCTTCAGCTGACCTAGGACCAAATTGATTAAAAGATGTTTAGGCTGTGTGAAGTTGCTGAAATTCAGCTCTGGGCCTAGATTTGTCAACTTCACAAAGTAATGTAGAGAGATATCCAGAGAGGAGGTAATTGAAGACGGGAAGACTCTGATTGGAATTTTGAGTTTTCAATTGTAGCTTAGTGGCCTTGACATATTGATTACACATGCCAACTCTCTAGTAGGCAAAGCTACATCACTTTCCATAATATTGGATATCTTATGGATAAGTTGGTTTTTAAGAATGCAATGCCAAGTGGTTACTGCATTTCCCATGAAGCAACCTCATTTTGATGCAAAAATTATGCTTCATGTTGTCTTTCTTATGATCATCTCAAATCGTTACGGCGACATTATATCCTTTCTTATGCCAAAAATTCTGCTTCATGTTGTTTGTTTATATGCTTATGTTGAACTATACACTATACAGAGTATTAAGTCGTTTCTGGATGAGACACTGGATGCACTTCCTGATTCTGTGTTGGATTCAACTCTCACTACTACGCCATCCACTTCTATCACTGCCTTCGCTGATGTACAAGGGTTGTTGCCTCTACCAGTTAAGTCCAGACAAGAACAATATGCATGTGCTTAGAATTGTATTATGGTTCTCACCTGTATATAATTGCTTACTGGATTCAAGCTGGTTTTGGGTGAGTTAGCTTTTGTGGGCCTCTTTAACACTGCTAGGTATAGAAAGCTTGCATGCTTGAGATGTGGATATGACGATGCTCCAAACATGAGCAGTTACTGGTACCTTCACTGAATGCATGCAATAGATTGGGCTAAGATATATAACTTCTACTACCAACATAAGACCCTGACCATAGTTTGCGTTCAACGAAAGTTTCTTCCCCTATTAATGTTTTATCTTTTCTCAACGGATCATCTTTACTAGCCAAACCCACGAGTCAAGTCATGATAAAGAAAAGTATGAGCTTCGTTTATCCTTAACGGTTTGACCGAAACATGATCGATCTACCGTTTATCTAAATGAAGTCGATCTCAGGAGGTCTAATCGTCCCAAAATTGTTCTGCTTGATAAGTGGAAGAGTGGGAATCAAAGGTCACAGTTTTAATCCGTTAATTACTTCTCGACGGGCTTTCTGACTGAAGGAATATACATGAATTCCGTCAACTACTTGAAAGTTGATTGTCCTGTGCTGTGTGGGGTTCAATATTATTTTTTTTGATGGGTTGTGGGGTTCAATAATTACATGCCTCTCTTTGAAAAGTGGAGAGAATGTGCGAGCTATTCTCGTTATGGCATGTCAGTCGTCCACATACCCTGGCGAGCGCACCTCCCGACTTCTTTCGGTAATGATGGAAATATTAGGATTTCTCTCAGATTTGTGGGTTTATTTCACTATTCATTTTTTTTAATTAGTAGTACATATGTGGAATATGTGAGACTTAGGTTCAAATCCCAAGAGATGCCTAACACACAGCATCCCTCTTTTTTCCAAGGAGATCAATGAGATTGTTCGTGAAAGAGCTCCCTCCTAGGTAACCAGGTTATTATATAGTTCATACCGTAATGGCTGATTGTTGAAATCTAACTCAATAGATTAAAGTCCAGTTATAAAACCTGAGTCCACCTTAGAGACTCCAGTTACTAAGTAGGACCCACCAAGCACCACGGCCACTTGATCTATCGACCTAAGGACCCTTACCTCGACGTTGATGCTAGGAAGATAGTCCGAGACAACAGTGTAGCTCTCAAGATAACCTTTCGGCATCTGCTAGAGCAGGAAGTTAGTTCGGCTTGCACTCCACCTATTAGCCTGATAAATCTTAGCTTGGCAGAGCTTTAGCCCAGTAAAAGTGAAGCGGCCGACAGGCTTGCTCGATATCTCGGTCAATAGATCTCACATGGACGATGGTTATCTAGGAAAAAGTGGAACCTTAAAGAGGGTAAGATGGGTCACCCACTATTTCCATGATCGCAGCCCACGTCCCACTATGGACACTACCTTGCGGTTATGCCCATGATCTAATCTTAACTATAGCCATGTTGTATGGAACCATGAGGAGGTTTGACCACTTTTAAATCCCATGAGACCCTTTGTCTAAGGTAAGGCAGACAATTTTATACTCAATTGTGGGGGGTGATCTCGAATCATTTCACCCTCTTGCTCATGCTCTCGCCTTCACTGACTTAGACATTAGAAGGTTTTCTCTAAGATCCCCCTCATAGGACCCCTAGTCGTTTGTTCTTCTTTGTAGATTCCTTCCTTGGTGAATAGGAGTGCAATCCAGTTTTTCAAATCCCAAGGTCATCCTGTGTTTTGCAACCATATTCAAGATCAAACATCTTCATTTAGAGTTGTCTGTGGGAAAATGGAGAAAATGCTATAGTGTGAAGAGCAACAACAACAGCAACAAGAGGGGCGGCGACAAGGGAAATGCTCCAGTGGAAGCCTTGGAGAACGAGGTTTGGGAGACATCTCGCTACATCCCCTGACGCTACGGTGGGTGTCTCAACCAACGTAGCCACCAATACGGTTAATGGTTGTCAGGAGAAGAGCCCTGATCCCATTATCTCCCTCAATCAGAAGATGGACCGGCTGATTGACCTGATGGCGGCCCAAGCAAGGCAATCACCTTCAAGGCTGGAGGGATGCCCCCATTGATCTCACTCTAGTCTTCCCCAAGGGGATCCTTCTCACGCAACGGCCAACCTATTGGTAGATGCTTTACCATTCAAGCCAGTTCTACCTTATAGAGAGCGACGTGAGCCCCATCCCCCTCCCCCATCCCCAACCTACACCTATCAGGAGGAAGGGGAGGCTTCTTCAAACCTATAAGGGAGAAAGAGCACCCCTTGATACTGACACCAGCCCCACCCACCGCCAATAGACATTCCAATCGAGAGGACATGCCTCTGGCCCCATCTTGTATTGACCCAAGGATGGTCGCCCATTTTTGAGAGTTTGAGCATCATTGCCAAGTAGGAGAGTTGTATTGCTACCCTGTAGGAGGAAAGGTGGGGGGTCCCCACGCTAACGATGAGGAGTTGCTATCGTCCTTCACCTGAGAGATTCTAGAGGACCCTCAGCCTTCCAAGATTCAAATCCTAGTGGTGAGGCCGTACGATAGCCTGGGTGACCTTGCCAAGCACTTCAACAATTTCGAGTCCTTGATGACATTGCAGGGAGTCTCAAATGCCATCAAATGCCAAGCATTTTCTACCACCTTAGTGCAAAGTGCTCAGGCTTGGTTTCATGCCCTCTTGCCTAGCTACATCTCAAGCTTCCAGCAATTTGACAATCTCTTCAAAAAAGAACTTTGCCAGAAGCGGTCTGCCAAAGATTGTTGTGGGCTTGCTTTCCCTAACATAGCCCCAGGGGAAAAAGCTCTGGTACATCACCTGATTCCATGCTAAGACCATCTGCATCGCTGGCTCAAAAAAGTATCAGTGAAAATGCCCTCACCTAGGGCACCACGGATGAGGGACTCAAGTGCGAGTTGGTCCTTCATCCCCCACTGATCCTCGCCATTCTGATCACCTTATCCCTGCATCATGTAGAGTGTGAGGAGGTCCTCATTGCCTATCATGACGTGGAGAATGAAACAGTGAGGAAGAGAGGAAGTGTCCTTTTGATCGACCCTCCTAGTCAAAGTGAAAAAGGAGTTGCAACGGCGACGTGAGGAACTCGAAGAAGTACAAGTGATACACTCCCCTAGCTACTCTTGTGCACAAAATCTTTCAAGAGATCTAGCATAAGGAGTACGTTAGTTGACCAGACTTCTAAAGTCAAGCTCGGGGCAACAGGACCAGTGGAAGTACTACCACTTCCTCTAGGATCATGTCCACTACATCAATGATTACCAACAACTCAAAGACGAGATTGAGTCTCTCATATGAAAGGGCTACCTTGGCAGTCACGTGACCTCAAGGCAGGAGGATCCTCGCGAACCCCCCAGAAGATTGACAATAGGCCCTATGACGTGTAAATCAATGTCATCTCGAGAGTCTCCGTGTCTGGAGGAGATACCCACCGAAGTAGGAAGCGATATGACCAACGATCCCATCAAGGGGATGAGTTCAAGAAATTGACCACCACTGAGCTTGGGAAGTAGCCAATTAGCTTCTCTAACAAAGATCTTGAGGGGGTCCAAACCCCGCATGATGATGTGCATGTAATCTCAACAACCATAAATCACTATAATGTAAAGAGAATCCTTATAGATAATAGAAATGCACCTGGTGTATTATCTTACAGTTGTTTTCTCAAAATGGGTGAAGACCTATTGGCTTTGCATATGATAAAAACACCCATCTATGAATTTAATGGTCATGCCACATATTCTAAGGGAATGGTAAGCCTTCCAGTTACCCTTCGTACTCCTCCCCAAGCTCACCTTTGTAGTGAACTTCACAGTGGTCAGGGGGATAAATGCCTACGATGCGATATTCAATTGAGGTATTCTCAGTCGAATAAAGACAGTGCCCTCAACATATCACCAAAAGTTAAAGTTCTCGATCAAATAGGGAGTAGGAGAAGTCCAAGGCAACCAAGTAGAGGCAAGAAAGTGCTACCTTATCCCGATCAAGCCAACAAAGCCCAAGGAAGACCACCGAGGAAATGAGATCGCAGAGGAGAAAGTGATGAAAAGTCAACCTAAAGGGGAACTATTGTCTATCTCCTAGTTAGATGATCCAACCTTGGAGGTCAAGATGGGTTTTGATTTGCCTCTTGACCTTTGAGTTCAATATAAGGAATTTCTTTCATGTTATGTGGATGTTTTTTCATGGTCTGACTCTAATCTCTTGGGAATTTCCAAAGATAAAGTGATGCATCAACTCAACCTTGATCCGGATGTTAAGCCAGCCCAACATTAGAAGTGGAAGCATACACTCGAACGACAAGTCATTATCAAGTTCTAGATGACCAAGGGCAGATTTACTAGGTTATTCCAAGCAGTTCAACACCCCATTTGGCTAGCCAATGTCATTATGGTGTCAAAGTCCTCGGGTAAATGGCTGATGTGTGTTGACTTTACTAAGTTAAACAAAGCCAATCGACAGACTATTGTTTGCTCCCTAGTCGACTTAACCTCAAGAAACAAGCTGCTCAACTTCCTCGATGCAGACTACTAGTATCACCAAATTTGGAACCCAACCAACGTTGAGAAGATAGCATTCATCACTGACTACGGGGTTTTTTGCTACACCCAGATGATGTTCAATTTGAAGAATGCTGACGCTACAAACCAAAAGCTGGTGAATAAGATGTTTGAAGGGCATATTGGCCGCAAAATGGAGGTGTTCATCGATGATATGTTGGTGAAATCTCCAAAGATTGAAGACAACTTTGCTGAGTTAGTCGAGACATTCGAGACTTTTTTAAGATACCACATGAAGCTTAATCCTTCCAAATGTACTTTTGGACTCCAGTCTGACATGTATTTCGATCTTCTGGTCATCCAACGAGGTATAGAGGTGAACCCGAGCAAGATCCGGGATATCATAGAGATGCAATGCCTCAAAGCATAAAAGTCATCCAATGTCTTGTTGGCTGAGTTGTCATCATCAATCATTTCATATATCAGGCAAGAGAGCACTGCCTCCCCTATTTCAAGCTGCTAAGGGGACCAAAGTCTTCCTCATCAACCATCTCCTAGAATGAGGAATGCGAGAAGGCCTTTGCTGAGCTAAAAGAGTACATTTCATCTCCGCCAACACTACAAAACTAGTCCTCGGAGAGACGCTTTATCTCTACCTCTCGATTACATCTAAAGTATTGTGTATAATAACTAATCAAGAGCGGGGTGAATTGATTAGGACAAATTAAAACTATCACACACACTTTTTCATTTTCTTTGCAAATTATAAGACTAACATGAAAAAACACAATAACATAGTGAAAATCAACTATCTTATGCGTACGCGGAAGGGAGGTAGAGGAGATGGAAACAAATCACAAATAGTATGCACAATACTTTTTTATGTGGTTAGGCTACACTAGGTGTGCAACCTACATCCACTTCTTACGTTCATGAGGCCTAACACACACAAAATTGTAGACACCTTACAATCTACCCCCCCCCCCCCCTGTTGCCCAGCTAGCTAGCCCAGAGGGGGGTGAATGGGTTATTAAAAATTTGATCTTTGATTAATACCTGTTCACTAAAAGGATTACACAACAACTTAAACGAAGGTTAGAGTTAGAGGAAATGAGACAGCAAACACACAAAACACAACCACAAGACACAAGGATTTTTATCCTGGTTTGGAACTCCTCTCCACAGGAGACCTACTTCCAGTCCCTGAGCAATACCTCAGGATTTCACTATCAAGGGTACTATCCCCCTCACGGATCCTTACACCCAGCCTCAACTGGTCTTCCTTCAACCTGAAGGGAAAACAACCACCCTGGATACCACCAGGTCTTCCTTCACCCAGAAGGGAACACAACTAATAAAGGAAGTATAAGAACAAGCTTCAGGAACTAGCTCTGTCACGTCCCGAGAATTACGCAGCGGATATTATTTCGAATAATTCGAGTCGATATTCCGACACGTGGACAGTCGGCAAAAAAGCCTCTAGCTAGCGCGCACTAAATGTGTATCAACACAACATCATAATAGGGCCCATATGTTGAACTCAATATAGATTGTATTCAAAACTCAACTCTTTGTATTCGAATGGAAACTAGTACAGGACTAAGACTCAATAAAAGGGAAAGTACATTTAATTCCTCACTTCCTACTAGATGAATCTAACACTCAAAATAAACTAACTATAGATAGACTCATAATTGGAACGCTCATCACTCGGACGCATTCCCATCCTCGACTTGATCTTCCTCTTGAACTTCATAGTCACCTAGATTGGGTAAAAGTAGGGGATGAACAAACTAGCCCAGTAGGATTTATATCTCAATGTGCGGGCAATGATATAAGTGATTAGCAATTTAGAACTAGGCAAGTACGATGAATGATATGCAAGTACGAATAAAACTAATTAAAACATGATATATAAAACAAGCTAGATAGAGTGAACAAGATAGAACAAGATTTGAGAACATGATGACAAGATGGAACTAGTAATAGATCACTTTGTACAAGCACGCAAGATTTCACTTGATGTCAAGAACGCAAGATATCACTAATTGCATTAAATGCAGGATGGCCATATCACGCAAGCAAGCAAGCAAGATTTCACAAGCACGATCGAGTAACACTAATCAGGCACGTAGACGCTAATGTACACCGAGAAAATATCCATCAAGAATGTACACTAGGACACGTGTATGTGGTTATGTATCTATCATTCAACACGCACGCACGATTTTCCCAGCGCAGATGCAACGCCAGTAATCATTATACCCCATGGTTAACAGTATATCTATGACTCGCCGTCATTGGGGCTAGATTGGAGCCCTTGGACACATGCTGTGCCCTGTCAGCATCTCACTTAATTTTTTTTAAATGTAGATACCCACAGTCATTTATAATGGCCAATGAGAGTTTCAATAAGTAAGCATGTGTAATGTCATGTTCATGATGATGATGAGAAGAAGTAATAATTAAATTGAACATGATTTCATGATAACAATGATCAAGAGATAAATTCGGCAGCATAACGGTATGATTTATACTTTCGTTCAATCTTTATATTAATGGCTTTAGTCTAGTTTGTAAGTCACACTCACGAGATCAAGAAGAGAAAGGAAGTGCACGCTATCTCTAGGGAACTTCAATGGTACAACCAACTCGTCGGCCATGTGGGAATCCATGGTCAGAGGAGATTTACGGAGGCCTTGGTGAAAATGTCGCTAGTCTACCGATTCGGAATGACCGGTAGAGAGTTTCCAATTTCCCAAGAAAAGGCTGCCTAATAGTGCCAGTGTGTAGTGCGGTACGCTTGTCTTAATTCACAAACCATCGGTCTCAAACTCGTAGGAAGCACTTGGCAATATAATATGGAATAAAACTATGCACTTTAACTAATCATGGATTGCAAGATTTTATGATAACAAAATTATCATTTTTGTCAAGCTAGAGTAGTAAGAAGAGTAAATTATAAGTTGTATGAATGATCACGTCATTAGGAGAGAAATTAGAATATCGTTCATGTAATTAAAGCTTTTAAATGGGTTAACCAATTTTAAGCCATTAAATAACAATCATGTAATGATCAGACCCAAGACATGCAACTTACACAGTAAATATCATATTTAAACAGATCTTGGGTATATGCGGAAAACTATGCAGGAAAACACGTGATTTCAGGTAAAATCCTGAGATCGCGACATGGGCTTATAAGGAAGGCGACATGGGTGTCAGGCTCGGAGTCAGGTCGCGATAGGGTCATGTAAGGAAGGCGACATGGTGTTGTCAGGCTCGGGGTCAGATCGCGACAGGCTCCTGTAAGGAAGGCGACGGGTCAGGCCCAGAAGGCGACACAGGGATGTGAGCATCGCGACAGGGAAGTCAGAGCAGGCAGGTAGATAGCGACAGAGCGTACGTCGCATTCAGAAGGCGACAAGGGGTATGTCGCAATCAAGTCTCTGAAAGCGACATATTGGGCCGTCGCGTTCACAGGGTCCGTGCCTGGCTCGGACAGAGCAAGGACAGTGCCTTGGATTGAGGACCTGCCTTTCCTTCTTTGACATAGGGTTGTTCTAAAATAGAGAACAAATTGCACGGTGCGTGAAAAATAACGAAACCGGTTTTAAAATAACCTATACACACTAGGGTACTTCCAGTAAATCGGAATTGAACAATAAAGATGGTTTCGATAGGCTTTGATCACGGGGAACACAAAGTCAGACCAAGGGTAACTTGAAGACGTAGTTTTATGCAGCAACCCTATTACCACGCTTATAACTCTCTAACTAATGAGATTTAGACAAAACGTTCAACATAAAACCTGATGAGGACAACTAGTGGAATAACTTTCATGTTATGAGTTTTCTCTAATTCGGTCTTGAAACACGTGCAACATATTAAGAACGGGAAAAGCTCTAACAGTGCGTGACTTTGGAAAAACGCTTATAATTCAAAATCTACTAAATGAAATTCGATGAAACCAGTGGGAAAAGAAAGTTAAATTGATGCTCTACACATTGGTATAGGATATGTTAAGGTTTGGCCTGAGAAAACCTACCTTATGGGTTGAAGAAGTCTCGTTACTCCAGAAAATCCGTGTTCAGACCACTTGGAGGAAAACGCTTACTACTCCGTGTATACTGCATGGTATTTGGGCATTCCACTTGGGTTAGAACGTAGACTTGACCCTCTTTCCAGGGGTATAGACCTTGCAAGGTTTGGTTTAGGTTTGACTCACCTTAGGTCGACTTCAAGAGAGTGGTTTGTGCAGGTCGCAGCAGAAGAGAAGGGGAAGAAGAACGGCTTCTTGTGGTTGTTCCAAAGCTCCTCAGCCACCAAGAGCTCCTCCACACGACCCTAGCAAGTTCTAAATTCGTTCCTAGGGTTTGGGTGAAGAGTATTTAAGTAACCATGGTGTTTAGGAGTCCTATTATAACTAGGAAAGGAGGGTTTCGGGATTGTCATGTTTAGTTTCTTATTTTTGATTATTTCCTCCTCCCTTTGAGTGTGTGAGGCATTAGGAAACCTCCCCTCATAGTTAGGCACGAATTTGGGTTGCCATGAATGCATGATTGCATCCCAATTCAACTCTAATTGCCTCTTTTTAATTTCAGCTTATTTATGGTTACGAATTTCTATGTATTTTCTAGCTTTATTTGATTTTTGGGCCAAGTGTTGCCCATTGGCCCAATTATGATAATGGGTCATCAATATATAATGTTGGAAGTCTCCCCAACACTTTTATTTAATTTTTGATTGCGTCGTATTTTCCGTGTTAACGGTTTTCCGACTTGTTTCCTTATTTAGATAATCGGTCACAATAATTCTTAAACCTAGCTCACATGATTTTTATTGACTCAATTTTCTTGATGGGTCTTTAGAGGATATTATTTGAAATCCATTTATGATTTTTATTTAATTTTCTGACTCATCCACGTACGTGTGATAATGATTTTACGACTTATTCATGCATTACGATAATAAGTCGCGAAACACTTTAAACTTGGATGATCTGATTTTTCTTGGCACAAATTTCTTTGTGAAACATTTAGTAATACTATTTAGGGTTGATTTATAATTTTTACGGAATTTTTCGATGTGTTTTAGCACATACGATAATGATACGTATGTTTTAAATGCTTGTCATTATGGAAATTATTTATTTCCATTTTAATTAAATTTTTATATAATTGAAATTTTCGGGGTGCTACACCAGGTCTTCCTTCACCCAGAAGGGAACACAACTAATAAAAGGAAGTATAAGAACAAGCTTCAGGAACTAGCTCAAACAGCTACAATCTGAAGCAAACAAGCCTCGAGAGAGAAGGAATTTTAACACTGGTTTCTCTCCAAAGACTACACTGGCTCTCACAGGAATTTCTTCTTGAACATTGAGAGCTAAAGATGGATTGGAATAGAGTGCTTCGCTCTAGTTTGAATCACAGAAGACTTGAAAGATTGGCGATGCTTTCTTTCAGAATAATATTCTTCAAAAAGTTTTATCCTTCTCAGTCTTGAGTCTTGTATTTAAGCTTCTACTTGAAATTTGAACGTTAAAGATCCGTTATCTCTCATCCTGGTGTACGTTAGACAGGTCTGCAAGGAAGCTTCTGATTTTCAGTCTTTTATCCTTTAGTACACGCCAGAGAAATATTTTAATATCTTGTATCTTGTGTCCAACGTTGTACAGATAAGTCTTGTCAGATATCTACGAGCATATCAACAATAAATAGAGGACAGCTAGGACTGTCGTCGATTGTTAGTTGCAGTTGGAACAGATATTGCAATCTATAGCAAAGCTCCTTTCTGTCTAGAAAGGACGTAGACAGAGTAGCATAAAAGTGGAAAATATTGTCTGCATGCATGAGAGATACGTTCAGAGAGCATTGAATGCGTAGCAGTCAAACATACGAGATACGACTTTGACTATTCAACGTATACTAAAGAATATTATATTGATATAACAATGAAATCGATATGAACAAGCCCGATGCCTTTATGACTTATGAAATCGTTACACGAATCGAATCGTTATAAGCATCAAAGAAATCGATGTGATTACTTACCAAATCGTTACTGGTAAGCAGGTCGTTATAATCATCAAAGAAATCGATATGAAACTCTTAACAAATCGTTGCACCAAGCAAATCGTTCTGAGTTCTAAAGAAATCGTTTCGACAAGCAAATCATTACGAGGTCTAAAGAAATCGTTACGAGAACTAAAGAAATCGTTACGGCTAGAAAGTCGTTGTGAATTCTAAAGAAATCATTACGAGAACTTAAGAAATCGTTATGGCTAGAAAGTCGTTGTGAGTTCTAAAGAAATCGTTACGATAACTTAAGAAATCGTTACGGCTAGAAAGTCGTTGTGAGTTCTAAAGAAATCGTTTCGACAAGCAAATCGTTACGAGGTCTAAAGAAATCGTTACGAGAACTAAAGAAATCGTTACGGCTAGAAAGTCGTTGTGAATTCTAAAGAAATCGTTACGAGAACTTAAGAAATCGTTACGGCTAGAAAGTCGTTGTGAGTTCTAAAGAAATCGTTACGATAACTTAAGAAATCGTTACGGCTAGAAAGTCGTTGTGAGTTCTAAAGAAATCGTTACGATAACTAAAGAAATCGTTATGACAGACAAGTCGTTACGAGTTCAAAAGAAATCGTTACGAGTACTGAAGAAATCGTTACGACAGACAAGTCGTTACGCTTTCTAAAGAAATCATTGCGATGTCTTATAGAATCGTTACGACGGTCAAGTCGTTACGCTTTCCAAGGAAATCGTTGCGATGTCATAGAATCGTTATGAGATCTTTAAGAAATCGTTACGGTATCGATTTGTTTGAAACATCACGACTTTTCGATCAGAAAGGAAATCGATCATAATACTTATGAAATCGTTATGATGACTCTATTGAAATCGATATGAACTTATAAAGGAATCGTTCTGATTATCAATAGAAGTCGATATGAAGTATGAAGAAGTCGATGCAATGACTTGGGAAAAATTATGAAATGAGAGTCTTACCTGATTGTCTTGAACTTTCTTTTACTTTTGTTTTCTGTCCTCAAGGCTCAAGTAATTCATTAGTAATGTTTTGTTAATCATCAAAATTAATATATAAATAAGTGAATTAATTTATATGGAGAAAGTTTGGTCATCAATCTCCCCTTTTTTGATGATGACAAAATATACTAAACAACATAAAGAAAACAACATGTTTTCCAGAGTTGCATTAGTTTTCTCCCCCTTTTTGTCAATAAGTAAAAAGATAGTCTATGAGACAAAGAAGAGAGAAAGCTTTGTATTAAGTAGGAGGAAGATAATACAAAGGAGGCAAAAGGGAGACATGCTGGGAAATAACAGTCCATTCCTTGATCTCCATGTCTTCAAAGATCTGATGGAAAACACCAGAAGCAACTGTAAAAGCAGGACCCATGGATGGAATAGTCCTATGAATGTAGAGCTGTCGCTGCTTCTCCAGGAATTCTCCATACTGACCTACGTTCAGTATGTATCTGAAGTAGGTGCTCTTTCCAAAGCTGGCACAATGGAGAAATCTATCCAGAGAGATTGGATAGAAAATCTTCTGATCAAGAAGATCCTGCTTCAGAGCATAGAAGGCAGTATATCTGGCTGCCCACTGAACATAGATCTCTTGAATGGGAGTAATAGAGTTGAGATCCAAGAAAGTTTTTGCTGATAGAATAGGCTTGCTTTGCCTGACTAGGGCACTGTTGATAGCTTCCAAGTGAAGATGGGATGCGATATAGAGCTTTTCCCATTCGGTGGGAGAAAGCCTTTCACACTCAAAAATGAGTGGAGCCAAGGTCTGAGACGAAATGCGGCCATAGTGGTATTCTCTGAAAATGAACCGCAAAAAGGAAGGCAATCTGCCCTGCTTGGCTGACATGCGGCCCATCTGCCTAGCAAACATATCCAGAGCATGGGAGCCGACATCTGAGTTAAACACTAAGGAGTGTAGCTTCGGCAGAAGAACTGGAGAGTCAACTTTGAGGTCGGCAAAATCCACTATGAGGGGAAGATTTATTGGATGTTCTGATCGCAGCATCACTAAGGCTGAATGAAATTGGTAGAACTGGACTTCAGGCAGCTTGTTCAAGTAGCAGAAATCACTGTACAACTGGAAGTTCTTGGCAATTCTAATCTCTTTCAAAATGAAAGGTCCCAAGAGTTTTTATGCTGAAGAGTAAACCACTCAGAAAGAGTGAGTGGGTGAGCTCTATGGGTAAGGGATTCTGCCCTGGCAGTCAAGTATTTGGTGTACTGAGCTTTGTTGCCCTTGACATTGGCCCACTGATCTTCAGTCTTGAACTCAGTGCCCTCAAAGATTTTGGATTTTTGAGGGTGGGACAGCTGGGTAAAAGGAAGAACAGTGTTTAGATGCTCAGAGAGGTTGAGGAAAGGAATACCATAGACGGTGGAGAAGATGCATTTTTGAAGGTATTCCCTATAGATAGGTCTTCTCGGAGGTTTGAGGGTAAGAGAGTACCAAAGAGGAGGAAATAATGGTGAGGAGGGGATGCTGACAGAAGATGAATGTTTTCTCTTTTTCTTGGCAGGACTGGGAGGATCAGTCCTGTGGATATGAGTGGCAGTGAGAGAATGGTGATGAGGGTATTTCTCTCAAAATCATCCGGAATATTAGTGTCAAAGACACCAAGAAGTTGAGGTTTTTCCGGAATGAAGGTGACAGAGGAAGGAGGAGTAGGAGGATAGAAGAGGTGTTTGTGATTGAAGGATGTAGACGGGTGAACTGGAGTGGTTTGAGTGAGAGGTGAAGAAGGTGAGAATGATGATGGAGCTGAGGTGTGAGAAGGAGTGGGAGAGAAAGAAGGTTGAGATGAAATGAGAGAGGAAGAAGGTTGGGTGCGAGGCATAGGGTGTTTGAGAGTTGGTGGTGCTGGAGGGGCTGTAGAAGGAGATGAAGGTGAGGAGAGGGTTGGAGTTGCAAGAGTAGAAGTGTCAGGGGCCTTGGTAGCTTCAATGGGCTCTTTCCCTTTTGCATGACCCTCTCTGACAACTGCAGACGGCCCAGATGGCCCTGATGCTGGCACTGATGGCCCTGGTGGTCCTGATGCTTGAGCTGAAGGCCCTGCTGACCGAGACTCTTGAGCTGGAGGCCCTGGTGGCCGAGGATCAGCTGCTGATCTGCTCTGAGTAGCTGCAGGAGAAAAACCACTTGACCTTGAAAGAATTGCAAGCATGGACTTCATATCAGACATTTCCTTGTTGAACCACTTCATAGCATTTCGGACTGAAGATAGCTCAGAGGTGGTTGAAGCTTGACTGGTCAGAATGCCTTGCACACTGGTCTGAACTGATGATAAAATATCTCATTGAGCCTTCAACAATTCCATAACTGGCTTCAGATTTACTTTTCTGTGGCTCTTTCTTGGCCTTCTGTGAACCACTCTCTTTAGTTTGCTCTGCTGAGTGACAGGCTCCTCAATATGTACATGGCTTGCACTTGGTTCTTCACTTACAGGAGCGCTGGCAGGAGGAGGATTTTCCTGAGATGGTGCATCTGTCTCAGGAGCATTTTCTATCAATGGTTCCTCATTGCCAGTTTGCTCCCCCTGAATAGGAGCATGGAGATCAACATTTTCTAGCTCCCCCTGGACAGGAGCTTCCTCCAAAACAATTTTCTCAAAGTGGCCTTTTGCCACGGATTCTGACAATTTTGATTCACTAGCATGTTGTTCCCCTTGGCTGGGAACATCTTCCAAAATCACTTCTTGTTGAGTAGCTGCTTGCACCTCAACACTGACAACTGATTTAGTCAAATTTTCTGTATGGCCTGGTGCCATAGCTTCTTCTTCATCAAGTCCACCTGTTTCTAAAGTAACTGAGGTGGAGGGAAGAGAGTCCAAAACATCTCTTAAAATAGAGGCAACTATTGAGGTGGGCAAAGGATCTGCCACACCTGCTACAGCTTCTTCCATTTGAACTTCTGGAGGATGAGATTCAATTTCTATAATAGGTGATCCTGAAATCTCTGCTTGGAGTTCCATTGAAGGTACTGCTGCTGCTCTCTCTACTGCTGCTGATCTTACCTCTAAAACTGCTAGAGGATCTGCTGCTTCTTCTTGAATCTCTGGGACATCTCCGATGATGGCCTCTCCCTCTGCCACAGATGTCTTGGTCCATATCCCATTCTGCACTGAAAAACCACTTTTCTTAAGGTTCCTGGACCTTATAGACTGGCCCATCTTTTCCACAACAGCTCCAGATAAATCAACTCCAAAATGCTTGAAAATCTTGGTTAGGAGATGAGCGTAGGGCAAGGATACATTCATTTTGCTCTTTGTATCCCAGATTTGAGCACTAGCAAACTTCATTCTCTCCAACATGACTGCGGCCAAGTTAATCTCCTTATTATGGATTACCCAGAACATCATATCCGAATCTGCCCTAGTGCAAGATGAGAAAGTAGCACTCCGGGGAACCATAATTTGGCAGATAATGAAATGGAGTAGACGGTTGAATGTAGACATTTGATTGATATCTAATTTTCCGTCTTTCAGCCTGAAACCTGGACCTATAATGCCAAGACCCTTTGCTTCATCGTTCACGGTGTGAACCCCACTATGTCCAGATGTCTTCACTCCAAACAACGTGTGCAGGAGTTCATGGTCTACCTTAATTTGGATACCCTTAATAGAGGAGACAAGGGACCCATCCGCCTCTGACTTCAGACAAACGAAAAAGGCTTTCACCAGGTCGGGATAGCTTACCTCGGTGAAAGTGGCAGCATCCATCCACTGCATCCTTCCCAAAGCTTCTACTAAACTGCTCATGCCATTCTTCTCTAGATTCTGAACATCCACTGCCTTGTTTCCGCAAATCTTCGTCTTGACGAAGGTAAACCTTTCCTGCTCCTTCGGGGATAAAAACTCAGCACTGTAGCCCCCTACACTTCCGGAGATCATCGGAGCGGCCATGGGTAGAGAGAAGGAAACGGTTCTGGAGAAGGGAGATGATGGAAGAGATGGAAGCCCTCGAGGGATTCTTCGCGGAAAGAAGAGAAAGCTTCAAATCTTGCAGAGAGTCGATGCCGGAATCGTTAGGGCATCGGCTTTGGGCGAACAGATAAAAGAGAAAAGGGTAAAGGTGGAAGATGAGTCGTTCCCAGAACGATTTGACTAAATAAAATTACTTTATCGAAAACAGGAAGCGCCAAAAGACGGTAACGGCAGAAGGCGACAAAAGGGTTTGACGAGTCAAACTGCTTTTAACATAATAGCGGTCAACGAAGAGTAAATAAGCTGAGTTTTGCTTAAAGTCATGGAAAGAGAGAAAATTTCATTTAATCTGAAAAATTTATATGCCAATTTAAATATAGAAATCTTTTCACAAATTGCACATCCCTAATTCCCTTCTAAGAGATGTAAATCTCTCTTCAGGTAGGGCTTTTGTGAAGATATCTGCTAGTTGACCATTTGTATCTATAAAAGAAATTTCTAAGTTACCACTAGCTACATGATCTCGAATGAAGTGATATCTAACCTCAATATGTTTAGTCCTTGAGTGTTGCACTGGATTCTTGGTGAGGTTGATGGCACTTGTATTATCACACAGTAGTGGAATTGACTTGATATGAATGCCGAAATCCTCAAGTTGTTGCTTTATCCATAGGAGTTGTGTACAGCAACTTCCAACAGCAACATATTCTGCCTCAGCTGTTGATAGAGCTACTGAATTTTGTTTCTTGGAGGACCAAGATATCAGACATCCTGCAAGAAACTGACAACAACCACTGGTGCTCTTTCTATCTACTTTGCATCCAGCATAGTCAGCATCAGAATATCCTACTAAATTTATTTCACAAGATTTTGGATACCAAAGACCTAAATCATGAGTTCTAGCTAAATATCTGAATATTCTTTTCACAGAAGTTAAATGAGACTCTCTAGGGTCTGCTTGATATCTAGCACACATGCATACACTGAATAAAATGTCTGGTCTAGTTGCAGTCAAGTAAAGTAATGACCCTATCATACCTCTATAGTTCTTTTGATCTACCTTTTTACCATTTTGATCACTGTCCATTCTGGTTGATGTGCTCTTATACGCGCGACATTGTTGACTGTGCATTTCGTTGTCCAGAGTTCCTCGCACGAGTCAATATGCGCACTTCCTCTAAACTGTCTCACAAAATTAAAATCACAAAAAGGAACTAGCACAATGGTGAGAACAGGTCATATCCACGGAGAGGCAGAATAGAATTTGAATTAAACTACTTTGACTTGAAATCTCTATCGACAATACGTTTAACGTGAATGTGTAAATGACACTGATCAAATCCCTCACAAACTTCTCAGCTCAAACTTAATAAAAGAACAAGTGAATTGAGAACCAAAAGTTGGTATCACTGTACCCTCACAGCTCGAGGGATCAAATCGGTAGACAGAAATCTTTAAAAGATAACTTTCACATCAATGTACCCCTCTAGCTCAGGGGATGAACAATCAACAAAAATAGCTCTCCACAAACATTAACCAAATATCCTCACAACTCAAAAATTGAACAGAAAATTAAGAAACAGGAATTTACTGTTGCAAACCGAAATGGATTGTTGCTAAATTGGAATTCTCATACCATGAAGAATAGAAATAAGAACAACATTAAAGACTAGAAAACACAATTAGAAAATCTCCAAAATCTGCACAAATGTAGATCTATCTTCTGCTACAGAAAGGACATGTACTCACGAACTCAACTATCAATCTGAACTCAGTGGATTTATGCTACAGAAGAAATAAAGAATGTGATTCCCCTCAGCAGAAATGGACAAAGCAAAACCAGGAAATTGGACAAAGTAATTGCCCCTGGATTCCATTACAGCAGTCGAAGTCCCCCAGATTGGTTCGGTCTCTCCTCCAGCAGTTCTACAACCACAGACGAACTCCCCCGGAATGCTGAACCAAATCAGATGCACCTCTCGGTTGTCTTCACAGAACGCAGAAGAGAAATAGAATTTGAAACTAAGAACAGTAGCAGAACTGAAGAGCAAAATGGGCAATTCGACTCCATATGATTTCTCAGCAGCACATCAGAAATGACAAAAGCACAGAAGAACTGGACATCGCACAAACGGAAGGCGGAAGAACACTTGATCTAGCAGCTAACAACCAACTCAAATGCTCACACAAAGAACATAAGATGCACAGAGGAAATGACAGATCAAATTAGATGAAATGGGCTAAGCAAGTGCCCCTGGATCTTTCACACAACAGTCGAATTGTCACAAATTAATACTAAATGAGAACAGATGCCACACCCCGGAAGGACAGAACCCAGAACATTCCACCACTCACTGCTCTGATCTCTCAAAGAACAGAAAAGAACAGGAATTAAGACAATCCCTAACCCCTGCTCTGCTAAATACAGGAGAGAAAGAACAAGAAGAACAGTAAAGAACTACTGGAATGCTCTTATAGCAAAGAAGTAAACCAAAAACTGAAATCGAACTCCAACCCTCCCCTGCTTGCAGAAAGAAAAAAATACAGAATTAAACTGGCAAAGATCTAACTGGCCAAGCCTCCCCTCAATTGCTCAAACAGACAGATGAAGGTAATAGAATCCAAATTGCGAAACTAAAATTCCAAAAACAAGAATTCTCAATCTGATCCCCTTCCAGTAGCAACAAAGAAAAGAAAATTTCTAAACAAATCACAGCAATCTTTCGAATCCCTCGTAGCAGCAAAGAAGAAATGAAAAAAAAAAACTAAACTCCAATTGCCGAACTCCCTAAGAACTCTCTAAGAACAAGAAGAAAAACTGGAGAACCCCCTGGTATCCCCATCCCTCACTGCTCTGATCTCTCAAACAGGGAAAATACAGGGAGAACTGGGAACTGAAAATTCTAAAAAAAATTCGAACCCCGGGGCCTCCGGAGAAGAGGACCTTGGGGTCCTTTTATAGGCCTCAGGGCCTCTGCTCTGCCCCAAATCGCTTCCCCATGGGCACCTGGATCGCCAGCTCAGCACGCCATCCTCCCCTGGCCACAGCCGCGCACAGCACCAGGCCTCAGCAGGCCACCTCAGCACAGCTCGAGCTCCATCTGCTTGCCGCCTCCATCGCATGCGCCAGCATCCTCACGATCCGGGCCACCAGCTCCAGCCGCATGCGCCAGGGGTCACCTTCTGCTGCTCACCCGCCAGGGCTTCCATCGGCCACCTCAGCTGCATACGCACCCCTCTTCTGCACCAGGTCCAGCCCTGCACACAGGAGCAGCTCCAAGCGCACCCAGATCTAGAGCGCCGTCGCTCCTGCCAGCTCACCTCCTAATCGCACAGGGGCCCAGCACCAGCCGGCCGCTTCACACCGCCCAACCGCCATCTGCACCAAGCCCCCATCTCCTTCCCGCCATCTAGCCAGCACACAGCCACCATCGGGGCTTTAGCTCCTTCTGGCGCCATCTCCATCGCATGCGCCAGCATCCTCACGATCCGGGCCACACCAGCGCCAGCACAGCGCACAGCGCCCAGCCCTTCAGCTCTTCAGCGCCCTGCTTCACCAGGCCATGCGCCTCCAGTCTTGGCCTCCATCGTGCCTCAGCAGGAATCGCCCATCTCACGAGCTCTGCACCAGAACTCTGCCGCCTGAAGCTTCCAGATGACCTAGTAGAAAGAAGAGAATAAGTATAATGGACTCATGGGATAAAAATGAATGTTGGCCGAATGGAATGGGCCCATGAGGTGAGGGGTATGTGGCATTATTTAGTGAGTTGTGATTGGGATGATTTTATATTTATGGGGTTAGGTGAGATATATGTAAAAATTATTTATTTATATTCACTTATACCTATTTACAATAATAGTCTTGTAACAAAAAAATTATTTACAATATTTATTTACTAAGATTTCTTATGCACCTAATTTGTCACAATAGTGACTTATTTAATCTACCGTGTATTCTAACCCATTCTTAACTAACATGTTCAAAAATTTATTCATAGATGAAAATTAAAGTCAATGTGCACATTATTTATGGACAACTGATGTCTAAACTTAACTAAATGTGTGAAATTTAACTCAAAAAATTATGTAGTTATCATGCTCATTGGCGTTGATAGTGGCTTTGCACCTTCAAATCCAAATTTCTTTAACAGCTCTTTGGTGTACTTGGCTTGACAGATGTGAGTGCCTTCCTTCCCTTGCTTAATTTGCAATCCAAGGAAGTAGTTTAACTCCCCCATCAAACTCATTTCAAATTCCCCCTGCATAAGCTTTTCAAAGTACTTGCAAAGAGACTCATCAGTAGATCCAAAAATAATATCATCTACATATATTTGTACAAGAAGTATATGTTTGACTTTAGATTTTATAAATAATGTACTATCTACTTGACCTCTAGTGAAGCCATGATCTAATAAGAAAGTACTGAGCCTCTCATACCAGGCTCTAGGTGCTTGCTTTAAACCATATAGAGCCTTATGGAGTTTAAATACATGATTTGGAAATTCGGTGTCATCAAAACCTGGAGGTTGTTCAACATACACTTCCTCTTTGATAAAACCATTTAAAAAGGCTGATTTGACATCCATTTGAAACAATTTTAAATCTAATGCAGATGCATAAGCAAGTAAAATCCTAATAGCCTCAAGTCTAGCCACAGGTGCATAGGTTTCATCGAAATCTATGCCTTCCTCTTGGGAATAGCCTTGAGCTACCAGTCTGGCCTTGTTCCTTAAGATTACTCCAGACTCATCCAGTTTATTTCTGAACACCCACTTGGTGCCAATAACTGAATGATTGGATGGTCTAGGAACAAGTGACCATACTTGGTTTCTCTTGAACTGATTTAGTTCATCTTGCATGGCTATTATCCATGATTCATCAGTTAAAGCTTCATTGACTGTCTTAGGCTCTATTTGAGAAACAAAGGCTAAATAATCACAAGGAATTACATTACCTCTTGTTCTTACCCCTACAGATGGATCACCAATAATATTCTCAGGAGGGTGATCTTTCTGATGTCTCCATTCTTTTGGAAGATTTTCATGTTGAATTTCAGTTTGCTGCAGTTCTTCCAGAGGTGGATCTTCCTTGTCCTCAATTGAGGTATTCTTTAATTTTTTGGACAAGTCATCTGCATCATCAATGTCTCTAATTTCTTCCTTTTTCAAGGAGGTGTTAGATTCATCAAAAATAACATGCACAGATTGTTCAATTAATAATGAGCGTTTATTGAAAACTCTATAACCTTTGGGTTTAGAAGTGTACCCCATAAAGATGCCTTCATCTGATTTGGCATCTAACTTACCAATGTCCCTTTTTCCATTGTTATGGATGAAGCAAGGACATCCAAATATTTTGAAGTGACTGATCTTTGGTTTCTTTCCCTTGTAGAGTTCATAAGCAGTCTTCTTCAGAATTGGTCTGATCATTACCCTATTAATGATGTAGCTTGCAGTGTTGATGGCTTCGGCCCAAAAATATCTTGGCAAGTCATATTCTGATAACATGGTTCTTGCCATATCCAAAAGAGTTCTGTTTTTCCTCTCAGCAATTCCATTCTGTTGAGGTGTCCTTGGTGCTGAGAAGTTGTGCTCAATTCCTTGATCATTACAGAACTTTGCAAACTTTTCATTCTGAAACTCACCACCATGATCTGATTGGATAGAGATAATGGTGAACTTCTGATCTTTCTGAACTTTCTTGCTGAAGCTGACAAAATTATCAAAGGTGTCATCTTTGTGCTCTAGAAAGGATACCCAAGTAAATCTTGAGTAATCATCAACTATGACAAATCCAAAATTCTTTCCTCCGAGACTGGTAGTCCTCATTGGCCCAAATAGATCCATATGAAGTAATTCTAATGGCTTTGAGGTGGTCACTACTGTCTTTGATTTGAAAGAGCTCTTGGTGTGCTTTCCTCTTGCACAAGGTCTGCAGATGCTATCCATTTTTGAGTTGACCTTTGGCAATCCTTCCACTAGATTTCTCTTTCTGAGCTTGTTCAATCCATCCAAGCTGCAGTGGCCCAGTCTTCTGTGCCACAGCTCTGTTGATTGATCTTTGCTGGCTGCCAAACAGACATCTTGATCCTTGAGTTCCTCGAGATAGAGAACATACAAATTTCTTTCTCTATTTGCTTCAAATATGACTGCTCCATCCTTTAATATACTGCACTTTGATTCTTGGAACTGAATCTGATGGCCTTTGTCACACAACTGGCTGATGCTGATGAGATTGTGCTTTAATCCTTTGACCAGCATTACATCTTCAATAACTGATTTTCCTTTGATGTTCACGGACCCACTTCCTATCACTGTGCCTTTTCCATTATCTCCATAGGTGACTGCTCCTTCTTCAGCTTGGAGATTAACGAAAAGCTTCTGGTTGCCTGACATGTGCCTTGAGCATCCACTATCCAAATACCATTTGGATGCTCTTGAATTTCCCTTTTCTTCGGTGTTGGCCATGAGAGCCAGGTTGGCTTCTTCTCCATCACTGCTTGAGCTTGACTCACTGTCTGAGTCACTGTTGTTCTCCCAAGCAGCTGCCATTGCCTTCT
The DNA here is from genome assembly GCA_014218235.1 of Colocasia esculenta. Classification (NCBI taxonomy): domain Eukaryota; kingdom Viridiplantae; phylum Streptophyta; class Magnoliopsida; order Alismatales; family Araceae; genus Colocasia; species Colocasia esculenta. The sequence goes on from CM024764.1 coordinate 10,191,857, forward strand.
TTTTATACTTCTTGAATTTTTTGAAATTATCCTTCTTCTTGTGATCATTCTTCTTAAGCATTGGACAATCAGCCTTGATGTGTCCAGGCTTCTTGCATTCATAGCATATCACTTCTCCTTTCTTCGAATCCTTTACTTCTGATTTTCTGAAGTCTTTATTTTTCTTGAAAAATCTTCTCCCAGACTGGAACTTCTTCTTCTTTGCTAGAATTCTTTGAAGTCTTCGAGACAGCATTGCTTCTTCATCATCACTGTCCTTACTGCTTTCACTGTTGTTCAGTGATTCTTCTGATATGTCTTCATTGGCCTTGAGAGCATTTGATTGCTTCTTTCTGCTGGAGGATTCTCCTAATCTCTCCATATTTATCTCATGGGCCATGAGGGATCCTATTAACTTTTCCAATGACATTAGTTTTAGATCATTGGCTTCCTCAATGGCTGTTACCTTTGGAATCCATGAGGATGTCAGAGATCTGAGGATCTTCCTGACCATATCTGATACAACATAGATTTTTCCTAATCCAGCTAATCCATTTGTGATATCTGTGAATCTACTAAACATTTGGGTTATGGATTCACCTGACTGCATCTGGAATCTTTCATATTGAGTCACAAGAATGTCGATTCTTGTCTCCTTTACCTTATCTGTCCCTTCATAGGTAATCCTAAGCTTTTCCCACATTTCCATTGCGGATTTGCAGGCTGAAACTCTGTTGAATTCTTTCTTGCTGAGGGCACAGCACATGATGCTCTTGGCTTTGCAGTTTAAGGAGATTTTTCTTCTGTCTTCATCTGTCCACTGAGCCTTTGCATTGGTGACTAGAAGATCGCCTTCTTCTACAATGGACCATATCATGTAATCGTGGCCTTGTAGAAAGTACTCCATTCTTGTTTTCCAATAGGTATAATCTTCTCCATCAAACAAAGGAGGTCTGTTGACTGACTGACCTTCGAAGTTACCTTGGGCTGCCATGGATCTTTACTCTTCAGATCGTTGGATCTTCTTCTTTGTCGAAGAGACTTGCTCTGATACCACTTGTTGCCCAGCTAGCTAGCCCAGAGGGGGGGTGAATGGGTTATTAAAAATTTGATCTTTGATTAATACATGTTCACTAAAAGGATTACACAACAACTTAAACGAAGGTTAGAGTTAGAGGAAATGAGACAGCAAACACACAAAACACAACCACAAGACACAAGGATTTTTATCCTGGTTCGGAACTCCTCTCCACAGGAGACCTACGTCCAGTCCCTGAGCAATACCTCAGGATTTCACTATCAAGGGTACTATCCCCCTCACGGATCCTTACACCCAGCCTCAACTGGTCTTCCTTCAACCTGAAGGGAAAACAACCACCCTGGATACCACCAGGTCTTCCTTCACCCAGAAGGGAACACAACTAATAAAAGGAAGTATAAGAACAAGCTTCAGGAACTAGCTCAAACAGCTACAATATGAAGCAAACAAGCCTCGAGAGAGAAGGAATTTTAACACTGGTTTCTCTCCAAAGACTACACTGGCTCTCACAGGAATTTCTTCTTGAACACTGAGAGCTAAAGATGGATTGGAATAGAGTGCTTCGCTCTAGTTTGAATCACAGAAGACTTGAAAGATTGGCGATGCTTTCTTTCAGAATAATATTCTTCAAAAAGTTTTATCCTTCTCAGTCTTGAGTCTTGTATTTAAGCTTCTACTTGAAATTTGAACGTTAAAGATCCGTTGTCTCTCATCCTGGTGTACGTTAGACAGGTCTGCAAGGAAGCTTCTGATCTTCAGTCTTTTATCCTTTAGTACACGCCAGAGAATCATTTTAATATCTTGTATCTTGTGTCCAACGTTGTACAGATAAGTCTTGTCAGATATCTGCGAGCATATCAACAATAAATAGAGGACAGCTAGGACTGTCGTCGATTGTTAGTTGCAGTTGGAACAGATATTGCAATATATAGCAAAGCTCCTTTTTGTCTAGAAAGGACGTAGACAGAGTAGCATAAAAGTGGAAAATATTGTCTGCATGCATGAGAGATACGTTCAGAGAGCATTGAATGCGTAGCAGTCAAACAGACGAGATACGACTTTGACTATTCAACGTATACTAAAGAATATTATACTGATATAACAATGAAATCGATATGAACAAGCCCGATGCCTTTATGACTTATGAAATCGTTACACGAATCGAATCGTTATAAGCATCAAAGAAATTGATGTGATTACTTACCAAATCGTTATTGGTAAGCAGGTCGTTATAATCATCAAAAAAATCAATATGAAACTCTTAACAAATCGTTGCACCAAGTAAACCGTTCTGAGTTCTAAAGAAATCATTTCGACAAGCAAATCGTTACGAGGTCTAAAGAAATCGTTACGAGAACTAAAGAAATCGTTACGGCTAGAAAGTCGTTGTGAATTCTAAAGAAATCGTTACGAGAACTTAAGAAATCGTTACGGCTAGAAAGTCGTTGTGAGTTCTAAAGAAATCATTACGATAACTTAAGAAATCGTTACGGCTAGAAAGTCGTTGTGAGTTCTAAAGAAATCGTTTCGACAAGCAAATCGTTACGAGGTCTAAAGAAATCGTTACGAGAACTTAAGAAATCGTTACGGCTAGAAAGTCGTTGTGAGTTCTAAAGAAATCGTTACGATAACTTAAGAAATCGTTACGGCTAGAAAGTCGTTGTGAGTTCTAAAGAAATCGTTACGATAACTAAAGAAATCGTTACAATAGACAAGTCATTACGAGTTCAAAAGAAATCGTTACGAGTACTAAAGAAATCTTTACGACAGACAAGTCGTTACACTTTCTAAAGAAATCGTTGCGATGTCTTATAGAATCGTTACGACGGTCAAGTTGTTACGCTTTCCAAGGAAATCATTGCGATGTCATAGAATCGTTATGAGATCTTTAAGAAATCGTTACGGTATCGATTTGTTTGAAATATCATGACTTTTCGATCAGAAAGGAAATCGATCATAATACTTATGAAATCGTTATGATGACTCTATTGAAATCGATATGAACTTATAAAGGAATCGTTCTGATTATCAATAGAAGTCGATATGAAGTATGAAGAAGTCGATGCAATAACTTGGGAAAAATTATGAAATGAGAGTCTTACCTGATTGTCTTGAACTTTCTTTTACTTTTGTTTCCTGTCCTCAAGGCTCAAGTAATTCATTAGTAATGTTTTGTTAATCATCAAAATTAATATATAAATAAGTGAATTAATTTATATGGAGAAAGATTGGTCATCACCCCCCCCCCCCCATACACATAGTGCAAACACAAACACAGTGACAACTCTCTACACGGTGCACAAACTGCACCAACAACCCAACCCACATGCTTGACAAAGAAAGCATACACACACACACTATATGTTTTTAAGTTTAAACAAAGTATAAAGCCCCAGACAAAGAGGAATTTAAGAAAGAAAATTGCTAGTTTAGATTCCTCATATGTCCTGATGTCGAGAACAACACTTGATCGCCACAACATAGTGATGTCTTGCACTCTTGAGCTGATGTAGAAAGTCCTCCTGATGAAGTACAAGTTCTGAAACACCTTGGCAGCAACCTTCATGTCCACATCAAGTCTCTTGTTGTTTAGAACACCCTTGAAAGCTTTAGCACATTGTTAAGGTTGCCAGGGCTTAAACAAATCTTCTACAGAGCAATGGATGCCTCCAAGTGCTTAGAGTTGCATGCCTCAAGCTCAAAAACAAGTTATTTTATAGGCTGGGAGGTTCCCTAAAGATTTTTCGTCATTTTGGTAACTCTTTGGCTTGATACGAACAAGATCTGTAAAGTTCAAATTTGAAAATTGACCGAATCGGTTGACTAGTTCAGTTGGTTGGCCAACTAGTTCAACTGGTCGGTCGACCGATGCATCAGTCAGCTAGGAACCTGAAGTTCGGTTGATCAGTACATCTGGGTTGGTCGACCGATTTGATCCTTACTGTACAAACTAAACTTTCTGTAAAAAATCGATCAACTAATGCATCCTAGTTGGTTGACTTAAACGTGCTTGTTTCCTAGACCAAACCTTATGTAAAAATTTGTCGACCAATTTACTAGGGTCGGTCGACCAAAATTCCAATTTCTAGTCTTGTCTTGGCCTTTGTCACTTGTACTCTTGCCTTGAAAACCTAATTCCCAATTACACTTAACATACAAATTAGACCATCAAATATTTAGGGAAAATCAAGTTAGTAAGATCCATATCTTCAAAGATTTTTTCATCACATCATCATGAAAACACTATATGTTTTGTTATCATCAAAATCTATAGAGGTACAACAATCTCCCCCTTTTTATAATGACAAAAATATGTGTAGATTTTTTAAATAACACATACATTTATTCCCTTGTAATTTTTCAAAGCATCCAAAATCATCCAACCACTCAATTTCATTCAATAACACAAGTCATCCATTGAACACATAGATATACAAAAGATAAACTTGCATTGCAATTTTTTGGATTTTTGAATATACATTGTTTTATGCTTTTTGGATTATACATATATTTTTTTGGGGTTTTGACTCTTTGACTCGAGACACATCTAACCTACATGATGCATGCTACATGCATTCATACATTCATACTCAAATACAAGCATAGCATAAATATACAAACTACATAACTTGTCCCCCTTTGACATCATCGAAAAGGCAGAACTGGGATAGAAAAAAGCAAATGACATAAAGACTAAGGAGATTCAAGTTGCACGATCACTATGGGGTAGGAATAGGCTTGGGAAATACTAAAGTAACCTACAAAGTCCCGTTAGAATTGTTTCTATGACTCAATTGGGTTATAAGGATTTGTTGGTTGAGCCTCAAATCAGCTACATCTCTAATAAGGGTCTCCATAGCATCACTAACCGGGACGATGTTGGCGAACTAGGTGGGGTACTAGACCATTTGGAATAGTCCAATAATCCTCCCCTTGGCTACTTGGTCCTTGATGACCACCTATTGCTCAGGCAAATGCTTCCTTTTATGCTGCTAGGCCGACTTGGAAGCTGGGTGAAGGTTGAGTTGATGTGTTACGATGTCTTCTGGGATTCCTAGGAGATCAGAAGCAGACCATGCGAAGACATCCACGTAGCACGGAAGGAATTCCTTGTATTTTTCTTGAAGTTGAGGGGACAAGTTAGAGCCAATTTTGACTTCAAGGGTTGGATCGTCTAACAAGGAGATTGACAATAGTTCCCCATCAGGTTCATTGGTCGTTGCTTTCTCCTTTGCGATCACTTTCCCTCATCGGTCTTCTTTGGGTTCCACTATCGTAGTGGAGATAAGGTAGCACTTCCTCACCTCAGCTTAGTTGCCTCAAACTTCTCCCACTCCTTGCTTTGTCAGGAATTACAGTTTTTGGTAATACATTGAGGGCATCGCCTTTATCTAGCTGAGGATACCTCAGCCGAATATGGCATTGTAGGCATTTAGATCTCGAATCACAGTGAAGTTTTACACAAAGGTGATGGATTGGGAAGGAGTACCAAGGGTGACTCGAAGCACTATTGTTCCCTCAAGATATGTGGCATGACCATTAAATTCATAGAGAGATGTTTTTATCATACCCAAGGTCGATGGGTTTTTTATATGACAAAACATTAGGTGCACTTACATTATCTACAAGGACCCTCTTTACATTGCATCAATTTGTGGTCGTTGAGATTACAAGTGCATCATCATGAGGGGTTTGGACTCCCTTAAGGTTTTCGTTGGAGAAGGTGACATGCTACTTTCCCAGGTCAGTGGCAACTGACTTCTTGCGCTCATCCCCATGATAGGTGTATTACTTCCACCCTTGGTGAGTATCTCCATGAGAAGTAGAGCCTCTTGAGATAACATTGATCTACACACTGTAAGCCTATTATTGAGCTCCTCATAAGGGGAGGGGGGTCCATGAGGATTCCATTGTTGTTGGGCCACATGCTTGTCGAGATAGCCCTAGCAGATTAGATCTTTAATCTCATCCTGAAGCTGATGGCAATTATCAATGTAGTGGCTATGGTCTCGATGAAAGTGGTAGTAGTTCTGTTGATCTCACAACCGCAAGATTGTCTTCAGTGGCTCGGGCCACCGGACATACTCCTTGTCCCAGATCTCTTGGAAGATCTAGTAGACGGGAGTTTCCAGTAGAGTGTAGTGCTTGAACTTTCACGGTGGCTCCCTCTTATCACTATTGTGACTTCTCTTTTGCTCTGACCAAGATGGTCGGTTAGATGGACGCTTCTCTTCTTTGTCATTGCTGCACACATCATAGCAGGCATAGAAGACCTCCTAGCACTCTGTGTAACATAGGTCTAAGTTGATCAAGTCAATGTAGGTCGCGGGGGTGAGGGAGGGCGTTGATGCCCATGGCCATCTTGAGTAGGGGGATGTGGATGACTTAGGCATGGAAATAGGTGACGTAGTCTTGGAGCTTCTTCCTTAAGGCTTGCTTCAACACTAGCAGTCCTGATAAAACTCTTCTTCAAGAGTTGTCGAACTACTAGACGCTAGCGATGTAGCTAGGTGGGAGAGCTCGGAACTAGACTTGGGCCCTTTGTACTAGGGTGGTGACAGAAGCCTGACACTTAATAGAATCGGTGGAGCCTTGCAGTGTCATGAAGTCGTAGTGGTCTACTAGGTTGCCCAGGCCATCATACGCCTTCACCGTGGATGTGGATCCCGGTCGATAGGGAGGCCTCTAGGATCTTTTGGGTGAAGGGGGATTGTTCTTCGTCCTCATCAGCAAAGTTCCCCCACTATTTTGCCTGCAAGGTGGCAATGCAGCATTCCTACTCAGCAAACTGCCATTCGAACTCCCAAAGTAGGTGTCCTACCTCTAAGTGTTGGCCACGCTCTGTACCCAAAGGGGTGTGAATGGGTCTCTAAAACTCAAAATGATGTATATAGATATGAAACATAAAGCACAACAAAAATGTAAACAATAAATAAAAACATAAAGACAGTCATATAGAGTAAGCAAGGGATTTTATATAGGTTTGAATATGAGCACATCAGACTCCTACGTCCAATCCCTAAGGGAAATCCATCCCTGACTGTTCACCAACAACCCCAATCGAGAACCTACTTGCTGCCACAAACCGCAACCAAGTCTTCCTCCCAAGGAGAGCACAACCCCCGGCCTCGTCGGTCCTCCTCTCAACAGAGGGAAACAACTGCCTGGTGTCGCAACATCCAAGCCTTCCTCTCATTAGAGGGAACACTTCCGAAGAAGTCAGTCACAAATGTCTTCTGAAAAGACTAGAATGGTTATAAGAAAACTCAAATGGCCATAGTTTGACAGACATAGAGATAGAAGAGTTGTAGCCTTTGTCTTCTATAGATGGCTTTGTAGATCCGGTGATGAAGAACGTGAGCACTTTGTGTCGAATGATGTTGTTGTTGACAAGCATGCAGAAGGTGCTCTCTCGAAGGCTTTTAGTAGGCACTCTTTGTAAGGAATGATGGTTCAATCCACTCTTATTCTCGCATGAGATGAAGCGCTTCCTTCTTTTTTTCTTTTTTTTGACTCGCACTTCTCTTGCCATGATTCTCATCTTGGCTATATATTTATAGATGCTTGTCAAAACATAACTGCTGTGAGGTGTAGCTTGTTCTTTCTCTCGAACCATTGTAGGGCTTGTCCTTTGTGCCTTCTCCTCTTTAGATGGATAAACAATTCTATTAAGTTTTACAGTCAACCGATGAAGCAAGAGGGGAGGGGTGAATTGCTTCCACCAAATTAAAATTTAATCTCCTGAAAATTTAACTTATTAAAACAATCACTTTTGCACAGCAAAAATACTAAACACTATAATGCGAAACCCACGAGACCACTATCCTAATGCCCACGTAGAAGGAGATAGAAGATAAGGAACCAAACCACGACGCACATATGATTTTTAGGTGATTCGGCCATGCACAACATGTGCCCTACGTCCACCCCTCAGCGCAGTGAGACCCACATACACTTGTCTTGTTTGTCAGATACAAGACAAACAAAACCCTCCCTACATACATACACACATAGTCTGCAGACCACACTACGTAGAGATCCTCGGACTCTACCCAATGTTGGGTTACAATGTGTATGATGACATATGCATAAATATTTTTGATGATGTGTGACATAATTGATGTTGTGTAAATGTTGGAAACATGACAAATATGATCAAGACATGGAAGAAATGAATAAATGCAAATAATAATTTTATTAATCACCTATGTATTCATTGTATCTCACTTAGAATGACTTTTAATGTAGGTGTGAATGCATACAAGACAAGCATCAAAATTCAAGCGCAAAAGATCAAGAAAAACACTTCGAGTTGTTACTTGTCGACAACCATGAAGGCACCTGTCGATAGATAGACCATCCAGAAACAAACATACTACCGGAAGCTCAAATGGAGCAGTAACTGTCGACAGATAAGGCTGCCTGTCGACAGCCAGGGATCGCCTGTCGACAGCCCAAGTTTTCTAGGAACCTACATGGTTCTGGGAACCAGATTTGAGCAGTAGCTGTCGACAGCTATGATGTGCCTGTCGACAGCCGCAGAACAAGTCACATCTGATGGTCAGGATATGTTCTATATTAGGGTGATTCCTTTAAGCACGACTCTCCATACCTGGACACCCATATATATAGATCATATGAAGGTATTTTCGCAGCAAGAAGCCACCATATCAAAACACTAAGCAAAACCAAGAAGACAAGCTTCTCTCTGTTGCTCTACTTCAAGTCTCCGTCCAGCGCGAGGAAGATCCATCTCACGAGCGGAGTTGAAGTCGGTCTGTCCACGATTCAAGCTTCTCCATCATCTGATCATCATCAACACGGAGCTTGGAGTTCTTCTGGATGACCACCACGAAGAGTTCACATCTGGATTTGTTTCTACATCTTAGAACTCTTCTCCTTCCATACTTTTCACTATTCTGTGTGTGTGGTAGTGGTTCGAGCGTCACTTATGCTTGATCCACATGTGGGTTGTTGTTCTGATTGCGTGTTTGCATCAGACAACGTGTGTGTGTGTGTTTGTAGAGTTGAACTCGCTGATAAGCAGTCTTTCTGCATGTGTGTGTGGATGGTGGACGTAGGATACACGAGTTGTGTACTCCGAACCACCTTAAATCTTCGTGTCTTGTGGTTTGCATGTTTCTACGATAGATGTTTGGTAGACACGAATGATTGTTTACATGACACTTTAGTCTCTGACTGATACACATTGAACTATAATCGATATGGACTTTTAGTACAATTTTTTTCAAGGTGATAAAAATTATATTATTTATACATAAATACTTTTACATTTATGATTAAATATATTCACAATATTCATGATTTTTACTTATCACCAAAACACAATGATAAATATAAAAGTGGTTCAACATCATCGAAATACATCAATTTGTCGCCAAACAGAAGAAACCTATTTGACATTAGAAGATACATATTTGTCATTTATTTGTCATCTGAACAGATCTATTTGTCACCGATCAGACCTATTCGTCACCTGTACGACCTCTTTCTCACAGATTCGACCTATTTCTCACCAAAGATAGTACTCTCCCACCAGACATACCTATTTCTTACCGGAAGGGACCTATTTTGTCTTTGCATGGACCTATTTCGCACCGTTACATGCCTATTTGTCAACCATATCTTTCACTCTTCTGGAGGTGGCCTATGTCTCGTGTCTTCTGGATTTGAGGTTGAAGCCCTCGCTTCTTATGCTTTAGAAGCCACCGTAGGAACCCTTGGCTCCTATGCGTCAGATGGGAGAGCAAGAATCACCGGTTGCTCCACTAGCTCTTTTGCCATGGCTGGGCTACTCTCCTCAAGAATACGGTGATGGAAACACGCAAGTAGACTTTTCTTGGGCGCCATTGGAAATCGGAGAGAACACACTTCAAGAGGAAGACGGAAAGTAGAGGGATGCAAGCGAGCACACATACTTACTCTTCTAGAGTTTACATGCTACTTCTTTGCTTGTAAATAGAGACCAAGGTGTTTTACGATAGATTTGAGAGAGATAATGGACGGTGTGGATGAGATGGGCAAATTTAAGATATTAAAAAAATCATTACATAATCACGGTGGGGTCGCGAGAATATGCCTCGAAAAGATGCGCACATCTTTTGATATCCCTACTTTTTAGGAGGCCCAATCACAAATATCCAAGCGATTCCAATACCGTATTTATATCCGGATAATTAGCAAGTCTCTTAATACGGAATCAATGAGACGAGATCCCCTCAGTATCGCGCAGGAGGGGATCTTGTCAGTACAAGATAAAAATATGGTATTTTATATTTCGATCTCGGTGTAAAACACAATTTTTTTACACAAGATGATGTTAAATATAAAATATGGTAAATTAATTAAGAGTCCCTATCAGATTTTGACTTATTTGTTAGTCTCTAACAGAACTGTAACTCATTACAATAAGTGTTATCTCCTGTTACAATATACATTAAACTCTGTTATAATAAGAAACTCTCTATTACAGTCAGAGACATCTAATTAATTTATCTTTTATATATATATATATATTTGTTTTTACTGATCGAAATCTAATCCTACGCGGTGGCGAGGGAATCCCGTCTCGAATTTAACGTGCGTATATATATTCGCCCGGGGTTTGTTTGTAAGTCTGCCGAACCGGTCTGCTCGCCGGTTGACGGATAGAGTATGTGCCGAGAGCCAGACCGCAGCAGTCTACGAGTAGGCAGTGCAAACCTCATCTCTCCTGCCGCCCATGGCAGCTGCGCTGCCTTTGCCGTCTCCTCCGCCACCCTAGTTGTTACCCACCACCAACGTTAACACCCACTTCTCGAAGCTAACTCCACCTGGAACGCCCCCGTCGAAGCCATCACCACGAACACGACGGAGAAAATGGCGTCTTTATCTGTGGCCGCCGTGCCAACTTCCTTTCAACGCCCCAAAGCTCGCCCTATCCCTTTTCGTCCGGGCTACCCTGCCGGCGTCCGCTCCTTTTCCCCTTCACCTTTCGTCCGCAACGTCAGGTCTTCTTCTTCTTCCTGCCCCCTCCGGGCGTCTATTCTAGTGATCTAGCTTGTTTCTTAAGATTTTTTCCGTGGTTACAACAGCATTGTAGTAGCTACGGCGAGTGCGAGGGTTTTATCAGCTAACTGTATTTATTTGCTTCAGATAAATTGGTAATTGCTCGCTGGTATTATTGTCGCCCGCGGTTATATTAGATGCTACATATGTAGTTTTGTTTGTATCTTAGATAATGATGTTCTTCTGGTGCAAGAATCTTGTAGGCTGTTCAGGACGCCAACCAGGAATCAGAAGCTCATCTGCTTGGCGTCGTCTTCTGCAGGGAGTGCTGGAAGTTCTCAAGCAGAGAGTGATGACAATCCATATGAGGTATTTTCGATGCATTTCCCCCCATTCACCGAATGTCTGTGTGCTTGTGCGATCTTCGTATTGCAGCCCACTGAAAGCCTTGTCTTAGGTGTTGGGTGTCAATCCAATTGAGGGATTCGACATGATGAAGGCTGCCTACAAGAGACGACGGAAGGACGCAGAAAACAGAGGTGATGAGGCAGCTCTAGCTAGAGTAAGCTTAGAAGAGTGTTAATGCTTCCGCCGCTTTACTTTTACCTACCGGTGCCTTGTTGTGGTTATTGTTTCATATGACTTTTGTCTTCTTCTCTGTCAGTTAGAACGGGCATATGATAAAATCATGATGTCACAGTTAACAAACCGGAAAAAGGGTCTGTCATTTGGTTCCTTCCAGGTACGTTTCTCTGTCATAGAACAAGCATTGCTATATGTGCATTTGTTTTTTGTAGGCTACATAAAATGGTTTCGTGGTCTGGTTGCATCCGGGTGATTACATATTTCATGCTTATTCTTTTAATGATTCAAATGGAAAGCATAATTAAGTTGGTGAAAGTCCTGCCTTGAAGCTTTGAACATTTTATTTTTTCTTCTTCTTCGTCTCTCTCATTGTTCAATTTTTTGAAACAATCACCGGTTGATTTTTTCCCCCTTTTTCTCATCTTTTATTATTATTATTTTTTTGCTTTTCTGAACACATTTCTTCATTTGGATTTTTATCTTAATTTTCCTCTTTCGCATCCTTCTTTTTGTAAGTTAAATGCTCTATGAAGATACATTTTACTGAAGACCATAATTAGGTGAGCTGTTGTCATTTCTTTTCTCAATGAAGACTAGTCCACGACTCTGTGCTGTTGATTGAAATTCTTGGTAATCTTTCTAGATATCTAGATAAATAGCATCCATATATTTCCGCATCAGTATGGATGGAATTTCTTCGGCAGATTGATAGAATTCTTATTCATACCATTACATTTTATCTTTTAATGAACTATGGTCCACAGGTTGATAATACTAATGCATGTCATTATGTCTTATTTTTAATGATTTATGGTACTACTACTACTTTTAGACAAGGTTCTAAGAAACCCTGTTTCTGCATCACCAGAGATTTTGGACAAGACATGCTTGTTGTCCATCCGTCCTTCTTAGAAAGCACTAATTTCTAACCTGTTTAATGGCTACCACTCATGGGGATACCATTTTTTATACGGAGGTGATTGCTGGCTTCTGCTGATGGGATAAATATGTATAGTGCTTCTTTTTTTTGGAAGAATACAAAAATTAGCTATGATTCATTGATAATCAAAGAAATACAACATATAATGAAACCCAAAGTCCCTACAGGGACTGTCAGGGAAGAGTCACAAAACAAAGGCAAAGGAAAGAAATAAGGTAAAAGAAACAAAAACGTAAAAGGGGAATGAAAACATCGCTACATCCACCATACTGGGATGGTAAGGAAGGTGGTGCTACAAAGTGAAATCCTTCCTACCAAAAACCTGCAAAACATCACCCATTATGTATGGGTCTTTATATTAATACAAGTTCAGAAAAAAGCCTTCATATTATATTCATGTTTAATTTTCGCAAACACAGATCCCTCAAATTTTAGTATTGAGGATTTTAAACTGTAAAAGGCATGAATTTAGTCTCTTTATATGGAATATTATTATTTATTTTGAGAGTTGGGAAATGTGTTGCAGGGCTGATTTGCCCTGTGCATACAGTGTGGCGCTGATCAGATTGTTGCAATTTGTTCTTTTCTTTATTTCCTTTTCTTGGCGTCCCCCTCGCCCTCGTTACATCACCGTTTAGACGCCGTGAGTTTAGCATGGAGAAGGTGCACAGCACCTACCCATTTTTTATAATTTTTGGCTGTCTGGTGTGTACCCTTTTAGTATGGTGGTTTAAAAACAGGCAATCGGAAACTTTACTTTTACCTGGTGGCAGGAAATCTGTCTTTTATATAATTTTGATGTTTCATAAAAATTATAAAACATACAGGATTTCACCAATGCTGATGTAGCGTTGGGCATTCTTGCATTAGTTGTTATTTGATTGTTCTGGCATGGGTCATCTCTTGGAGACAACAATTGAAGCCCCACCTCCAGCCCATTATTGAATGCTATCTTCTTTAGGCATTCATAGAACGAGCATATGGCTTTGTCTTATGAACCCAAATCCAGAGAGATGGCTGTATATTAAATTACTCAAGCTTGATTGTTTTTTAGCTTTATATCTATGTGGATTTCTCACAATCTGCATGAATCCATGGACGTTTGGCTTTTGTCATCCGTTAAAGTTAGCTTTGGTTTCCAATAGCAGACCACATTTACGAGCATAAAGCATGTCCACCTGGTCGTGGACATTAAATAGATTTTCTTTCCCTTTCTGTTGTTGGAAGAAGGATTGTTTCTTGTTTCCATCTTCCTAGTGACTTCAAAGTCGGACGAAGTAGACATGTTTTCTACTATTGGACAAGAGACATTTCTTGTTGTCATCATAGGCTTCTCTTGTTCCAAGTTCTTCTGAGTTCTGATTGCTCAACCTTTTTTTATGGTTTGACTTAAATTTCCTTCCATTCAGGTTTCGAAGGACATCAAATATGCTGACAAGCAACCAATCGTGCCATGGGGACCCAGGTAATTCCTTCTGCTTCTATCGGAAGGAAACTCTACAACTAATCTATTGTAAAATATATTTCAAAAACTTTTTTTTTTGGATGGGTAAGCTGGTTGGTTGGGGATGGGGAGAAATGAGGAGACGGCGCGGGATCGAACCTGCGCCCTCCCGTCTCCCCCCCTCCATTTGGCAGGGGGGGCGACCACCGCGCCACTGGCGGTTCTCATATTTCAAAAACTTTATCTATCTAAGTGTGAATTTCAGCAAAGAATTTCCTCATCTGGTGATCTATACAATTCTTTTCTTTTTCATCATTTTCCAAGCTTTTACTCCTTTTGTGATAACTTGACAATTGCTTATTCAAAATGGTTTCAGATGCATATATTGTTTTAGGTGCTTTTCACTAGCACACTGTCACTATTACCAATTGTTAGAATGTTCCTCAAGGTCAACTGTTCTGTTTAGATGGAAATGCATGCCTTCTTTGTTAGTGTAATGATATGATGATGGGGCATATGATAATCTACTCACTTTAACGTCGTAATCACTGCAATATTTGGCATGAAGATTTAGGGATTTTGGCGCACCCTTCTCTAAACATGCACAACTTTTGTGGAGGAGTATCATAAACATGGATGGAAGAGTCGGGTCGGATCCGTGGATCCGCCTGACTCCAATGGAGTCTGGCCGATCCAGGATCGGCCAGGTTAAAAAAATGTTAAAAATTTGTAAAAAAAAATCAGAAAAATCAGGGAAAATCAGAAAAAATTCTGAAAAATCAGTAAAAATTGCAGAAAATTATGAAGAGACATACAACATTCATGGAATACAAACACAATGAAATTCAAATTTTATCATGTTCATGTATTATAAAGAACAATAACAATGATTAAAGACATAATGATTATGTTCAGACATTGAAAAAATAGATATATGTACAAGTTGATAACATGAAATAAATAAAAATACCTTCTCAATTTGACATTTCTGAACCCTCATCCTCTACCTCATGAGACTGAACAGGTGGCATATACTCATGTCCTCCATACTGGGTATATCCAAAGCCAAACAAAGAATTGACAATGTCTTAGAATCCTCTTTAGATGCCTCGAGGTGTCGTTGCTTGTTGGCTTGAACTTTCTCTTGATTGTCCTGGAGTGAAGAAACTACCATACCCAGTAGTTTGAATATTGCCCAAGTAACTAGTCCCACTACTAGAGCTGATATCTGAATACGACAATTTTGGGGGACTAAAAAAGGGTGGATAAGAAGGCTCATATCCCCAATCATGCCCTGCTTGCCTTTGTTGGCCTTCATATCCCTCATGTTGTTGTTGTGCTTCCCCTTGGCTTCCTTGTTGTTGATGGGGTGGTGCTGAATAATTCTCATATTCTGAAATGATACCCCCCAGCCCATAACCTCCTGTGGCTCCAGTACCTGCATCATCACCATCATCATCATCAGGTGATTGAGTGGAGTCATCACTCCCAACTGTTTTTCCTTTCTTAATCATCTTTTTTCGACGTTGATAATGCTTTTTCTCTGCCTCATATAGTCTAGCCAAGTGAGCTGGTAGGGGTGGAGCCTCAGAAAATGGCTCCCCAATATGTCTCTTGACTCTTCTCAGGAGAGTCCTCTGCACCTTCTTGTGATTTTCTTCTTGGTTCTTCTGTTCTTCTTTCTTTGTTGGCCTTTGGTTTTTTCTTACCTTTGTCTTTCTTTCTTTTAGGCTCCAATTGAGAGGTAGATCTTCTTAATTCTGGCTGAGATGAAAAAAGTCTAGTACCCTATACAGTGGCAGATCTTCTTAACTCGGGCCTTTCACCTCTCTCAGGTACATGTTCTTCTAATAAAACATCTTCTTCACATGCTTGAACCAGGCGATCATCAAGATGAAAGTCAGGTATCTCTCCCTCAGCTCTCGTCTCCACCCAAGCATGTAAATGGTGTTCTTCATTTAGCAACTCATCCACATCTATCTCAGGAACTACCTCCTCAAATGGTCTACCTGCTAGCTGCATGAATCTCTGCCTTTCTATCTTTTGCCTTTCTTCTTTTTGCTTCACCCTTAAACGCATATTATAGTGGCAATAAACCAACTTCTCTAGCCTACCCACACTCAAGCCTATTGCGGATTTTTGTGTGAATGAGGCTGAATGTACTCCAATTTCTTTCACATGGGCTAGAAGAAGTGGTTTGACTTAACACTCTCACTACAACATACGTTAAAGGTTTTGTGCTAGCTTGCTGATAATTGACTTGAATCCACCATTCAACTGTTGCAATAAAAGGAGTGAACATTAATCATTTTATAATGGTGAATTCCTAAATTTACGATTTTAGGCAAACACCCAAGCATGTAAAATAACCTAGAGTGAGTCTTTGAGCTGCACATCTCATGTCATATCCTCCATATATCCCAAGTTTCATCATATATCTCTCCACCTACAAAATGGAAGATATAACATATGTCAAATGAAACATGCATACATATGCAAAAGAAAACATTCTATCCTACCTCTGCCATTGCATCTAATCTCCCATTCATTGTCCTTGCAAGGCGAGTGATGACATTCATGGTGCCTCTCATCACTTCTCCATCATTGTGCACATTATCTTTGTATTGAATTGTAGGGTTGAAAAAATACCCTGCATATGATAAACATTTTTAGCATGGTATGATAAAAAATTCAGCAATTAATTAAATTAAATAAATTACCTATAGCATAAAGATCATGGTGGAGAGTCATCTCCCATCTCTTGTCTATGATGGCCCACTATTTTCTGTATGCTTTGGGATTCCTTTCCATCAAATTTTCTTTTGCTTTGTCCATTGCCTCGTACAAATACCCCATATCATTTTTATCATCACCATCAACCATTCTAAGGATAAGTACCAGAGGCTCTATTACTTTGAGGTAGTAGGAAATCTTCTCCCAAAATCGTGTATTGCTAATCATATCTTGGACTTGGAGAGCAACATCTTTACTATCAGGCCGTAGAGTGTTTACATGTTGCAAAAATTGGTCAGAATTAATCAATTGGCCCAATTGATGCCTATATTTTATGAGGCTCTCCAAAGAAATAAAATTTGATGCAAATCGAGTGGGACCAGCACGAAGAAGATCTCGACCATCTGTGTATTGCCTCATCATATTCAAAATCCTGTTGTGATTTAAATGAAGTTATCATCTGAGCATCATCGATGAGGCCATGAATATGTACATCTTTGCCTATGTCCTCCATCATAAAATCAATACAATGTGCTGCACAAGGAACCCAATAGAGATGTTCTCTCTTTTCCATCAACAATCTACCAACAGTCTTGTAGCTCGCTTCATTGTCAGTCACAACTTGTACAACGTTTTCTTCACCCACTTCCTCCACAACTTCATCCATTAGTCTAAACAAATAATCTGCATTCTTGATGTTGTTAGAGGCATCAACAGATTTAAGAAAAATAGTACCCTCACAGTAATACACTAGAAAATTAATCATGGATTTCCTTGTGGTCCCTATCCAACCATCACACATAATGGTGCAACTACGTTCTTTCCAAACATTTTTGAAGCTATTCACCTATCCTTTCAACTCATCATACTCCTCATCAAGTCCAGTATCATAAATGTACTTCCGTGTAGGAGCCTTAAGACCAGGCCCAACTTCTGCAATTGCATCCAACATACTCTGGAAATATGGGCTCTCTGCCGTATGTGTCGGCACACCTGCATGTAAAGACCATTTCACAATGTCTTTGATTGCTCCCTTTGCTACCTTTGCAGTGGCTTTCACTCCTTTCAATGCCTGCTTGATTCTTGGTTGCTTTACAGACCTTGATCTATACAAATATGTATCCATAGGACCCTGTGTAGGAGCATGAACATCTGAAAGTCTACCTCCACACCCTAATGCACCGACAGCCCTACGAACTGATGTACTCCTAGGAAGAGATCTCCTAGAGTCATCTCTAGACAAATGTGACCCCGATGTCCCCAAGCCCCTTCGTCTCTCATCTTCCTTCGCATAAGAACGTCGACTAGCACGTGCAGCTGCAGTGAACTCAGGATCAGGATCATCATCATCATCATCCACATTGATTGGTAAAGTATAATCTCTACGAATCTGTCGCCCAGAAATCTCATCTTGAAGTTGTTGTTGCTATTGAGTTGTCAATAATTTCTCAGTTTTTTCCCCTTCATATATGCTTTTATTTCATTCCTAACTTCAAGTGGACAAGATGGGCATTTTGATACATTTCTAGCAATCCCAGCAAGATGTTGTTTAAGGCGATATATGCCTCCAAACATCTCCTTTGAACACTAATTACATTTCACTTTTTTCTGTCGTGCATCAAGGAGAGTACCATGAGCCCAACCAGGATCAATGGCCTGCTCCATCTCTTACTCTTCATGTTCTTGATGTGCCATATTCCTGTGTAAGAATGCAATTGAATTGCACGTTAATTACACAAAATCCCTAATTAGGGTTCAATTTAAGAATTTTGGAAAAAAATGGGTCATGCAATGTAATTGAATCTACAAAAAAACTCTAATCAACTCAAATGACTACATTGGACACTCAATTGCACATTAATTGTATTAATGACCCAAAATTCCTAATTTTTTAACCTAATTAAGTCATTTGGGGATTTTTGGGAAAATAGACCATGCAATGCAATTGAGTCTACCAACAAACTCTAATTAACTAAAATAATTCTATTAGACACTCAATTGCACATTAGTTGCATTCATGGACACAAAATCCCTCATTTTTAAACCCTAATTAGGATTCACTTTGGGGATTTTGAAGAATGAGGGTCATAAACATGTTATCAATGCTATAGATCTATAGATCTATATCATATTTAACATTTCCTATTTTTTCAGATTTTTTAAAAATTTAAAAAAACTCACCTGAAGGAAGAGAGAGAAGAGAACAGAAAGAGAGGAAGAAGCAAGCAGCGGCGTGCAGCGGCGCCGGTGGCGGTGGCCAGCGAGCCTCCTCGGAGCTCCGGCGGCAGTAGCGGCGAGGGAGAGGACCTCCGGCAGGTGGGGGGGGGGGGGGCTGGGGGCTGGGAAGGGGGGGGGGGGTGATGCGGGACAAATCCGCGGGAGAGGGAGAGAGACCGGGACAGAAGGGAGCTGGGAAGGGGTTTTAGCAGGGTTTTGGGGAGGGAGAGTTTAGCAGGGTTTTAGCAGGGTTCTGGGAACGGGAAATGGGGTTCGGGGAAGAAGAAGAAGAGATGAAATGGGGAGGGTGAGAACAGCAGCTAGAAGAGGAGGGGAAGAAGACAGACGAAACCGGAGGGGGAGGAGGGGATCTCGGGGAGAAGAAGACACTTGGGCACACAGTTCAAGGCGGCCAGAAAATTTTCCATTCTATTCTTCTATTCCATCATCATCCCCAAAAGAGTCCATACAAGAGTATATATATAGGACAAGTCCAAAGAAACCCTACTGTGCACTTTTCCCATGGGACCAAAATGTCCTCAGAACAAAACATAAAAAGACAACCATGTCCCACATCTACAAATAAGCTCCACTTACCAGAAATTAGACATTTAAATCTACCTAACTAAATCAAACTCCACTAAAATGAAAAATACATAATAAAATAACATTGAAGTCGATATTTCGCTGACGTCTGCAGTCTCGAGTCTCATCCCGCGTCCGTCACGAGTCACGGTCCCCGTCAGGGGGGGCTCGGGACTGCCTGTCTGCGCAGTCCCGTGACTACCGATCCCTCCTTAAGGAGGGATCCGCGGAGTCGGCCCTAGTCGGGCGGGATCCGGCTGGAGCTCCAGGCGGATCCGGCCCAACTAGGGTCGACTCCAATCGAAATGGCCTCCAACCGGATCCCTCCCGACTAGGGTCGACTCCAATCGAAATGGCCCCGCTTCCCATGGAAGCGGCCAGGAGCGAGTGGAGTCGGGCCGACTCGAGCCGATTCTGATCGACCCACCCCCGATTCCGATTCCACCTAGGACCGTGGGTGGGTGGGTCCCCCCCCCCCCCCCCCCCCCCCCCCCCCCAAGTCGGGTCGCCAGCGGCCGACTCCGCTCCGAGTCGGTCGATTTTGCCATCCATGATCATAATCACTATTATGATCTGTTGGTAGGATTGTCATTTAGATCCTGACAGACATTGCCACCTTGAGTTTAAACTTTCATTCCCAAGTTCTGCTGTTTTCCCTTTGCTCAAGGCAATAAAAGTTTTGCTATTTTAAGAAAGTTGTAGTTTACTCTATACTCTTAGTTGAAGGAATCTAGAGTCGTTTCTGTTATGGAATATGCTTAGGATATCTTATTTTGCATGTTTATGATAAAAAGTATACTTAATATTTTTAGTAATTTTTATCTCCCTACATGAGGGCTTGTGTTGTATACGAATTACTTTAGTATGAATTAAAGGCTGTGCTTGTGCATCCTATTCTTTCCCTTATTTCCCTTTCCTCATCTCCCTTCTGAAAAACTAAGTGGTGGCTTGTGCGGCTGCATCAGTTGGTACTAGAGCAAATTGATTCTTTTGTACACTGCATGTCATAATCACACAAAGGAGGTGCTGCTGTCGAAGACCATTAATGTGGGTAGCTTTTACATGACTTGGAGGTTGAAAAGTTGCCAAGGAAAGTGGATGAATTGACAATACGACTCGCTTGAGAGTGTCTTGGGCATGAAGACCATGTTGGGACTTGGAATTGAGACTCATCCACTTGAGACTCTGATTTTTGGCCTCAAAAACCCATCTGGGAATGCTGCTTTAGGTCGAGGGCATCATCAGCAGGAGAGATGTGGTCTTGACTCTTGAGGAGCACCACTCCTAGGACTACGTGAAGGTGGACTTTCCTGACTCTTCAAGGAGTCTGTAAGAAGTGAACTTCATCAAATTTTTCCATTTGATTGAGCATGTCCCATGTACAAGGATGTGCTTAAAGACAAGTGTATTGCCACGAAGTGAAAGTTCTGAGCACTGGCCTGGTGGAGCAACTCTAATGGGTAATGAACATGCAAGCGGCAGGGCAAGCCCAAGATCCAGGACCGGGAGAAGATGAACCCCCCCCTTCAACTACAATTGGATCCTCTGTTGAATCACTTCTTGCGCCAAGGGCCGAGGTTGGTATATGTCTATAAAAAGTTTTGTCCTGGCTGATTCTGAGAAGCAACTGATCAGTCCCTAAATTGGCAGCCTTTCACAGCCTATCTAGGAAGCCTTTGTGGTAAATCCCTTGTGAACCACCCTATCATAGGGCTTTGTTGATGGAGAGGCACCAAGCTAGGCCGTGAGGGCAGAAACCAAGGAGTGGCCCTATTTGTCAGGAGGTCCAACTGTGAGATCTATGTGGTGTGCGAGCCATATTCTACAGAACCCACTATCCACAGGTATTCAGATTGGGTTGCTCTGCTAGGGTTTAGTCCTCGATGCTCTGTTTCTCCTATGGACAGCTGTCACAGCCATGCTGATTCAAGCCCAATTCACAAAGAACCTTCCCAATCCAAACAAGTAGGTTCAAATAGTCTGTTTTTTCATTGTGAAAGGGCTCTGCAAATTTACTATCCTATGTGACCCCCTACTTTTGATCAAGCGTAGATGGATGGTGGATATTGCTAGAAAGGCGAAATCAGATGCAACTGTCAAGAAAGGATTTTCGAAGCAGTTTGAAGCATAGATGGCTCGTGTCACCAGGAGATGTTTCATAGGGCTGTAGGTCTTTGTTTTTGTGATGTTTAATATGTTTTTGGAAGATGTATGATGGGGATTGGACTTTTAGTCGAGGTGTGGTTCTGTTTTGGGGCTCTTGAGTGTGTTAAGTTGGGATTGTAAGTGTTGCTCAGGTTTTCCTTTCTTTGCTCCCTTGGCAGACTTTGTTTTGCCATCTCATGTTTTGGGGGAGTTTTTGGGAGCTCTCCCCTCTCCATGTATATTCTTTTTCTCTTTTTATAATACCAGTGGTACTATCCACATTCAAAAAACATGGCCCTCATTTCTTTTCCCCTTTTGTAGTGGAAGAGGGAGGAAGGCCGGTAATGTTGGCATGGTGGCAGCGGTGCTGATGTTGCCGACAATGTCAGTGGCAAAAATGATGGCGTAACTGCATTAGTATGTGCTTCCTTGAGAAAAAATAATTCTGTGTATATGTTGATATTCCAGTTAACTTTCTCTATAGATGATAGTTCTCTCTCTCTCTTCCTCTAAATTTTACTACCTCTTGAGGTTGGAAGATTAATTGAACCATTATTTTGAGCTCATATCTTCTCAGTTCTACTGCTGTAGAAGACATGTTGTTGAGCCCGACCTCCAGGAGGGTTGGTAATCAGATGTCATGACTCATGAGTTTGATTCTGTTTTTTTTTTCCCTCTCTTTTTTTTGGGGGGGTGGGGGTGGACAGGGATGAACTGGGATCCCCATGGGTTCACGCACTCCCAATGGTAAAGATCCTCAAGGTGGGTTTGACCTTCAATCTCCCCTTGGCACTCCACAACTCAATTTGCACACAGTTGCGACTGGAGTGAGGGCTGAGTTAGTGGGATGCCAAAGTGAGTTTGACCTTGAAAATCTGAAAAAATGAAGTCAGATGTTGGTATGTCACATTTTTTAATGTAAGATTATTTGGAAGCACAAGGATAAAGAGGCATGTGCCTCCTTATATGGTGGTGGTGGTGAAGAGGATGATAGTGAAAGCACTGGGAAGTCAAGTGCAGGGACTTGCTTGTTTCATTGGCTCACTCCTCTCCTCACTCCTTCCTAGCATTGAGTGGAGTGTATGGGCTGCTTCCCCCCTTCATGTTCCATCTCTTAAACAGGTTCATCCATGGCTGGCTTTCCCTAAACTCTCTCCCTCCTTTCCTTTCTATGACCTGTTCCCATAGAGAGGACATTGTTGCATGGCTGAGATTTCCTTCAGAAGTCAGAAAGGACACTCTTGTTCTCCTATCATTTCTTTCTCTCTTCTGGTGTGGGTTGGAGGGTGCCTGCTGCCCTCATCCCCTTTCTTGAGCAGGTTCATGTGCCTGGCTTTCTTGCTTTCATGGATGTTCTCATGTTCCTCCTCATCTCATCCCTTGACCTCATTTCTGGTCTCGGGGGGGGGGGGGGGAGGTGTTGTGTGCTGACCACTGTCCTCCTTCCTTAAATAGGATCAGATACAGCCAGGTTTCCCTCAGCTTTCTTTTCCCTTCCTTTCTTTCTATTCCATCTACCATGCAAAGGATATCATTGTGTGGCTCAGGTTGTCCTCAAAGGATGTTACATGGCTGGACATCATTTTGTATGATGGTCATTTGATGGCGGCAAATACTGCTGTTTATTCAGGCTAATATCATGGCTAATGTTGATGCAGAAAACTCTGTACAGAATGAGGTCAGGCCACTTACCGGTATACTGTGGAAGAGCTTAGCTTCTGACGATGGAGCATTTGTCACTCGACTCACTCCTGTTAAAATCAGAAGTAGAGGAGGAAAGTTTGAATGATATTTTGGAATCTGATACAGGAGGGAGTCACAAGCATGGATGATAACAAAAGATCACGTCCAGCAGCAATTTGTTGTCCAGCAATTTGTATTCAAATTGAATCTGATACAGGAGGGAGTCACAAGCAGTAGCTGAGCCAAAAACTTTCTAGTGGGTACTGTATAAAAAAGTTTAAGAGTTGCATCTGTAAATTCATTGGTTGATTAGACTCCACCAAAATTTGTTGAATATTTTTAAGGACAGATGTGAAAATTGCCATGACTTCATCTGGGTACTTATCTAAAATTTATTTATAGTGGATTAAATGAAAAAAATATTATGTTGGGTTCACAGCAGACAGACCAAGTTATCACAAATGCTGAAATCGTCACTGACCTGAACTTGAGACAGATGAATGTGCTGGTTCTTTCATGTTTATCAGGCATTATTCTATTTTTTGTGGTGTTGGCACAAACATTTGTTTCTTCAGTAATATACAATTACTATGCCAGTATTGCAGCTGAATAAGTGTTCTGTTTTCTGCTGTGGCATGGTTTTATATCTCAAGAATCTCATCTCTCTGGCTTGCTGAAATCCAAAATGCCCGAAGGATCTTGTCAGAGACGCACAAAGTTCAGGCACATGATTATTGGATGCTTGGATTGGCTGGGTTCCTTCCAAGGTGGCAAGCTCAACACTGAAACCCCATCCATCCCTACACCACATCCCCCACACTTCTACAAACATTGAGTTTGTTTACATGTGAGCCACCTATGGGCTATGATTGTGCATTAATATCTGGTTGAGTGAATGGCATCACAAGTTTTCATTGAAAATACAAGCTTATCATAATCTCTATACCATTCCAATCTTCCCAGACCTTTTTGACCATCCTGAGATAAACCCGATATCGGAAACAACTTTCCTTGCTATTCAATATGTTTTACAGGTAGCCCTTGGTGTGACAGTTTTGTATTATCTTCTATCACTTTCCTGCCTTTGTTTGTTAAGGAAGTGCATATTATCTTATCAACTGAACACATTATTTTTGTTATTTAAGTACATTACTGAAATGTGCTACCTTCATTTGGCAAAAGAAAAATTACAGTCTCAACATGTTGCATGGAAAATAAGGCTTTGCGAATACACACATGATACAAATTTCATAAGCTTCCTTAAGATATTTATTTATGGTCCACTTCTGTCTCCGATATTTGATATTTCCATGAATGAATACATTTATCTGAACTATTTTGTCACATCTGCTTGCAGGTTCAGCAAGTCTAGTGTAAAGGACATGAAGATAAACTTCGCAATATCTGCAGTTTTTGTAAGCTAATGATATTTTGAAATTTCTATTCATTTTAGAATTTTTCTGTTGAAACTTATTGATCATGGTGCAGCAGTGATAAGAATGACAAATATTCATATTATGTGTTAATGAAGGGCTTACTTAATACCATATCCATGTGAAATATGTTCTCATTTATGTACATTTATGCATGTATTATGGTTGGTTAGGCCCAAGTACACATAGTAATCAAACACAATCTGTCAATGGATGTATGCACAACTTTTCTTATTTCTGTCATTCTTTTTGGCATCAACTTTGTCTCTCTGTGCTTGAAATTTACAATGCCTCAGTATCTTCTGTGCAATCACCAAATGCAATTATCTTCTGTTATCAAAGGAAACCATTTTATTTCTTGTAATAAACTACTTAAAATGACTAGAGGAACTACTATAGCAGATAATTCACAGTCGAATGTTATGGAGCCCACAAAGTTAATGAGTTACTTTTGACACAATTATTATGCCTTCTTCCTATGTATTTTCTTCTGAGAATTACACATCATCTGTACTTATCCTTTGAAGTTGTGAAATCTTCTGAAGAACTAGTTCTTTGTTCCCACCTTTTCACCATCATGTGAAGGCATTGATGATGTAGATTCCTAGTTTACATATATATGACATATGGGTCATACGTGGAAGGGTCCAAACCCTGAGGTGCAGGTCTACTGCAGTTTAAAGATGAGTTCAAGCACTGTCTAGGATGGTTTGTTCAGTCAAATTTTATATTAAAATAAGTCTATCCCCCAATCTATTAACTTCTACAACTTTATCTTTTAAGCCTTTACTATTTTTATAGCTACACCATTTCTAGAGTTTCTATTTTCTATATATCAAATTTTATATCCATTAATATCTTTAGCTTTAGATTCTTTCCACTTAGTTTCTTGTAGACATGCTATGGTAACCCTCTCTATTTCTCATTAACTTAACCAACTCTAAACCCTTACCTGTTAAGGTTCCTATATTCCAAGTAACTAGACGGATCTTATGTTTTTGGACTAACTTTTTTACGCGTTCGCCCAGCCCCACATAGAACCCCTTGCCTATTTGACACCATAAGCTTGTCCTTGCTTGCCCTCGCTCACTTATCATTCCATCCGGGTTTCGATGTAACACGTCGCTTCCAGGGTAGCATTAGCACAAATATTTAGATCAGAATTCATGTAAAGATTTGACATTATTTTACTACTGATTGTCGACCTAACGCAAACCCTCATTTCTAATCCGGGCTTGGGACTGGCCATGGCAGAGTTGATTAATCATACATTATATACTTTAAATACTTAAATTCCATACCGGAGGGTGATATCACATTGGGCACCACCTTGGATGGATGGCAGGGTCGGGTCGGCTGGGTGAGTCGGACCCAGCCGACCCCGACTCGGGTCGGGTCGGTGGAGCCGGCCGACTCCAATGGAGTCTGGCCGACCCTGGGTCGGCCAGAGTAAAAAATTATTTAAAAAATGAAAAAAATCAGAAAAAATCAGAAAAATCAGGAAAAATCCCTAAAATTTACAGAAAATTACCTAGACACATACAACATTCACTCAATTGCACATTAATTTCATTCATGACACAAATCCCTAATTTTTATACCCTAATTAGGGCTAAATTTGGAGATTTAAGAGAATGAAGTCATAAACATGTTAAATATGCTATAGATCTACAGATCTATAGTCTATTTACCATTTCCTATTTTTTCAGATTTTTTTAAAAAAATTGAAAAATCTCACCTCACAGAAGAGAGAGAAGAGAACAGAGAGAGAGGAAGGGCGCCGGCGGCTGGTTGCAGTGGCGGCGGCCGGCGGCGAGCCTCCCGGAGCTCCGGCGGTGGCGGCGGCGAAGGTGGCTGCTCCGGCAGGGGGAGGGGGGCAGGGGGCTGGGAAGGGGGGTGCTCGGGACTGCGCAGACAGGGTTCTGTCTGCGCAGTCCCGGGACGGGATCCCTCCTTAAAGGGGGATCCGCGGGGTCGGGCGGGTCGGGGTAGTCGGGTCGCGAAGTTGCGCGACCCCGGCGGATCCGGCCCGACTACCGGGAATCCGCGGATCCCGGCCAGTTCCCCCGCCAACTCGGGTCGCCGGGCGCCGACCCGACCCCGACCCGCCCGACCCCGACCCGACCCGCGCGATTTTGCCATCCATGCCTTGGATGCCTAAGCGCTGCCTAGGTGGGTGCCGAAGCCTTTTGGTGCTCAACGAACCCAAGAACACCTTGGTCCCCTTGGTGCCTTGACAACTATGTGCGGAACTTAACTATTTTGGTAAACCTCAAGATACAAGTTCTTTCAGCTTATGGTCCTCATTGTTCAGCTACCGCTTTGAAGCACTCTACTTGATTAGTCAGTCGAAAGGAGCTATCTTGGTTGGCTTATTCCAGTCAGGAATCAGTTGGAAATTACAGACTGATTGGGGTCAGTCAGAAAATACTTTGGATTTGTCAAGTCTGAATCATGACCATCTGATCATCAAGAGATATTGGCACATGAATCTCTTTTGCATGATAATCACCATCTGAACTATCACCTTTTGCATTGTTTACATCCCCCGTAGTAAATTTACCTACCAGGTGACTATGTTTTGGATGTTGTCCTGCTAGGCCATTGCATTTTAGTATATGAAATTTATGCCATTTTGATGTGCATTAATAATTAAGACAGATTCTTTTCGGACTCAATTTTTTTTATTAAGACAGATTCCTTTAGGACCCTGATTCTTTTGCCCAACTAAATCCTAGGAAAAAAAATTTGTTGGAGGAATAATTGCTAAACGGTTATGCACCAAAATTGAGTCATGGTTAGAAGTTCATTGATTGGCAATGAAATATCAAGCATTCTCCTAGATATGACACTGGCCCCTGCGCTTAATATGGTCTATTCTGTGTCAAAATAAATAAATATTGATACCTTTATATGAACCGCAAGGTACTTATCTTTTCAGGAGGGGAAACTACACTAATATTCATGAGTTCATTATACTTGGTGCTTGTCATCATCATAAGCAGGGGCTGGATGGTGGTACATTAAACAGTGTCTATTGCTGATGAGACTGCAGAATGTATATCTCGTAGATTTCCAAGCCAGGATGTTCCTTATCTTTTAGCTTTTACAGATATCAATAATTATAGCTTTTCTGTTTTGCTTTACTTGAAAATAATTTTCATCCTTTGTGAACTTTGACAATGCAAATCCTTTTTATGCTGCAATATTGGCCAAAATCCTAGTCTCGTTGCTTCTGCTTATTGATTCATTATTTCATATCACTGCAGGCTATCTGGATTTTTATTAAGCGCAGTGCGGAATACAAGCCTTTGCAATTTCTAGGCTTTGTTTATGTATACAGAATATTTGAGAAGTTGAAGGCTTTTGAGCCAGTGGCTTCTCCCACATATAATGTGAGTTTATCCTAATTACTAGATATCTTGTAGTCACCAGTAAGTTGCTATCTGTCACTGGCATCTCGAAGACAGGAAAATACTGAATATCTATGCCATTAAAAGGAAAACTCTCTTTCATGTCTTATATGAAAGTAAAAGCTAATCAATGCCAAGCAGAGATCAGCAGAGAACTCGAAGTTGAAACAGTTCCTTAATGCTGCAGGAAGATGGTGAGGATGGAGGGAGGGCATTACGCATGGGTAAACGATTACTCCGTTCTCTTTCATTGGTCTTTGGTTGTGTTGCAGTAGCATCCTTGGTATGTGTTTTCATTACCCGATTTTCAGTTTCATTGACTGACACAAGGATTCAACCCTTAACATAACCTCCCCCCCCCCCCCTCAACAACCACACCACCCCCCAACCCACACCCACACCAAAAAAGAAAGAAAGAAAAGGACAGCCATTTACTGACACCTTGTTTCACTTCTCTGGCAGGGTTTCACAGGAATTCTCAACCTGATCGAATTTGTCGGCCAGTATATACCCCTCTTTCTTTTCAATAACCAGGTGCTCATGTTCTTCCTAATCCTAGTGAAATAATTTTCGCTTGTGGCATGTATGAATATCTAGTACAGATTATCACTAGCATATGAACTAGTAGGGTTGTTAACTTCTCTGAGTTGAGTTTGGAAGAATAGTCTTTAGACATCAAGCATCTATTGGTACCCGTCTAATTGCATATCTCAGTCTAAGTTATATTTTATCATGAATACAGAGATCTTGCTACTTTTATCATGAATTGGCTCACACAATAGGCAAGTGATGAAATTTTGATGCTGTTTGTCCCTGTTCTTACTCTATTCTTATTGATGGCCAGGAACTCTTTATCACTGTATCATCAGCTGTCATGCTGTACATCGTGGCGACATATTATAGATGACTGCCAGTCATATCATCATCATCGTACTTCGCATTATTATAGTGTCAAGACTCTGTGATGAAGGGCAGTTTTGTCATGATTGAGTTTCCCAGTTCACCCTCTGTATACATTGTTATCTCTTGGATTGGTACGACAGTCAAGATTTTGACCGAATATGAGTAACTATTTTAGTGAGATTTATGGAAATCACTTTTACGGTCGCTACTAACCAATGTGATTCCAGTACGTCAACTTCTGAGGACTTGTGGAGAGACTTCTGATAACATTGGCTTGGGCCCGCTAGGAAATCCTTTGGAAGAGAATGAGGTATGGTGCTTACCGTGCTTTTTGTTATTGAGTTTAATCCGAGTTAAAGCAATTAGTTTGCTGTTCCACAAAATTCCTGAAGACTAGGATGACCTTGCGTTTTGATGGCGATGGAAATTGTTAGTATAGCACTTTTCAGGCTGCTTGGGTTGGATAGTGTGGTGGCGTGATCCTGTTTGGGCCTGAGCCAAACGGGCCTCCACTGGAATGAGAGAGGAAGGACGATCGCTGGTGAGGGCGAAGACCTGCAAAACCAGAATGGGATCAGGGGGGCCCGGTGAAGACCGGGGAAACCCTCCGATGCCTAAGTCAGTAGAGAGCTTGTGAGGCAGGGGGTTTTGGAATGCGAGAATGTGTTCGCGTGGGGAAGAGAACGTACCGTTGCATGGTACTGTACCTGTGCCTTTATAGACGTTGGTGTAGAGGCCAACGTGCGTAACGTTGGGCAGATCGTGCCTGAAGAGGCGCCTTGACGCCCGCGCATAACGGGAGGAGTTATGACTCTGATGCCCGTTGGGCTGCCAGGCAGTTCACGCCCCTTGATGGTGGAGAACGTGGCCTGAGACGGTTACAACTGTTCTGGAAGCCAGAGAGCCTGCTCGGAACCCTTTGGAAATGCTTTCCGAGCAGGTGACCCACGTGGGGCTCGAACATGCTGTTCGGTACCATCGAGGGTAGCTTCACCGAGCAGAGTCACTGTTCTGGCTCGGAAGCTGTTCATAGCTGTTCGGTGAGGAAAGGCGGGTGATCTGCTCGGAGGTACGCCGCAGCGGAACCTGACGGCTGCCGATCACAGGAGTCACACAATGGAGGTCTTTGAGCCATCCTGGAGAGGGCGTGCCCTTCGATGACGGTGCCACTTGGTTGACAGGACGTGAATGGGCCGTAACGAGCCATCATGGGCCTAGGTGACCAGATTTGGCCACCACACTTGCCCCCCACGCCCTCGAATGGCTCGGTGAAACGAGGGCTTCGAGGGCGTCGCTTCCGCATTTAATGCGAGGGCCCGTTGCGGGATGCCGCCGCTTAGGGTCCTGTCAAACGGCTAACCCATCATGATGGGTGCAAAGCCGCGCCATACTTGAGGTGCCGCCGCTGCATTCGGACGGTTGCCAACGCTGTACCCGAAGGGGCGTTTTCAAAAATCGGAAGGAGCGGCATTTTAGGGCCCGCCTCGAATTTCGTTCCCTCCTCTTTCCTTATAAGGAGGGGACGAGACGAGGGCGGGAGCTACGCCTCCCAGAAACCCTCCATCTTTGAGATCTTCGTGCTTCCTTGCCTTCTTCTCTCCCTGTCTTCTGCTTCGTCCTCTCACGCCGTTGCCGCTTCCTGCAATCCTTCCGGCGATGGCGAGCAAGGGGAAAGCCGCTGCCGGAGCTAGCGGGGTGACTGTCGCAGTGCCGAGCGGACCACGATACCGCCACTTCAGTGGTCTTCGAGAGCGCTTCCGGATTGGGGATGAGTACGAGATCGTTGACGCCAGGGAAAGCGACACGATCCTGGTGAATAAACCAGGTTGCCTGCTCCTATCCGTGGACCATCTGGAGGCAGGCTTCCGGCTGCCGTTGCCGGAGGTGGCGAAGGCGCTCCTTAATACTTGGGGCGTTTCGCCAATACAGCTGACGCCCAACACCTGGAGATACATCTGTATCTTTGGTGTTGTCTGCAAGTTGAAGGAGATCCGGGGCTCGGCGGACGTCTTCCGAGCGCACTTCAAGCTGTCTGCTTCGCGGGCGTCAGGAGCAGATGTCTACTACGCCAAGCACCGAACAGACCGGATGCACATCGGCCTGTCCAGCAAGTATTCCAACAACAAGGGTTGGATGGACAGGCTGTTCTTCGTGCGCCACCGGAGTGGTGCCGAGTGGGGGTTCCCCACAGTCATTCGCCCAGCGCAGAAGGATAGCTTTCCGAAGCTTATCCAGGATGAGGCGAGGGCATCAGATGCCCTTCTCCGAGCAGGTGTTCGGAATGGAGAAGGGTATGTGACCGAGTTCATGCTCGTTAAGTATGGGCTCAGCAAACCATGGAGTAAGTATACTGTCTCTCAGTGGTTTACTCTTTAGTTTTGGTGACCTCATACTAACCTTTCTTCTTCCCACCTTCTTTGTGCGCAGCGGCTGCGGAGCTGGAGGCAGGAAGAGATGAAGAGGCGAATGACGGGTTCGCCGAACAGATCCCTGTGCTAGCGCACAGGGTGTATGAAGGTGACGACGTCGACGCCATTGTTCGGGTTCCTTCCGCGGTGAGGGTTGGTGCCGCGGTGACAACGGCACTTGTTGCTCCATCAACTGCCGAAGGGCGCCCGAACAGGGCGCAGGCTCCTGAAAAGGGGCCTGGAAAGATTCGGTTGAAGAAGAAGGCCACTAGAGAGGTGGTACCGGCCGGAGCTCGGGCTCCTCGAGAGAAGGACGACCAAGCGAGCCGGCCTTCTGCGAAGAAGAGGCCCGTTCTGGTTGACGAGAGCGCGGAGGAAGCGGAACAACTCCGTGCTCGAAAGAAGCAGAGGGCGGTCCAAGCTACTCCTCCACATGATGAGGAGGGGACCGAAGAGGAAGAGGAAGAGGCGCAGTTGCTGCTGCGCAAAAGGAGTAGGGCCGTACAATCGGCCGATGAGGGGGTGCCATGGGTGGCTCCCGCAACTCGCCCCGAGGTCGCACAGAAGATGGCGACCGAGCTGGGGCTCATTTTTGTAAGCGAAGGATCTGAGAGTCCTGTCGGTGGAGAAGCCGGGGGCTCCCCTGCGCGAGAGATAGGGCGCCCTCCGGTGCTTCCAATGCTGGAGGTGCCGAGCACGGTGCTTCCAGCAACATCGCGGAGGTATCCTCTAGGAGGAGCAGAGAAGCTACGGCGTCACCTGCTCGGCAGGAGGAGGACACATGCGCAACGGGAATTTCCGCCCCTGCTGGGGTGGTTCCGAGCAGCGTGGTGACCGCAGCGCCTTCAGAGCAAGGAATGGTTCCTGCAGCAGGGACCATTGCGGAGGCGGCCGCAACGGCGAGGGCGTGCGAAGAGGTTGCCACTTCAAGGGGGAGAATCCTGCCCCCCATGCCCCCCTCCGAGGTGGTTGCTAACGCAGAAGCAACCTCCAAAGGAGTCGAAGACCTTGGGGGGGAGGCTGCGGGTGCTGCCCGGAATGAAGGGTCCGAAGACGACCGAAGGCCTCTTAGTGAGGTGCTTCTGAGGGAACCCCTCGGAGCTCCTTCGGTGGCAGCGCTGGAGGCGACCCTTCGCCGGATGGAAGATACGCCAAGGGAGCTGCCTGCGAGCCCCACTGCTTCTCGTCTAGAACGGTTGGCAAGGTGCTTGGACCTTCCTTCCGAACAGACTCCGGAGAAGTCAGTGGAAGGGTACCAGCCGGAGTGGCAGACAGAAGATGGTTTGAGTGACGTCGACGTAGAGATGCTTGCGGACGAAATGTCCAAGTCGCTGGCCACTCTGAAGGCTTTAGCTGTTCGGGGCCAGAGACAGAAGTATCTCTACGAGGCGCAGGTAGCCTTCTGTGATGACCTTTCGGCAAGGCATAAAGCTCGCGAGGCGGCGCTGGAGGAGGAGGTGAAGGACCTCAGAGCTGCTCTTCATGCCGCGAAGCTGGATGCTACCTTGGCGCGGGCCGAAAAGGACGCCCTAGCCAAGGTAGTAGTAGATGCGGAGGCCCGTGCCGTTGCTAACTATAAGGCTGGGCCAGAGTACAAGGAAGACTTGGAGCAGTATGGGGCTCGCTGCTACAAAGTGGGCCTTAATGCTGGGAAGGAGGTGGGGGAGAGGCTTTCCTGGGCCAACCGCGCCCAAGAAGCCTTCGAGGCTGCTGTTCGGGAATGCCGACGCCGTACCCAAGACGTCCGCTTAGATGGTGTGCGGTTCGCACAATTTCAGTCTGGGCGGATGCCTTCTTCGGGTGAGGATGCTGGTCCTTCCGAGCAAGCTCCTTAATCCCCTTGCCTCAGTCTTCTTGTACTTCGCTTTTTGTAACATCGGCCAAGAAGGCTGTTTGTAAGCACAAGAACTTCTTATAAATGAAATCCTCTGCTCTACGAGTTTTTCTGTAGCGTCACTTTCTCTATCTTCTCCCTGTTGTGGTTGTTCCTGCTCGGATCGGAATCCGTTAGCTCCGTGAGTATATTGGGTACCGAAAAGGAGGTTCCGATCAGGTATCTATGCTAAATGCTCATGAAGCAACAGGAGTAAAGAGAAGAGAGGTTGGATGCTGAAAGGAGGCTTTTATAGATGATAAGCCTTAAGATTAGAAACATGCCATGTCCTGGGAATGGCCTCGCCACTAGGAGTAGTTAGCTTATATGAGCCTTTTCCAAGGACGTGGGTGACCTGATAAGGTCCTTCCCATTTGATGGCAAGTTTGCCGACTGCTCTTCGGGGGTCCGAAGCCGAACAGCGGCGCAAGACCAAATCTCCCACGTTGAACCGCCTCTCCTTGACTCGCGCATTATAATATTGCGCAAGCCGTTGTTGATAAGACGAGGCGAATGCTGGCGTCGCTCTGTCGTTCGCTCAGCATGTCCAAGTTCTCACGGAGAGCACGGTTATTGGCAGCTTCGTCGAAGTGGGTTGTTCGATGGTTGGAAGGGCTACTTCCAAAGGTACAACTGCTTCTGAGCCGTAGGCTAGGTGGAAAGGTGTTTCCCCCGTAGCTACCCGAGCAGTTGTCCGGTGACACCAAAGGACA
The DNA here is from genome assembly GCA_014218235.1 of Colocasia esculenta. NCBI lineage: Eukaryota > Viridiplantae > Streptophyta > Magnoliopsida > Alismatales > Araceae > Colocasia > Colocasia esculenta. Next base: position 10,225,958 of record CM024764.1, read on the forward strand.
TTTGGGAGCTCATCGATCCATGATCCACCTGCAGCCTCTACTCTGGTTCGGATCCCGTGCAGCAATGTTCGGTTGGCGTTTTCGACCAAACCGTTAGCCTGGGGATGAGCCACGGAGGTGAAGTGGTTGTAGATCCCGAGCTCGGCGCACTTTTCCTTGAAGAAGGTGCTGTCGAACTGCCTCCCATTGTCAGATGTAATCACCCTAGGGATGCCAAACCTGCAGAGAAGGTTCTTCCACACGAACTTCCACGCGGCTTGTTCGGTGATTGTGGCAACGGGTTCGGCCTCGATCCACTTGGTGAAGTAGTCGATGGCCACAAAAAGGAACTTCTTGCGCCCCTGGGCCTCTGGAAAGGGGCCCAAGATGTCAATGCCCCATCTGGCGAAGGGGCGCGGCTCGAACAGACTGTGAAGCTGTTCGGCTGGCTGCTTGATGAGTACTCCGAACTTCTGGCATTCTGGGCATTTCCTGACGAAGGACATGCAATCCTTCTGAAGAGAAGGCCACCAGAACCCTGCTCGGATGAGGCTGCGTGCTAGCGTTCTGCCCCCCAGATGGCTTCCGCACAACCCCTCGTGGACTTCCTCTATGGCCGCGAGGGCCTCCTCAGGGTTGAGGCAACGTAGAAGAGGTCTTGCAAGGGACCGTCGGTACAGCTTGCCTTCTACGAGGGTGAAATGCTGCGAGCGCATCCTGACTTTCCGAGCTTCATCCTGTTCGGAAGGAAGCTCGCCTCGGAGAAGGTACGCCAAGAGAGGGTCCACCCAACTTGGGGTCGGTGGGCCCGTTTCTATGGCGGCTATATCAATCTCTGTGCTCGGCAAGGCGAGCTCTTCAATGAAGACAGAGCGAGAGGGGCTGATGTCACCTGAAGATGCCAATTTGGCCAGCGCATCAGCTCGCGCGTTCTGCTCTCGTGGAACATGTATGACCTCGAAGTATACGAGGCCCTCTGTCTGGCTCTTGACCTGTTGGAGGTATTTAGCCATGCGAGGTTCCCTTGCTCCAAACTGTCCGCTCACCTGGCTGGCGACCAACTGGGAGTCACTAAAGACTCTAAGCCGAATGGCTCCGAGGTGCCTAGCCATGCGGATACCGGAAAGCAAGGCTTCGTACTCGGCGACGTTGTTGGAGGCTGGAAAGCGGAAACGGAGGGCGTATTGGAACTCTAACCCCTCTGGGGAGGTGAGGACCAAACCTGCCCCGCTTCCGGAGACACAAGAGGATCCGTCCACATAAAGCTCCCATGGGGGCTCGTCTGCCAACGGTGGATCCTGCTCGGCCGGAAGGGTGCATTCCGCCACGAAATCTGCTAACGCCTGCGCTTTGATTGCTGTCCTTGGTCGGAAGCTGATGTCAAACTCTCCCAGCTCGATTGCCCACTTAACCAACCTACCGGAAGCCTCCGGCCGCTGCAAGATGGATTTCAGCGGTTGATCGGTAAGCACTGTAACGGAATGGGCCTGAAAGTAGGGCCTGAGCTTCCGTGCAGCTGTGACAAGAGCAAGGGCAAGCTTTTCTGCTCTGGGGTACCTCCTTTCAGCTTCTTGGAGGACCCTGCTGATATAGTACACTGGATACTGTGCCGCTCCTACTTCTTTGATCAAAACCGCACTGATGGAGTGTTCGGTGACCGAGAGGTACACGAACAAGGGTTCTCCGAGCACAGGCTTTGAGAGAACAGGAGGGGCTGCCAAATATGCCTTCAGCTCGGTGAAGGCAGCTTCGCATTCGTCAGTCCATAGTACTTGCCCCCCTTGCTTCGAGGCGTTTTTAGGGCCTCGGAGCAACTTGAAGAAGTTAAAACTTCTTTCTGCTGCTCGGGACATGAACCTGTTCAGCGCGGCAAGACGTCCTGTTAGACGCTGGACGTCGCGCGCTGTCTTCGGACTGGACATCTCAAGTACGGCTTGGATTTTTTCCGGGTTCGCCTCTATTCCCCTGTTTGATACGAGGAACCCGAGGAACTTACCCGACCTAACACCAAACGCGCATTTGGCAGGATTGAGCTTCATATTATACCTTCGCAGAGTTGCGAAGGTTTCCTGGAGGTCAGAAATGTGATCGGTACTCGGAAGAGTCTTGACCAACATGTCGTCGACGTAAACCTCCATGTTTCGCCCGATCTGCTGCTCGAACATCTTGTTGACCAGCCGCTGGTAAGTTGCGCCTGCATTCTTCAGGCCAAAAGGCATCCTGGTGAAGCAGTATAAGCCTAGGTCTGTGACGAACGTAGTGGCGTCTTGATCCGGGGGATGCATGCTGATCTGGTGGTAACCAGAGTAGGCATCCAAAAAGCTGAGGAGCTCGTGCCCGGAAGTAGCGTCCACCAGCTGATCGATGCGCGGTAATGGGAAGTTATCCTTGGGCGTTGCCTTATTAAGATCTTTGTAATCCACGCACACACGCCATTTGCCATTGGCCTTGCGTACGAGGACCACATTGGAGATCCATCTTGGATATTGGGCCTCTCGGAGGAGCCCAACAGTTCGGCTTTTGGTCACGTGATCCTGAATCACGATCTGCCGTTCTCGGTTCACGGGTCGCCTTCTTTGCTGCACTGGCGGGATTCGTGGATCCAACCGAAGGCGATGCACCATGACTTCCGGGGGAATGCCTGGAAGCTCGTCATCAGACCAGGCGAACACGTCCAAATTGGCGAGCAGGAAAGCTGTATAGCGTTGCTGCTCGGCCTCTGTCAACAGGGCGCCAATGTACAAGACGTGTTCGGAGTCGTCGTCCACTTGAATGGGGATTAAGTCTTCGGCAGGCGTCCCCCGACTAGTGGAAGGCTGATCGGAGGTTGGAAGAACTGGATCAGCGAGTGGTTGCTTGTCTCTTAGAGAGAGGACATAGCAACGGCGAGACTCACGCTGGCACCCGAGCACTTCGCCCACTCCGCTCGGAGTAGGGAACTTCATCTTCTGATGGAGCGACGAAGGTACTGCTTTGATGCGTCCGATCAGGCCTCTGCCAAGAATAGCATTGTATCCAGGCATGTTGTTGATGACCAGAAAGTCAACAATCTTGGTCACAGCCTTTGGAGCTGTCCCCAAGGTGATCGGAAGGCGAATCCTTCCCATGGGCTGGACCGAAACTCCCGAAAAGCCGAACAGTGGCGAGTTTACAGGGGCGAGTTGATCGGTTCGCAGACCCATGAGGACAAAACAGTCGTAAGCCAAGACATCGGGGGCGCTTCCATTATCTACCAGAATTCGGCGCACGTTACAGTGGTTGATGGTGGCCGAAACGACCAGCGCATCAGTGTGTGGGGTCGTAACCCCTACAAGGTCTTCATCGAGAAGGTTATGGCCTCCTCGGGCTGCGCGCGCGCGGGACTGGCAAGATATGGGGCCGGCCGAACAGTCGGAGGCCTGTCTACGACATGCACCCGCCTTGCGTAATCGCGTCGGCTTCGAGTGCTTTCTCCGCCTGCGCCGAAGCCTCCCGCGATCACGTTGATCTCCTGCCCATTGGGCTCGTTGTTGATCGGCTGCTCGGGAGTGCGGTTTTGGCGACGGGGGCGCTCTTCATTCCGGCGCCCTTCGTTCCGGCGCACGAACCGTCCAAGGTAGCCGCGCTTGATAAGGTCTTCGATTTCGTCCTTAAGCTGGCGGCACTCGGAGGTGTCGTGGCCGTGGTCGCGATGAAAGCGACAGTACCTATTTTGATCGCGCTTCCGGGGGTCGGAGCGCATTCTCTGGGGCCACCGAACAAAAGCTTCATCTCTGATCTCTGCCAGGATTTGTTCGGGAGCCACAGTGAGGGGGGTGTAGTTGGTAAAGGGGCGCGGACGACGCGGAGAATCGCCATTGCGTCGTCCCTTCTTCCGATCACGGTCGGAACCGTTGTCGGAAGGTCGCTTTTTTTCCGACTGCTCCCCCTGTTCGGCCCTGCTCGCCGCCAAGCTCTCCTCGCAGGCCGCGTGGCGCTGCGCGATGGAGAGTAGTTCGGCGAGGGTGGCGGGCTGCTGGACGCCGAGAGTCCTTTGTAGAAAGCCATCGCGAGTGCCTTGGATGAGAGCACTGGTGGCTAGGGGGACGTCCAGGCGCGAGATGCGAAGCGCCTCTGTTCGGAACCTCTTGACGAAGTCCCAGAGTGCCTCGCCTTTCTTCTGGCGCACGGTCAGGAGGGAGGCCGCCGTCCGCGGCTGGGACCTTCCACCAAGGAAGTTGTCCCGAAAGGACTTCTTCAATTGGCGGAAGGAGGTGATAGAGCCCGCAGGGAGGGTTTCGAACCAAGCCCTGGCGGTCTCCTTAAGGGTTGCAGGAAAAGCCCTGCACTTGGCCGCATCCGATGCTCCGTGGAACACCATGTGCGATTCGAAGCCGTGGATGTGGTCGGCCGGGTCAGTTGTGCCGTCGTAGGGCGCGATGGTGGGTAGAGGGAGCTTGGAGGAGACCTGGGCCTCCAGGATCTCCCTGCTGAATGGGGAGCGGAAGTCCAAGTCATCCTCCGCTGGAGCCTTCCCCTCCGCACGCTGAACCATCGCGTCCATGCGGCGTTCGAGGTCAACCACACGCCTTAGGCGCCTGGCGAGCTCCTGTTCGGAGTTGGCGGGGCCCCCTCGTCCAGAGGCGTGGGAGTTGCCTCCCACGACTGATCGTGGCGGGCGAGGGGAGATGATAGAGCGTCGGGGCGAACGCCCGCGGCGCTCTGGTGCCCGTTCCTCCGACGGGGGCCGGTGAGACCGGCGCGGTGACTCCGCCTGCTGCTCCTGAGGCGCCGGGGGGACGCGGGAGTGGCGATGCGACGATTCCGCCTGCCGCTCGCGCGGCAGGGAGGCTGCCGGAGCCGCAACCCCCACCAACTGGGCCTGTAGGGCGAGGCAGACACCCGTCAGCTGATGCATTTGCCCCCGAAGCTCTGCCACTTCGAGGGCCGTCGCCGGTGCGGCAGCCGTTGGTACTGGGACGTCGTGATTCGCGCCGGTAGTAGTGCCGGCGACGTCCCCAGGAGGAGATTGGCGACGAGAGGCCCCTCGTGATTGGCGAGACCTCGTCGCCCTGCTTCCCATATTCTGGTATGAGGATCGCCCTCGAGCCATGGCAGCGTCGCTTCCCACAGACGGCGCCAAATGTGGTGGCGTGATCCTGTTTGGGCCTGAGCCAAACGGGCCTCCACTGGAATGAGAGAGGAAGGACGATCGCTGGTGAGGGCGAAGACCTGCAAAACCAGAATGGGATCAGGGGGGCCCGGTGAAGACCGGGGGAAACCCTCCGATGCCTAAGTCAGTAGAGAGCTTGTGAGGCAGGGGGTTTTGGAATGCGAGAATGTGTTCGCGTGGGGAAGAGAACGTACCGTTGCATGGTACTGTACCTGTGCCTTTATAGACGTTGGTGTAGAGGCCAACGTGCGTAACGTTGGGCAGATCGTGCCTGAAGAGGCGCCTTGACGCCCGCGCATAACGGGAGGAGTTATGACTCTGATGCCCGTTGGGCTGCCAGGCAGTTCACGCCCCTTGATGGTGGAGAACGTGGCCTGAGACGGTTACAACTGTTCTGGAAGCCAGAGAGCCTGCTCGGAACCCTTTGGAAATGCTTTCCGAGCAGGTGACCCACGTGGGGGCTCGAACATGCTGTTCGGTACCATCGAGGGTAGCTTCACCGAGCAGAGTCACTGTTCTGGCTCGGAAGCTGTTCATAGCTGTTCGGTGAGGAAAGGCGGGTGATCTGCTCGGAGGTACGCCGCAGCGGAACCTGACGGCTGCCGATCACAGGAGTCACACAATGGAGGTCTTTGAGCCATCCTGGAGAGGGCGTGCCCTTCGATGACGGTGCCACTTTGGTTGACAGGACGTGAATGGGCCGTCACGAGTCATCATGGGCCTAGGTGACCAGATTTGGCCACCACAGATAGGAAAGCCAAGTCTGAAACTTGGTTCTTTTTTCATGCAAAAGTTGCTTTTCTGCTTATTGCTGCTGCCGTGCCTCATCAGTCGATCGTTGTCGTCCAACCCGCAGAGGCTGGGATCTGGACAATTTCCGGGTGCATTTATCTCTTGTCCTTAGCTCAGCTGTTATTAGGGTTTGTGAAATAAAAGAGCGAGATCGCCATCTGCGCACTCGGCCAGTGGCTCGTTTTACGACATCCCTTACAACGCCGGAGGTGGGAGGGGGATGCTGCCCTGCGATCGTATCGATGGGACAAATCTCTATTATACCGGTGACGATTAGGGTTGTTCACGGTTTGGTTCGGTTTGGATCTCTTTTTTTAGGAAACCAAATCGAACTGAAATTTTATTCAAACCGAACCGAAACAGCCTTGGCGCGGGCAGTCCTGGGTTAAAAAAAAAAACCTTCTAATACCAAGCGCGGGGCGGTCCTGGGTTCCCAATAGAAAACAGCGCTCTAGCCCATTGATTAGGCGCTGTTTTATGTTATATTTATTATTTTAATATATTTATTATATATTTCGGTTCATTCGGTTTCACTGTGCAAAACCGAATTGAACCATGAGACTTCTCAACCCGAACCGAACCGAATTGGCCGGTTCGGTTCGATTTTTCGGTTTGAACCGAATTATGAACAGCTCTAGTGACGATCGCCATTCCGATTGTTGGGGAGTTCAGCTATTGACGTCTTGTGAGTTTTTGTAGCCATCTATTTGTTAAAAAAGAAGTCCAGTGTGGTCCTTACAAAGTTTAAGTAAAAAAAATGGTTATTTCCATGTAGACGATCCTCACTTACAGAGTATAATAAGAAAGGTCCCTACTGCATTTCATAAACACCATAATATGATATCAAATCCGTCATCAAGGTCGATTGTTATCTTTTGTTGTCTGATTCTAACCTTGTTTGGTAGTGGAATGGTTTAAAGTTAACTCAAAAGGCAGTCTGGAATGGTGATAAAACTAACCTACATGGAAATGACTAAAAGTGGGCTACAAGTGAGTTACCTCAATCTTTCTTAACCCACTTCCAGAGGTGGATTGGAGTTAACCCAGTTGGTTAACCCCCTTTTCACCCTAGTGTACATGTGTTTGTGACACTTTTTTTCCTTCTCCGATCGCAATTCTCTCTTTCCACATTGTCTCTTTTCTTTTTCCATCGCGCTTCTTTCTTTGTCTCATAATCGTCTCATTCCTTTTTCATGGCGTGATAGAATCCCCATTCCACCCCCCCATGCTTCATGTGTTAACCGTCGATGACTTTTGCCATTGCTTCCTATAGAGTTGCCTCTATCACTCCATCTCCATTGCAATGGCTCGAGACACTTTTTTTCCCCTCCCTTTGCAAGAACTACGCAGGCCTATACTATGGAGATGTTCTATCTGTCACGTCCCAACGTGGAATATTGAAAAGTGAGGTAGTTAATATAGTGCGAGTATAAATCGTATAATAGACATCAATTCATTGGACAATTGAATAATATTAAATCATACGTATTTCATTGATAATTCTACTAATGTCTATTACAACCACTAATTCAGAGCCAATACTATGAGCCCAATTGACTTCATTACAACTAATAAAAGCAACTATCTAACTATACTAAGACTCTAAGATAACAGGACGTTTCCATGGTCACGTCAGGTTCACTCTTGCTTGTTCCCATCCTTGTGAGTGTTGTTCTCTTCCTATGACTCACCTAAAAATATTCACAAATAGTGTAGGATGAGCGATAATGCCACTTAATATCTCATAGACAGGCATGCTTTAAGTGATTAATGTATTAAAGAGCAGAGTAACTAATGTGAGAGAGAGAGAGAGAGAGAGAGAGAGAGAGAGAGAGTCACGTAATGTTGAGAGAGTAATAACACAAATAGTATGATTCTAATAGCACATGTTTCAAGTATGGTACAAAGAGCAGGATGGACATAGCACTAATAGCACGAAATAGCACACAATATCACATAGCACAATGAGTCGAGTATAATATAGCACTTTGATTGTCAATAGATGGTCAAGATAGTATAGCACTTGAGTGTAATGTCAAACACTCTGGTCAATTAACTCCCGCGGACACTATCACTTTTGAACGCACCTCCCAGAACTAGATTGGGCCCCTTTATATTGCCGGGTATTGATTATGTTTATTATCTTTAGACAATCAGTCAAATGGCCATAGAGAGTATGAAGAATAGATAAGAGTAATTGAAGAATAGACGAGAATATAGAGAGAACGTGAATAGATGAGTGAATGAGGAATTGACGAGAACTATAGGTTAATGCATGTGAAACGACATTAAAATAGGTGATAGTAATGGTTGCAACAGTACCTTCGGATACTGGCTGTCTAATAAATATCGTGGTCTACCACTTGATCGTGATAGTAACACGGTCAAGAGGTCGACGCGATGTCAGCGATAGTACTATGGTTGGTCGGAGCATGTCGTACATGTCCAACATGACCCCTTAGGGAAATGTAGGTGTTAATGGTATAACCCACTCGTTGACCACGTGAGATTCCATGATTAGAAGAGACTTACAGAGACCTTGAATAAAGATTCACTAGTCCGCCAGAAAGAATATATGACGAAGAGTTCGTCCAAGTCAAGAGAAAGTGTGGAAAATAGTATTTAATTTATGTAACACAATTAATTAATTAATTAAGTTATTAAGCCCAATTGGGCCATGAACTTGGGTTTAAACCAAAGGAAAACCCTAACCCACCATAGGAGGATGATTTTCTGATCAAAACCCTAAAAAAATTGAGAGTTGGAGGCTCCAAGGAAGGAAGGAAAGAAAAGGAAACTCGTAACTAGGAAGTTAGAGTCTCATTAGAACTCCTAACGGCCTATTCTCTTAAATACAACACAATCCCTTCCCAAGGCCGATCTAGCTTGTTGCTGAGGAGGCTTTGGGGGTGGGAGAAGACAAAAGGAAGGAGGACGAGAGGATTGGGAGTTCTTCCTCGTTCTTCCTCAAAGTTCGTACGAAGGAACTCTAGAAGGCTAAAATGACCAAAGGTAGGCAATCTCTCGAGTTTAATCTAATTAAATGAACCCTTAGGTACTTGTTTATACCAGAAATCTTATGAACCTATTTTCCCCAATTCTTATCATGTGGTTTACTCGTATTTCATGTTACAAAGTTCATGTTCATATTCTATCTGACCCATCATGATCCCCTTAGATCTTTGTCCACGCTTTGCCTCGTGATGGGAAACTTTTACTGTAGATACTACTTGATGTCTTGAACACATTGGTACCTTTTTCGTCAATTTCTATCGTGTGTCTTGTGCAAATTTCTTAATCTATGTTCATTGTGTCATGTATTTAGTTCTTCGTAAAAGAACATAATCATATCTTGTTGAAAGCATGATGAAACCCTAATTGCTCATTACTGTTTGTTCTCCTACAAGTCTAGTTTCGTTCCATCCAAGTTTCATAATTTTTCATCATGTACATGTTGAGTATTTCATCGTTTAAGTTTGTTGTGTCAAGACCTCTTGGAAAGCTAACCGCAATCCAAGAAAGTCTGGATTCCCTTTCGGTTCGGACATGGACCCTGAGATCGCGATGCCTCGATACGTCGCGATCTGCTTAAGAAAGCGACAAGTAATCTGTCGCGTTCTTAACACGACAGGAACTCTGTCGCCTTCTCCCTATCTGTCCTGAAAGATCTTGTCGCGTCTAGTTTACTGTTGTGTCGCGTTCTCTACATACCCTGTCACGTTTTGACTGAGGGTATGTCGCGTTCTTAGATTTTCGTCATAAAAATTGAGTTTTTCTAAGTACGTGTCATGAATAGTAATATACAGATGTTATCCTCTGATTACAACTACTAATGATCAATAATTAAGTGGTAAATGGACTTAATCATGTTAAAAACCTCTTTTAAACGTTAACTTTCTCACTCTTAAAGTCTCTTTCTCGCACCATGGTTTTGCACTGTCTTTTGGAGATCGTCGTCTTATGTGATGTATTCTCACTGTGTTGTCGTTCAGAACACCCCTCCATGTCTGAAGAACACTTTGTAAGGTATTCCTCCTATCGAACTAGAACATCTTCATGTGAGACCTCCATAAGTCTCCGCTGGCCTTGGATTTCCATAAGGTCGCCAAACCGATTGTACCTTTCTGATCATGCTGTAGTACTGTAAGGCATGTATCAACCAGCTGTGCGCTGATTGTTCTTTCTAATCTCATCTCGACTGGGCCCTATTGTTTCTTGTGGTTTGGTAAACCATAACCCAAATTGGTTCTTGGATTACAAGTTCTCATCTAGTTATCTTGTTGAAATCTCATCTTAATCCATAACCTTCTCGTGGCCATAAAGTGATTATTTGGACAAAATCATGTTCGGATCTGTTGGACTAACAATACTAGGTATTAATAGGGCCTTCGTCGGGTCCTGGGAGGAGCATCCGAATATCGTGTACTTGTAGGGGTTGTTGACCATGGTGTTGGCATTGCACCACCATCGTGTTAATCATGTGAAATTGGACTAAAACAATCAAATCATGTACTCGTATATCGTGCTTGTGACATTGTGATCGTGATGTGGTCAAATCGTGTACTCGTTATTTGTGACATGATCTCACTCGCTGTTCGTAATAGGCTCGTGTTTATCTTGACTTGTTACCTGTCAAATTTCTCTTGTTATTCACTGGTTATTGCTATTTGAATACTTGATTAACATGATCGTGCCTTTAGATATCCTGCTTGCCTTAAAGTGTTTATTCATGTAAAACCTGCTCAACTCAACGTCTTAAATTTCTTGAGTCGAGAGCGTTCGCTCACATAGTTGCTACATCTATTTTCAAGTGATGAAGAGTATGATGATATACGTAGGGATGGGCAAGAGTGATCAAGCGTCCCGAGTGTTCAAGTGCAAGAGCTCCTTTAGTTAGAGTCAAGATATCTAGATCTATGTTAGAGTTAATATTTTCCTTTTAGCAATGTTTTAGTTTGATGGGCCTATGTTATGGCCGAATTAGTAAGTGTAATGAACCTTTGAATTATGATTGAATGAAATACATTTGGTTATTGGTTAAGTTGTCTTGTGTTCATTTTGTGATGTGGATCATGTTTATATTACTCGTCTAATGTGCATGCTCGTACCGCTAATAATTGCTCATCTTGAAATTCTGCATCGGGGCGTGACAATATTACTACTGGAATCCATCAAGTATCCTTCTATGAATTGATTCCTCTTGAAACTCCATTAGCCATTATATGATCCGTTTGATTGGCACTATATGGGACTTCGGTCCAACAACTAATGCTTGTGCAAATAGGGCCTTGTCTGGTCCTGGGGAGGAGCACTCTAATGTACTTATAAATCGTGGGAGTATGACTAGTGGTGTTTGACATGACACTGATATGATATGCATGATTTGAAAGTGTCTTTTTGCATGATAAGATTTGATAATTGTTGATATGTGATTTCATATGAATATGGCTATATCTGATTGTTACTCTTTGATATGCACCTATTCTACTAATTTACAGTCCGTTGTTTACCTTTGTTGTCTCCATGTGCATATTTGATGTTTTGAAGTTGAAAAAATGAGTTGTTATTGAAGCATTGTATCTTGTGTCATTTATGAACTCTTATGTGGATTTATTGAGAACCTTCATGTACATTTAACCTTCTCTCCTATTCTACGTGAAATAAAGTTCTACAGAGGTTACGTGATGTTTTAAGTCCACAAACAAGAGGCCAAGGTGAGTGCTTAAGGTTTTGGTACTTTGGATTTCGAACTGACTTGATTTCTGTATTTTTGCAGGAAATCGGTCGACCGACTTGATGATGATGATCGACTGACCTACCTAGTACAGAATGTATCCGGGACAGTCACAAAATCGGACGATCGACTTGAAGATTTCAGTTAATTGACCTAGCCAGTACTGACTGGCGCTGGGTCAGTGATGAAATCGATCGATCGATTACATAGAATTAGACGACTGACTTGGCAGTTGAAGTGGACTATGACTTGGAAAGTCGAAGTGGACTTCGACTTGGCAGTCGAAGTTATGCATAGAATCAGACGACCGATCTGGTAAATTCGATCGATCGACTTCGAAAATCCAATTTCCTATTCTGGTTAGGTCTCTTTCCAAGATTGGATTTAGACGAGATTCTCTTGACATCTACGACCAAGATCAAGTCTTTAACACATGGGTATATAAGGGGAGGCCTTTCCACAAAGTTTAGGCACATATGTTGGAGAACGAACTTTTGCTCTCGGTTAGGTCAAATGGCGAACCTGTGAACCAGAGTTCTTCCAGGAGTTCTTCTTCGAGGTTTGTTGCATGAATTCAAAGCCTTGGATGTTCTGATTGCTGTTCAACCACTGTACCATGTCCAGGAAGGTTCGTGCTAATCGTGGCGTTCTTCTCTGACGTTTTTCAACCACAACAAAACAAGGGATTTTTGAACTACGAATTTCATACATTTTTCTCTTATTTTTGGGTTGAGAAACTATATTCTAAACTTCTTCCAATTATTCTTTGTGTGTGTGAGAGTTGTGCTTGTGGTTTACGAGCATGTTTGTGAGAGTTTTGACAGCGAGGCTCTTGTCACTGTTGAGACGTGTGTGTGTCTCTCTGTATCTCCGCCCAAGTTCAAAGTAGTGTGTTGCCACCTCACGTGAGTGAGGGGTGGACGTTATTGGCACACAATCCTTGTGTAGCCGAACCCTTAAACAACTACGTATTGTGGTGTGTTTCCTTTTCTTCTACCTCCTTCTACATACATTGTTGTCTTGTGGTAACGCGTTTGGTGCGATCCTTTCTGTTTGGCATATCAAATTAGTATAAAATTTTATTTGGTAGTCAACCAATTCACCCATTCCCTCTTAGTTGTACATTGCACACATGCACTTCAACCTTATCCACCACCTTCGAATCATTAGGAAATCCATTAAAATGTCCCACCTTTGCTATCTCATTTAAATATCACTGTCAATCATGTTACCCTTCTTATTTAACCTTGAAATCTTACTTATTAAGATGTTTACTTACTTAATTAATCTTTTCACATTCATATGAGATGTAAAACTTACTGGGCCGTGTTCGCTCACACCTATTGTTGTTAATTCCTCTTTTAGGTAGTGATGAGGAGAATCCGAATCAAGATGGGATTGGGCAAGAGTAATGAATAGCTAGTAGTGTTGAATCCATAGACTTAGAGTTGATTTAAATTGAATTGTCTGAAGTAGATGTCCTCTTGTACTATCATGAAACATTCAGTATATTATGGGACTCTGTTTGGTATTAAGGATATGAAGTTATATGGACAAGCTTGACATGTTGGAACTTATCTTTAATAGAGATGGTTTAGTTCAATGTATTCACCTTTATATTTGCTTTATTATTTGCTTGATCATCAAATAAACTATCATGTTTCGATATCTTCTATGTCGGGGCGTGACATTAATGATGTAAAGACTCTTGTAACTACTTGTATTAAGGTTACTTGTGAGCCATCTATGTTGATAATGTAATGATGTGAACTAATGCAAAACATGATGTCAGCGTTATGTTTGCCAAAATGTATTGTTTACAACATTTAAGATTCATGTTGTTGTTAACATTGGTACAATAGGTACAAAATAATGTAAACATTGCAAAGGGGAGATGATGTTCATTTTTCGTCAAAAAATAGAGGGTAAAATAATGATATTCTCTTCTAATGATTATGATTACCATATTATATTAAATTTAATACGATAGGTAAATGTACTATCAAATTTGCTCATTATAATACTAATGTAGCTAAATGACTTTTAGATTAAAAAATAGTTAAATAGTTATAAAATGTTATCTAATGATGTCAACCGTTAACTAATAACCATAGTTCACATATAATGAAAGTAACTAATTACACAATGTGAGTAATATAATAACTATTATTTTACTCACTAATGATTTCCTAACATAACTTAATTAGATTCACGAATCTTAACTATACGTGGCAATTATATTACAATATTATATAATATCAATAATTACATAACATAATTATGGACAACAACTATATATTTAAATTATCATCCCTAATAAACGTTAAAAATAATATTAGTAGTAGTAATGAAAGTAATTAAGTAGTCACAATGTCAATTATAATTAGTAGTAATTGGGATTAAACATCCTACAATTAGATCACCATTGTGATTAATCATAATACACTTAAGCACAATTCCATACTTAAAGTTGTTATCATTAACAATTAACACTAAACATATTCGGTGTAATTATGAAATGAAGTGAAAATTACTTATTCAATAATTAATAATATTCTTCTCCATGTAAAATATTATAATAAGAAGCATTGAAGTAAATATAATATATATCATATACCTATTAACACTAAATTACATCCACAAATGAGAAGAATAAAAAAAGAGATGCCAAGGGATAGTTCAAGGGCATTCTAGACATTGTACAAGTGAAAGAATGAGTTAATTCACTTTCCTTAACAAAGCATTTTTGACAAAAGCAGGTTAACTCTCTTAAGTCATGTGAGTTAGCTCACATGTAAACAAATAAAAAAATAGGTTGTTTGATAACACTTATTAGGCATTTAAAGTCACTTCAGCTGGCGATCGTCGGAATTCGGTGGACGGTCCTGAAATTCGGCGACTAGCCGATCGTCGACGGTGACCAGATTTCGATTCCAACAACTCAGTTACAAAAAAATATTTTTGTTGGTTCTGAATTTTGAATCCAAAACCTACCCAATAGAAAAGTAGTATTTTAACCAACTGTGCCACAGTTCAGATGTTGTTTAAGTTGGTTATCAAACACATCTTAATAAATATCTTATATATATTAAGTTCTTTGTAAATTTTAAATTTAGAGAATAAATAAAAAAATAAGATTTTAGATTTAAATATTAAGTGTTATCAAACCTCACCTTAGACTAACTTTAGTCACGAGTTAAAATTAACTTTAACTCAAATCTATTTTCAGATAGGTCTAAATGACAACCTGAAAGGCTCTTGGTCGTATGATTAAAAACCCTCGATTTTAATATCCCTGGACTCTGGTTATCAAATCCCTAATAGCTTGAGAGTCCGTCCTAGGATCATTAGATATAGAAGGTGCATTGGATGGTCGATAGAGTATGGATCTTCATGGCCGCAATAGGCGTTCGACTCCAACAATGTGTTTTTCGTGGGTAACCAGTTGGTGTGCCAGTCGTAGTAGCAATCAAGGGTCCCCCGTGGACTCTGGCGTGTAGCAACCACTTAGGGTCCGTTTAATTACTTTGCATCCGTAGGGAATTTTTTTTAATGGTTACTTTTACAGGAAAAATTAAAAATATATTTATCCATTTCGTACTCACGTAAATGTATTTTTGAAAAGATTTTCTGATATTTATTTTCTAGTAAAATATTTATTAAAAATAAATAAAAGTCTAAAAAATAAAAAAAATATATGTTTCGTATGTCCGGCAGCCACCCGGCAGCCGACGCCCTACGTCTGGCGTCCGGCGGCCAGCGCCCGACGTCTGACGGTCGGCGCCTGACATCCAAAGGTTGGCGCCCGATGTCTGGCAGTTGGCACCCGGTGCGCTATGCCCCACGCCCGGTGTCCGACGCTCGGCATCCGGCGCCTAGCGTTCGGCACTTGGTGCCTGGTGGCCGACGTCAGATGCCCGACATCTGGCGCCCGCCGTCAGACGGTCGGCGCCTGACATCCAAAGGTTGGCGCCCGATGTCTGGCAGTTGGCACCCGGTGTGCTATGCCCCACGCCCGGTGTCTGGCGCTCGGCATCCGGCGCCTGCGTTCGGCACTTGGTGCCTGGTGGCCGACGTCAGACGCCCGACATCTGGCGCCCGGCGTCCGACGGTCGGCGCCTAGCATTCAACGACCGACATCCGGCGACCAGTGCCCCGTGTCCAATGCCCGGCGTCGGATGCCCAACATCCAGCGTCCGGCGCCTGGCTTCCGGCAAACGTCGTCCGGCTCTCGACAGGTGCTCGATGTCCGGCATCGTGACGTCGAGCGTTGGGCATCGAACGTCGGATGCCGGGCATCGAACGCTGGAGGCCGGGCGCCTACCGTTGGCCGTCGAGCGCCGAGCCCTAGCCGCCGGCCACCTAGTTGCCGGCCGTCGGCCGTCAAGTTTCAAACACCAAACATTAAGAATTAGAGTGGAGATTTTAGTCACACTCGTTAAAATTATATATGAAAGAGAAATTCAAGAAAGTGATTTACGAAGTCTCATCAAGTATGCCAAAATCCATAATTTTAAATAAAAAATTTTATAGATTAACTTTTCAATGGTACCAAACAAATTATTATATGAATTTTTTTTCCAAAAACCTTTTACTGCCACGAGATTTTACGTTGAACCCTTAATAGGGGATTGATGTGTTTAGGAGAAAGATGTTTGTTTAGGCTGATGAGCTAAATTGTCAAGGGTGGTAGAGTTGACTGGTCAACTTGTGTCTCATTTTTGTTTAGTACTGAACATTATTATTTGTTCATGACGGTGTAGTATAATAATCTTATTTAATTGTGTGGTTGCAACTTGCAAGGCTTTGCTTGAGATTAACGTAAAGGCGAGAGGTCAGAAGACGTCGTTCGCGTCTTGGTTGGTTATTACTGGGTTCCCCTGACTTGGCCGTGGATGGTCATTTTTTAAGACTTGCAAGGTATTGTTGCTGACATATATACGTACGTACGTACATACATATATATGAGGATATTTTATGTTTCAATGCTCATAGTGTGTTATATTGGGAGAGGTCATTCATCTCCCAATATTTGGATTAGTTATTTTTTCGATAAGAGGTAAGTGTAAACGGAGATTTAAACTTAGGACGTAAGATACATTGCAAAAGATCTTAAGTAGCTACTGAGTCATTCTATGTATATTGTTAGAATTAATTAAATTCAACTAACCATAATAGAAAATCAGAAATTGACTCCTTCAAAAACCTCACAGGGAATAAAGGATTTTAATAAGATCTTGACACGGATCATGCACGAACAATTTAATAAATAGCAAAGACGTTGACACAGATCACGTTACAATCTAATGATCAATAGCAAAGATGTTGAGACGGCAGCGATAGAGGTCGATGTTGGGAAGAGCATGCAGCTCTAATTATGATCAGGAAAGTATTAACCGGATCTTAATTCTGCACGCAACCAATATATTCACTGACGACGAAGCAGTTCCATGCACTTCAGTATGTTGGTGGTGGGGGATAGGTTGAGTAAGGCCCAACTGCACGTTGAAATGGGTAGTTGTGAACAAAAGAAATAAGAAATAATTAATTTAAGCTTATAAACCCGGCCCGTAATATCTATCAAGAAGAGAAGAAAATTTCGACCAACAAATTAACATACCTGGTGTTGGGGGGTAATTTGTTGGAGGGGGGTAAGGCTGGGCAGCTGCAGGTGGATACGCCTGGGCAGTCGCAGGAGGATACGCTTGGACGGCCGCGGGTGCAGGATAAGGCGGCGGCGTGTAATTAGTAGGATACGCAGGAGCCATCGAGGTCGCTGCGTGGTAAGTAGATGCGTACGATGGCGTGGGTGCCGGTGGGTAACCAGCTGGCGGAGCGTAGTGTGCCGCCGGCGCTGGTGCGTGCGGCGGGGCCGGGTAAGGCAGCGAGTAGGGTGGTGCGACCGATGGATGCGCGGCATGGGCATGGGGTGGGGCAGTCGGAACGTAGTTCATCCCAGGTTTCTGCAGTAGTCATCACCCCACAAGATTATTAGTCATATATTTAATAAGATATCCAGAACAGATCTGGGAGAAGGCAAAGAACTAGCAAGCAACCTGGGCACTGGAGTAGTGCATGATGAGGGTGACTTCGCCGGCGTGCTTGCCGCCCTTGCTATGGATGGTCCACGGGGTGTCGTCGAAGCCATGGGACAGCACTTTGTGAAGCTGAACCCTGTACATACATATGCATGTGGATTACGAGGGATCAGATCAAAGCTAGTTGATGATATATATAAATATGTGTGTATTTATTAGATAGTTAACGATGGATACGTACTTGCCGCTGCCGATGAGGTCGTCAAAAGTGAGAGTGTTGCTGTTCCAGACGGAGACGCTGATCTCGCGGAGGCCCTCGATGAGGTTGAAAACGAACTTCTCCTGGAAGGAAGGGTTCTTTCCCCCGTCTGTGCGCGCACCGGGGAGACGAAGAACAGAATAGTACTGTACGTTACAATATGTATGTATCCAAGATATATACGTACGGACGTGATAGATCATCACCAACAAGTACGTATGTATTAATAACGACGATGATGAGATACATATATATGTGCTGCATGCACTCACCGGTGCAGGTGCGGGTGCGGAACTTGGTGCTGGCGTACTCGAGGCAGACGTAGGGGTCCTGCCGAGAGATCCATTCCGTGTCCCGCAACCTGTTGCATCCCACCACTGCATGCAACGCGATCCACCCACCATCGATTCAAGCAATTTGCATTCATTTGTACGCAGTAGATCGACGACCACGTACGACGACACACACACATACAAAACCCAATCAGCAACAAATTAAGAACCCAACCGGCCGGTCCTGATCTCTAGCTACTTAATGGATCTGCGGGCGAGAGGCGCCAGTAAGTAGTAAAGCGCTAGATATATATATGCCTACCTGTGACTTCGAGGAGATGGCCTTGGATCGACATAGATCGATCGAGGAGGATCGAGCTAGCTGCTGGAAGGAGGGTGGACGTACGTGGTGGTGGTGGGAGAGGGATCGATATGAAGTACGTACACACAGTATATATTTACCCACCCTGCTGGGTAGCGATCGAGGGATCGATCCTGCGGGAGCTGCTCGCAATCGATCAATATAGCCCCTCCTCCATTTATATATGTATATGTATTCGCGCACCGAGTGATGCAAATGGTTGAAAGAGAATTAAATGGGTGTGGGCCGGGGTACGGATCGAGTTGAGAAATTGCAACTCTCCATATCGAGAGTTGACAAAGAAGGAAGATTAGGAGGAACCAACCCACAAAGTCCAAGTCAAAACCCCTTGTCCTTATCTGTTACTCGGGGGGAAATTATATATATGCGATGCTTAGTCTTCTCTCCCGCTCCCGGTGCATACCTTTTTTCTTTAAATTTTTTTAATCAGAACAACTGTTGACTTTGTTTCTATAACCTTAATCTAATTGTTCTGGAGTACTGCTACCATCTAAGTAGTTGCTGGTGAGCAAGTATGGTTTATCTAGTATTATTAATCTGAGAACAACTTGGTGCAAACCATTGGTTTGCAACAAGTGTTGCAAATCTAATAGGAGTTTGCCACCTCATGACATGGAGTATTATAATAATACCTCATGTCATAGTTACTTAACCCTAAGGGATTAGGTGGCAAATCCCTATTGGGTTTGCAAGTACACTTGTTGCAAACTTTTGATTTGCAATAAGACTTTCCCTATTAATCTTGCAAGCTCACCTCTTAATTATCTTGTCAACTTGATCATCGACCAAGGATCGATGTAGGTAGCAGTCGACGGCTGCTCCGGTGACCACCGAGGAGCTCTGTATCCGATATCAGATCCAAGTTAATTAGAAGGGCGAGTTGTAACTTTTTTTTTTGAGGTTGTATAATTAGATGTCTAATTATATTGATATGATCAACATCTAAATCACTAAAAAAATATGTGTGCACGTACCCTTACATGAGCACCAAATATCTCCCTTCCGGGAATTCTCAACGTGGGTATAGCGTAGGAGAAACGGATCTGTTCTTTGTCTTCGGGCGATATGAGCACATGCGACGCCAATTTTGGTTGGTTGGGTTTGGGGCTATTGTATGTACGGAGGCCGTCGCCATGGTAGGCAAGTGATTGGGTCAGAGCCACCATTTTGACCTTTCACATATTGGAAACTTCTCACAAGTTTCTGCTGAACGTGATCTGCGAGTGGCATCATAGACCACTGACTCAATTTAGAAGAAAAAGATTAACAGTTCCGTGTAATTTGATACTCTGTATGTTCTAATTACCATCTAAAGATAAATGAGAGACTGAGTCTATATAGGGATTGTGAAAGACAAGGAGAATTCAGCCCACTAAGGTGCAACCCACGGTGCAGCTGTCTATCTCTGCCATGCACCTGACGACCATAGGCGGATCTATCTAAGGGCCAGTGGGGTCATAGGATCCGACTGGATTGAAAAGTTTCTATTAGACATATAAAATTACCATCAGTGACTCCATTGAATCAAAAAAATATGTCTAAGGGTGCACCCACTAAATAAAAATTTTGGTTCCGCCATTGCTAACGATACATGGTCCTCAATTTCCAAGGAATCTCTGCATCAGCCCACTCTAACTATTCATTTTTTATGATGGAGACGTATATATAGTTGAGTTAGTTTTTCCTTCACCTAATGATGAAGTTGGACTTTATTGTTGACCCTAAAACTTGTCCAAGTATGATCCTTTGTGCCTTAGTTTCAAGCCCATTTTTGATAACTTAAGTGTCTACAATTCTTGGATATTTAGAACCCAAATGAGCTTAAATTTGAGAAATGCTACTGTCGGGAGCCTAGCTGAGCTGGAGGGGCCGCGCCCCTCCACACGCACGCCGCGTGGAGGGGGCGGGCCCTTCCAGCATTAAATACTATTTTTTTTTTCACAAATACATCATTTGTATGCACAAATAGTGCACAAAAAATGAAAAGAAGAAGAAGAAAACAAGCATTTAATGCGGGGGGGCCCGCCCCTCCACGCGGCGCGCGTGTGGGGGGGCGCGGCCGGGAGCATAGCATTTCTCCTTAAATTTTAGAGGCGTCTGGGTATCTCAATCCGTCTATTATAGCATACGGTCAACTGGATGTGTTTCTACTGAAAATTTTTGATATATTAAAATTTTATCCAAATATCTTTATCGTACGCTTTCCTCGAGTGGCCATGACCTACGCAGGCTAGACGCTTCTCACACTGGGAGGTTTCATGAGACCCCATTCTCCAGCATGTTTGGACTTTTTGAATTGATCCGAAACTCTTCCTAGTCATCATAAGACCAAGTTGGACTCTTATTATCATGTGTTATTTTTAGAAAGAGGAATTTTATTGGGATTATCCCCTCCACGGGATATTAGGGTATCTTTTCTATAAATAGAGGCTCATAGGTTGAGAGAGTCATGGAAGGCCATGACCATCTCGAGGAAGAGTAATACTTGGTGCACACTGTTAGTGCAAACCAAGTTCCACATCATCGAGCACACCAAATGGGTGAGTGCCAAGTGAATAAGTGAGGATGACATGGAAAGGAGGAGAGAGAAGAAGTAAGAAAGAGAAGAAAAAAAAAACTTGATAGCTTCTGTGCCTCCTCTTCTCCCTCCTATCTCTCCTCCTCCTCCTTCTGCTCCTCATCCGAGCGTCCTAGCAGTGGTCCTCCTCCTCGTCAGAGTAGTGGCGTCTTGTCTCCATAGAGCTGCATCGGGGACAGGGGGACGTCGGGGGTGTCGCTTGGCTTCGGTGGAGACGACGGAAGATAGGTCCGATTACTGCTCAACATCCATGGCGGGCTTGTGCTGTAGCGATTCTTGCGCTGCGGCTGCCACTGATGTAGATACCGTGGCAGTACCACCGCGCCCCCCTCAAAGCGGAGTCGGAAGTCCCAGGGCGTAGGGATGCTTTCACCCATGCCTGTCGTGCCTGCGGTGCGGCTCCATGGACACGAGGCTCGCCAAGTACCTGTTGAGAGGCCGCACGCGGCCCCAACACTTCTACTTCTTCTGCGGGAGGTGCAGGCTCAAAGGGTTGGAGTTAGGGCGACGAAGCTTGGTCCTTTGGTTGGGATGGGTCCGAGCGAGAAGAAGACGATGTTGGGGGCAAACCTCGCCACCACCCTCGTGTTGCTCTACCACAATTGGGATCGGATCAGTTGCTCCCCACTGTCGTCCTCACGCATTCGTTCTTTTTGATGTGTGTTAGGGAGGATTGATCTGTTACATACTTTTTTGTATAGAAAGTGACGTGCCTTTTTACATATGAGAGAATCTAAAGTTATGTATGTTTTTGTTTATGAATCTACACTATATGTTAGTATATGTAAGTAAAAACATAATGTATGTTCAGATGTTATTAATTCTATTACAAGAAGTGTTTCAATAACAATGCATACGTCAATGAATATACACTATATGTGAGTAAATCTTAAGTATATATGAGTGAATGATTACTATATGTAAGTGAAAAATAAACTTATATTCATATGTTTTTCCATTACAAGAAGTCTTTCAATAACAGTGTATATGTTAGTGAATCTATAGTATATGTGAGTAAATCTTAAGTATATATAAGTGAAACATTACTATATGTAAGTGAAAAACTAATAGAAGTTATTTCATTAAAAGAAGTGTTTCAATAGTAGTACATATGTGAGTGAAATTATAGTATATGTGATATATCTAGATGAAAAATTGAGATATGTTCAGAAGTTATTCTATAACAAGTGTTTCAAGAACAATGCATATTTGAGTGAAAGTATAGTATATGTGAGTGAATTTTGACTATATATGAGTATATTTACTATATGTAGGTGAAAAAGAAAGATATGCTAACAAGTTATTTTATAACAAAAAGTGTTTAAATAGCAACATATATGTGAGTGAAAGCATAGTATATGTGATTGAATTATGAATCTATATGAGTGAATCATTACTATATGTAAGTGAAAAAATATGTTATGTTTAGGTGTTATTCCACAACAAGTGTTTTAAGAATAGTGTAAATATGAGTGAAAACATAGTATATGTGAGTGAATTTTGACTCTATATGTGTAACAACCGGGATTTTTAAATCATAAATAGATAAGAATAAATAGGTGGAAATAAATAAGTAAGGGTTCTATTAGGATTTTTAAGGCAAAAAAACCACCAATGAAAGAAACCTTATCAGGTGTGGGAAGTTGATGTGAAATGAGAGGAGAACTTATAAATTTAAGATGAATAGTGAAGGTGTAGTGACGCTGAATGGAGAACCCATTAACATAAGTAAATAACGCGTGAGAAATAATTGGTTGGAAACCAATAGGAACCATACTGAACCCTTTGTTCAGTAATCAGAAGGATCATAAGCCCAATTGGAGTGTCACTGAGCATTTGTTTAGTAATCAAAACTTTATAAGGCCAATCGGAATGATTATAAGTCCAATTGGATCCATTATAAGGCCAATTAGAAGTTTACTGAACTTTTGTTCAGTAATCGGTTGATTTTAACACCAATAGGTGTTTGGACCACTTATAAGACCAATCAAACCTTACTGAACATTTGTTCAGTAATCAGAACATTTACTAGCCAATCAGAAGGACTGTTGAGCTTTTGTTCAGAAATCGATGCCCATATCAATAATCGGAAGGAATTCTGAACTTTTGTTTAATAATGGATGCAATTATATTGCCAATCGAAAGTCTTCTGAACATTTGTTCAGCAATCGATCCATTCATAAACACCAATCAGTAGATTTCTGAACATTTGTTCAGTAATCGATTCCTTCATGAACATCAATCGGAAGACCCATGAACCTTTGTTCAGTAATTGGAACAACCTTTAAATTGTGCAGTAACTGATGTATAGCTCTTGAACATCAATCAAAGGGAAATATTATTTTCAATCATGGTAAGATTGATTGGGGAAGAAAATTGAGATTTTTGGGGACAAATGGCCTTTGCAATAAATGTCTCTTCCCAGAGGAAAGAGTATGTGTCGACATATGTATGAGTGTGTGTCGACATATGTATGAGAAAGTCAACTTGTGCTCCAGTGGAAGTTGATCTAGTATTGGTAGAAGTCGACTTGTGCACCAGTCGGAGTTAACATGAACTCCTGTGTGGGACTCACCAGTCAAAATATGTCTTCGACTCATGATCAATCGAAGCCTCGTGTAATGGGTGTCTATCGACACATGTAAGGGTGTGTTGACACATGCATGAGGGAAGTCAACTCTGGTGTTGAAATGTCGACTTGTGTGTCAGTGGAAGTAAACTGTTGGGGTTGGTAGAAGTACCAGTACCCAGGTATGGCACAGGTGTGGTGGGTCTGTCCTTTTCCAAACAAAGTCAACATTGGGTAGGGGTGGAGTTGTGGCCCAGTACGCCAAATCTTTGGCTATTTGTCCACTTGTACTAACTTTGATTAAATATAAAGCGGTTCTAATAAGAAAAAAGTCTTAGTAATACCTTATATGACTCCCCTTTAGCCACCCCGAAACCCCTCTGGATATTTCTGGTCGTGGGAAAGGAAAGTTTGGAGTTGGGAAAGTTGGAAAAACTTTCTAAAGCAAGAGGACGATCCTGCTGCTTGGGACATTGGAGTTCTTCCTCCTGCCTTTGTTTCATCTTGTAGGAACCTAAGATTTGGAGAGCAACTAATGTATGTTTTCTCAGGCATGAACCTAATATGTTAAGGATTATGTAAGCCTCTTTCGTTGATCTGTGCTGCCCCAACCTCCATTCTGTCTGTAGGGAACCTTGAGAGTTTTAGGACCTTTCCTATTTACCTCCTGATTCCAACACCCGTAGTTGTTGACCAAGGTTAACCTAGAGTTCTTTAACTTGAGTTTCCAACACCTTCCTTGTTAGAAAGCTGGACTATTTCACCCTGAAGGCCTTCTCCTGCCACTACTTTGAATCCCATGATAGTTGACATACGTCCTTATGTGATTCAAAAAGGGTCTTCTAGAAACCATTTTTTCTATTCTGTTTAGTCTAGATTAGCACATAGCATGGCTTGTTTAGTACCCTAAGAGTTTCTAAGCCATGTAAAAGCTTTAATAACATGAAGGCTATCCCTTTTGATCTTAATCTCTTGATTTGAACTTCTCACCACTTGATTTGCAGCTCTATCTTAAACCTTGCTTGCTATGAAACCTGAACTCTTATGGGTATTAGTCTACCCACTTGTTATACGATTTGATTCTAGTAGTTGCCCTACTATGTTGTTTATTGACACTCTTGGAAATTGTACCTTTGATATTCTTGATTCATCAGGGTACTCTTGAATCTATACAGAATCCTACTATGTCTTATCCATTGAAAATTGTTGGCCATAATATGTTCTGTTATCTAGCACTATTTAGGACTTCCATTGATCCATGCCTGTGCAAATAAAGGGCCATGTCTGGTCCTAGGGAGGAGCACCCCAACGTACTTATTAATCGCAGAAGTATGGACTTGTGGTGGTGGCATGACATTGATATTATATGCAAGATTTGAAAGTGTCTTCTATGATATGATGTGTTTGTTCATTTGCATATGTGTTCATTTGAAATATGGCAAATCTTGTTATTTGTTCATTGATATGTGTATGTTTTGAAATTCTTGGAAAATCAGTTAGTTTTGTTATTTGTTCATTTGATATGCCTACACTTTGAAATCTTTGACACATGGCCAATCTTATTAATTGCCCTTGACATTCATACACTCTGAAATCCTTAAAAGATGGCCCCTGATGATAAATGCCCTTTGATATGAATCTATCCTGAAGTTCTCGCCCACTATTTTTCAGCACTTGGAAGCAGTAGAAAACCATTAATTTGCTACCCCCGATCTATCCCTGAATCAAATTTACTATCATTTCAGTTTGCCCTTTTATTTCTCCTTTGAAATTCTACTTATTAATACACTAACCTTGTACTTGTCATGTTTCATTATCCTCATAGGTCATTGTTCTTGATTTTCTTGTTGCAATTTTTTGTTTTATTCTTTGGATTGTCTTAATTCCTTTTTAATTGTCTATAATCTTTTGCACAGATCCTTAAATGCCTTTTCTACATCAAAATTATTGTCTGAATTTGAAAATTCAAAAGAGGAGATAAATTCAAATTTTACCTCACTGTCAGATTGGGCCATGTAGGCCAAATTTGCCTTCTGATCTTCTGATTCTGGTTCTGATGAGCTTGAAGTTGATGAGTCTTCAACTCCCCATTCTACAACCTTGGTCTATTTCTTTGAGTGCTTCTTTGTCTTCTTGTACTCTTTTTTTCTTTCCTTCTCCTTTTCTTATTTCTTTTTGAGGAGATGACAGTTTGGTTTTATATGACCAGGCTTATTACACTCATAGCACACTACGTCATTGATGGGCTTCTTCTTGAATCTCTACTAGTTTGCTCCATATTGTTTCTTTATCTTCATTACTGCCTCTAGTCTTCTAGACAACATGTCAATCTCCTTGTTTGTGTCATCATGAGATTCACATTCTTCTCCATATGAGTCTGATTCTTCTGTAGTTTTTAGTGCTATGGAGTTCTTCTTGGTACTGTTTTTGAATTGATTCAAGTGAAACACATGTGCCATTAGCCTTAGTTTACTCAGATCATTTACTTATTCAATTGTCGTGACTTTGGGAGTGCAACTGTTTGGCAAGCATTTGATATCTTTCGTACAGTGTCATAGGATGAAAACTCTTTCCCTAGAGCTACAAGATCATTTGTGACATTGGTGAATCTATCATACATATCTGAAATGGTCTCACCTGATATCATTTTAAACTTTTCATCTTTGGCCATCAGGAGGTTCACCTTGATCTCTTTTACTTTGCTCATTCCTTCATATGTCAGCTTAAGCTTCTTCCACATCTCCTGAGCTAATTTTGCACGTTGACTTTTTTTCATGAAAAGGCATAGCATAGTACATTCCTAGCCTTGGCATTCAAACAAAGATTTTCTTTCTCAGTCTTAGTCCATTCTTCCTTTGGAGTTAAAATTATTTGATCACCACCTTCAATCACTTACCAGAGATCATATTCTTGTCCCTTGAGGAAGAACTACATTCGAGTCTTATAGTAGAAGCAGTCATATCCATCAAAGAGGGAGAGCGATTGATAGATTAACCTTCACTCCTCTCGAAAGGCATAGCTTGTTCTTTGCTCCATTGACTGTTAGGTCAACACTTATTGCCTAGGCTATGACTAACCCAGAGGGGGTGAATGAGTTATTTCAAGAAAAAAAATTTAATCGCTAAAACCTTTAAGACTTCGTAATGAAATGGAATGATCTAAATGAGGTATGTAGTTTGGTCGACAGTCTAAGGCAAATCGATCAACCTAGCTTAAACACTGTGGATTGTGTACTTTATCTGAGCATGCTAAGTGTCCTATGTGTATGTGTGAGTTGTAGGAGATAATGTATATATATTAGAACTTTTAATGCATGCAAAACTAAAAAAAAAATGTCAAACAATCAATCACACAATAGACACAAGATTTTTTCCTAGTTAGACATTGACTAACTTAGTCCTACATCTAGACCACAAGATTCAATCGATCCAGGATTTCACTACCCACAAGCAAGTATCGCTCTTCTTCTATTATGAGCTAGAAGGCAGCTCATTGCACACCAACACCAGCAGGCTCTTCTATTTTCGAGCATGAAGGTAGCTCAGTTCATTCATGAGTGAGAAGCATACTCATTGGTACAAACTCCAGTATGGTCACTCTATTACGAGCTAGAGCACGACTCACTGGTACAGACCCAATCCAGTCTCCCTCATAGGGTTTTTGCCAATTCTTATAGTGCCTCTAAGCTGATGACCAAACTGTCCCCATAATAAATATTTCCATTTATTTATATATTAATTTTGATGATTAACAAAATAACACTAATGGATTTCTTGAGCCTTGAGAACAGGAAGCAAAAGAAAAATGAAAGATCAAGACAATCTGGTAAGTCCCATCTTTTCTATCCAAGTCCCTGTAACGACTTCTTTGATAAAGCAGAACGACTTCCTCTTTGACCGGAACACTCAAATCGTTACCGTAACGATTTCTTTAGAACTCGCAACGACTCTCTAGCCGTAACGACTTCTTTAGAGCTCGTAACGATTTCTTTAGAACTCGCAACGACTCTCTAGCCGTAACGACTTCTTTAGAGCTCGTAACGATTTCTTTAGAACTCGCAACGACTCTCTAGCCGTAACGACTTCTTTAGAGCTCGTAACGATTTCTTTAGAACTCGCAACGACTCTCTAGCCGTAACGACTTCTTTAGAGCTCGTAACGATTTCTTTAGAACTCGCAACGACTCTCTAGCCGTAACGACTTCTTTAGAGCTCGTAACGATTTCTTTAGAACTCGCAACGACTCTCTAGCCGTAACGACTTCTTTAGACCTCGTAACGATTTCTTTAGAACTCGCAACGACTCTATAGTCATAACGATTTCGCATAACGATTTCTTTATTGTCATAACGATTTCTTGCAACGATTTCTTTAGAACTCGCAACGACTTGCCTGTTGTAACGGCTTCATAAGTTATCACAACGATTTCTTTACAGTTCATAACGACTTGCTATAATTCATAACGATTTCATAAGTTATGAAGTCAGCAAGATTCTTTTTATCGAATTTCTTGATGCATCAGTATAATAGCGTTGAAAGTCAAAGTCATATCTTGTCCGTTGACTGCTATGCATTAAATGCTCTCCGATCGTATCTCCCATGCATGCAGACAATATCTTCCATTTCTATGCTACTCTGTCCACGTACTTTTTCTTGGACAGAAAGGAGCTTTGCTATATACTGCAATATCTGTTCCATCTCAACTAACAATAGACAGCAGTCCTAGCTGTCTTCTATCTATTGATGATATGCTTACAGATATCTGACAAGACTCATCTGGACAACGTTGGACACAAGATACAAGTTCTATGACATCTCTTTGGCGTGTACACCAGGATAAAGGACTGACGATCAGAAGCTTCCTCAGTGACCAGTCTAACGTACACAAGGATAAGAGACAACGGACACATCAACGTTCGAATTTGAATCAGCAGTTTAAATAGAAGACTCAAGACGAAAAGAACGACAGAGCAACATCGCTTGATTTTAGAAGAAGAAAAGAAATCCATCTCTTACAATCTTTAGAACTTTGAAGAAGAGCGAAGCCTCCACTCCAAACCTTGTTCTAAGCTCTTAGCTCTCTGTGCTCAAAGGAATCTTCTCTTTTGTAAGAGCCTGTGTGGTCCTTGGAGAGAAAAACCTTGTTAAATCTCTTTCTCTCTCGGGGGCTTAGGAGCTTCAGGTTGTAGCTGGTCAAGCTAGAATCTGAAGCCTGTTTTCACACCTTTTTCTGATTAGTTTGTGTTCCCTTCTGGACGAAGGAAGACCTGGTGGTATCCAGGGTGGTTGTTGTTCCCTTCTGGACGAAGGAAGACCTGGTGGTATCCAGGGTGGTTGTTGTTCCCTTCAGGCTGAAGGAAGACCAGTTGAGGCTGGGTGTAAGGATCCTTAAGGGGGATTGTACCCTTGATAGTAAAATCCTGAGGTATTGCTCAGGGACTGGACGTAGGTCTCCTGTGGAGAGGAGTTCCGAACCAGGATAAAATCCTTGTGTCTTGTGGATGTGTTTTGTGTGATTGTTGTCTTGTTTGCTCTAACTCTAACCTTGTTATTAAGTTGTGCAATCTTTTCAGTAAACAGGTTTTAATCAAGATCGAAGTTTTAATAACCCATTCACCCCCCCCTCTGGGCTAGCTAGCTGGGCAACAAGTGGTATCAGAGCCCGTCTCTTCGACAAAGAAGAAGATCCAACGATCTGAAGAGCAAAGATCAATGGCAGCCCAAAGTCACTTCGAAGGTCAGTCTGTCAACAGACCTCCTTTGTTCGATGGTGAAGATTATACGTATTGGAAGACCAGGATGGAATACTTTCTACAAGGCCACGATTATCAAATCTGGTCAATAGTGGAAGAAGGTGATCTGGTCGTCACAAATGAGAAAGCACAATGGACAGATGAAGATAGAAAGAAAATCTCCTTGAACTGTAAAGCTAAGAGCATTCTATGTTGTGCTCTAAGCAAGAAAGAGTTCAACAGAGTTTCAGCATGCAAATCCTCCATGGAAATGTGGGAAAAGTTAAAGATCACATATGAAGGTACAGACAAAGTAAAGGAGACAAGAATTGACATTCTTGTCACTCAGTATGAAAGATTTCAAATGCAAACAGGTGAGTCTATTACCCAAATGTTTAGTAGATTTACTGACATTACTAATGGCCTAGCAAGTCTAGGAAAGTCATATGAAAATGCAGATATGGTAAGGAAGATTCTCAGATCCCTGCCATCTTCATGGACGGCAAAGGTCACAGCTATCGAAGAAGCTAATGATCTTAAGAGAATGTCAGTAGAAAAACTCATTGGGTCTCTCATGGCCCATGAAATAAACATGGAAAGACTAGGAGAATCCTCCAGTAGAAAGAAGCAGTCAAATGCGCTTAAAGCTAATGGGGACTCATCAGAAGAATCCTTAGATAACAGTGAAGATAGCAAAGATAGTGATGATGAAGAAGCCATGCTCTCAAGAAGATTGCAGAGAATCTTGGCAAAGAAGAAGAAGTTCCAGTCTGGTAGGAGGTACTTCAAGAAAAACAAAGATCTCAAGAGACCAGATGGAAAAGATCAGAAGAGGAATGAGCCACTTTGCTATGAATGCAAGAAACCTGGACATATCAAGGCAGACTGTCCAATGTTAAAGAAAAATGATCACAAGAAGAAGGACAGCTCCAAGAAGTTCAGAAGATTCAAAAAGAAAGCCATGGCAGCTGCATGGGACAACAGCAGCGACTCAGATAGTGAGTCAAGCTCGAGCAGTGAAGGTGAAGAAGCCAACTTGGCTCTCATGGCGAATACCGAGGATAAGGTAACATCTGATTCTTCTTTCGATTCCTGTAATGACTCAGATTCGGATAATTTGGAAAGTGCATTTAATGAACTCTACGATAAGTATAAAGAAGTGTGTAAACTACTTAAGCTAAGCAAGAAAAATATCACATGTCTCGAAAATACCAACTCAGATTTAAAATCTGAAAACGAAGAACTAGAAAAACAAATAGTTGAGCTTAAGAGAAGAAATGAACTATTATGTGAAAACTTAAAAGACAAGAACAGAAAAATCACTGACCTAGAAAAACAGGAAAACTCAGATGATTTAAGAAAAACTGTAAATGAATTAAATAAAGAAAACAATACACTAGCAAGCACCCTAGAAAATTTACCAATGGTAAAAACTCTTTAATATTAAAAGGTGCTAGGAGATCGGGTAAAAAGAAAAATGGATTAGGATATACACCCCCAGATAATGAAGAACCATAATATACCCTAAAACATATCCAACACCAAAATTTGTACCCGAACAAGATGTAGCATACAAAGCTGATTTCAAATACATAGAAAAAGTAACTAAGTTATCCTGCTGCAGTCACTGCAACAAGTTAGGACATATCAAAATGACATGCCCAACAAGACATAAAAAATGGATATTAAAAGGTAAAGTTGATGATACTAACCAATCAGGACCCAAAAAGAATTTGGGTACCTAAAGCTTGATGTTCTCATTTCAGGTTAACCCTCGAGCATCCAAATGGTATTTGGATAGTGGGTGCTCAAGGCACATGTCAGGCAACAAGAAGATATTTGTTGATCTCCAAGCTGAAGAAGGTACAGTCACCTATGGAGATAATGGAAAAGGGACTGTGATAGGAAGCGGGTCTGTGAACATCAAAGGAAAATCAGTCATAAAGGATGTAATGCTGGTCAAAGGGTTAAAGCACAATCTCATCAGCATCAGCCAGTTGTGTGACAAAGGCCATCAAATTCAGTTTCAAGAATCAAAATGCAGTATCTTAAAGATGGTGCAGTCATATTTGAAGCCTACAGAGAAAGAAATTTGTATGTTCTATATCTCGATGAACTCAAGGATCAAGATGTGTGTTTGGCAGCTAGCAAAGATAAATCAACTGAGTTGTGGCACAGAAGATTGGGCCACTGCAGCTTGGATGGGCTGAACAAGCTCAGAAAAAGAAAACTAGTTGAAGGACTGCCAAAGGTAAATTTCAGATTGGATAGCATTTGCAGACCTTGTGCAAGAGGAAAGCACACCAAGAGCTCCTTCAAATCAAAGACTGTAGTAACCACCTCAAAGCCCTTAGAACTACTTCACATGGATTTATTTGGGCCAATGAGGACTACCAGTTTGGGAGGAAAGAATTTTGGATTTGTAATAGTTGATGATTATTCAAGATTCACTTGGGTATCCTTTTTAGAGCACAAAGATGACACATTTGAGAATTTTGTCAGCTTCAGTAAGAAAGTTCAGAAAGATCAGAAATTCTCAATTGTCTCTATTCGATCAGATCATGGTGGTGAGTTTCAGAATGAAAAGTTTTCGAAGTTCTGTGATGATCAAGGAATTGAGCACAACTTCTCAGCTCCAAGGACACCTCAACAGAATGGAATTGCTGAGAGGAAAAACAGAACTCTTTTGGATATGGCAAGATCAATGTTATCAGAATATGATCTGCCAAGATATTTCTGGGCCGAAGCTATCAACACTGCATGTTATATCATAAATAGAGTGATGATCAGGCCAATTCTGAAAAAGACTGCTTATGAACTCTACAAAGAAAAGAAGCCAAAGATTAGCCATTTCAGAATATTTGGATGTCCTTGCTTCATCCATAACAATGGAAAAGGGACATTGGTAAGTTGGATGCCAAATCAGATGAAGGCATTTTCATGGGGTATTCCTCTAAACCTAAAGGTTATAGAGTTTTCAATAAACGTTCCTTATTAATTGAACAATCAGTACATGTTATTTTTGATGAATCTAACCCTTCCTTGAAAAAGGAAGAAATTAGTGACATTGATGATGCAGATGTCTTGTCCGAAAAATTAAAGAAAACTTCAATTAAGGACAAAGAGGATCCAACTCTGGAAGAACTGCAGCAAACAGAAATCCAACATAAAGATCTTCCAAAGGAATGGAGACATCAGAAAGATCACCCTCCTGAAAACATCATTGGTGATCCATCTGTAGGGGTAAGAACTAGAGGTAATGTAATTCCATGCGACTATTTAGCATTTGTTTCTCAAGTAGAGCCTAAGACAGTCAATGAAGCTTTATCTGATGAATCTTGGATACTAGCCATGCAAGATGAACTAAATCAGTTCAAGAGAAACCAAGTATGGTCACTTGTTCCTAGACCATCCAATCATTCAGTTATTGGCACCAAATGGGTGTTCAGAAATAAACTGGATGAGTCTGGAATAATCTTAAGGAACAAAGCCAGATTGGTGGCTCAAGGCTACTCCCAAGAGGAAGGCATAGATTTCGATGAAACTTATGCACCTGTAGCTAGACTTGAGGCCATTAGGATTTTACTTGCTTATGCATCCGCACTTGATTTAAAACTTTTTCAAATGGATGTCAAATCAGCCTTTTTAAATGGTTTCATCAAGGAGGAAGTTTATGTTGAACAACCTCCAGGTTTTGACGACTCTGAATTTCCAAATCATGTATTTAAACTACATAAGGCTTTATATGGTCTAAAGCAAGCTCCTAGAGCCTGGTATGAAAGGCTCAGTAATTTCTTATTAAATCATGGTTTCACTAGAGGTAAAGTAGATAGTACATTATTTATAAAATCTAAGGTTAAACATATACTTCTTGTACAAATCTATGTGATGATATTATTTTTGGATCTACTGATGAATCTCTTTGCAAGTACTTTGAAAAGCTTATGCAGGGAGAATTCGAAATGAGCTTGATGGGGGAGTTAAGCTACTTCCTTGGATTGCAAATCAAGCAAGGGAAGGATGGCACTCATATCTGTCAAGCAAAGTACACCAAAGAGCTGTTGAAGAAATTTGGATTTGAAGATGCAAAGCCATTATCAACTCCAATGAGCACATCAACCAGAATGGACAGTGATCAAAAAGGTAAAAGGGTAGATCAAAAGAATTATCGAGGTATGATAGGATCATTACTTTACTTAACTGCCAGTAGACCAGACATTTTGTTCAGTGTATGCATGTGTGCTAGATATCAGGCAGACCCTAGAGAGTCTCACTTAATCTCTGTAAAAAGAATATTTAGATATTTAGCTAGAACTCATGATTTAGGTCTCTGGTATCCTAGATCTTGTGAGATAAATCTAATAGGATATTCAGATGCTGATTATGCTGGTTGCAAAGTAGATAGAAAGAGCACCAGTGGATGTTGTCAGTTTCTTGCAGGATGCTTAATATCATGGACATCCAAGAAACAAAATTCAGTAGCTCTATCAACAGCTGAGGCGGAATATGTTGCTGCTGGAAGTTGCTGTACACAACTTCTTTGGATAAAGCAACAACTTGAAGATTTCGGCATTCACATCAAATCAATTCCTCTATTGTGTGATAATACTAGTGCCATCAACCTCACCAAAAATCCAGTTCAACACTCAAGGACGAAACACATTGAGGTAAGATATCATTTTATTCGAGACCATGTAGCTAGTGGTAATTTAGAAATTTCGTTTATAGATACAAATGGTCAATTGGCAGATATCTTCACAAAAGCCCTACCTGAAGAGAGATTTACATCTCTTAGAAGGGAACTAGGGATGTGCAATTTGTGAAAGAATTTCTGTGATTTTATTGACATATAAATTTTTCAGATTAAATGAAAAGTTCTCTCTCCGTTAAAGTTAAACAAAACTCTGGTTATCTATATGCTTTGACCGCTTCTGTGTAGAAAGTTGTTTGACTTGTCAAACCTTTTTGTCGCTTTCTACCTTTGCCGCCTTTTGGCGCTCCCGTCATTAAAGTAATATTAATTTATCCAAACCGTTTTGAGATCGATTCGCCTTCCACCTTTACCCTTTTTATTCTCTATCTGTTCACCTAAAGCTGATGCCCTAACGATTTTGGGATCGTCTCTCTGCAACTTTCGAAGCCTTCTTCTCTTCCCGCGAAGAACTCCTTCGAAAACTTCCGTCCCTTCCATCATCCTCCCTTCCAGAATCTTTTCTTCTCTGCACCCATGGCCGCTCCGTTGATCTCCGGAAGTGTTGGGGGCTACAGTGCTGAGTATTTATCCCCAAGGGAGCAAGAAAGATTTACATTTGTGAAGACAAAAATTTGCGGAAATAAGGCAGTGGATGTTCAGAATCTTGAGAAAAGTGGCATGGCCCGGCTAGTTGATACTCTCAGAAGATCGCAGTGGATGGATGTGGTCACCTTCAGTGAGGTAAGCTACCCGGATTTGGTAAAAGCCTTCTACGTCTGTCTGAAGTCAGAAGCAGATGGATCCCTTGTTTCCTCTGTCAAGGGTATCCAAATCAGAATAACCCATGAGCTGTTGCGTGATCTGTTTGGAGTAAAGACCTCTGGATTTAGCGGCATTCACTCTGTGAATGATGAAGTCAAAGGTCTCGGGATTATCGGTCCAGGATTTAAGTTGAAGGATGGGAAGCTTGATATTAATCAGATGTCCGCGTTCAACCGATTGCTTCACTTTATAGTCTGCCAAATCTTAGTTCCCCGTAGTGCTACCTTTTCCTCATGCACTAGGGCAGATTCGGACATAATGTTCTGGGCAATCCAGAACAAAGAGATAAACCTGGCCGCCGTGATAATTGAGCGAATGATGTTTGCACATGCTCAATTATGGGAAACAAAGAGCAAGTTGAATGTTTCCCTTCCGTATGCCCATCTTCTGACCAAGATTTTCAAGCACTTTGGAGTAGATCTGTCAGGTGCGGTAGCTGAAAAGATGGGCCAGTCTATAAGGTCCAGAAACCTGAAGAAAAGTGGTTTTTCAGTGCAAGAAGGAGTTTGGTCGAAATCCTCTGTGGCTGAAGGAGAAGCAGTTATTACAGATATGCCAGAAGCAGTAGAAGTAGAGCAAGCAGCAGCAAGTCAAGCAGAGCTAGAACCAGTTGAGTCAGCTATGGGATGCCAATCCGAAGCTCAATTGGAAGAGGGTGCAGCTGGTGTGGCAGATTCCTCGCCCACTACCCTAGTCACCTCTATTTTAAGAGAGGTATTGGACTCCATTCCCTCCATCTCAGTCTCTTCTAAGGCAGGTGGACCTGATGAAGATGTTGTCTTGGAAGAAGCTCCTGCTCAGGGGAGCAAGAATGTATTGAAGTCCCTGCTCCCATTCAGGGGGAGCATGCTGAGAGTGAAAAGCCAGAGAATGAAGCCTCTTCTGAGAAAGCTGCACCTACTCAGGAAGCTCCAGCTCCAGCCTTGGTTGATGTCAGTGAAGGCCCAAGTGCAACTATGAATCTTGAGGAGCCTGTCTCTCAGCCAAGTAAGCAGAAAAGAGTTGTTCACAGGAGGTCAAGGAAGGGCCATAGGAAAGTAAAGTTGAAGCATGTTATGGCCTTGCTAAAAGCCCAAGGAGAGATCTTGGCATCAGTTCAGTCTGGTATACAAGGAATTGTTTCAAATCAAGTTTCAACCTCCTCAGACGTATCCTCAATAAGAAATGCAATGAGGTATTTCAATAAAGAAATGTCTGATATGAAGAATTTGCTGGCCAATCTTTCAAAGTCTAGTGGTGTCCCTCCTGCACCTACTCAGAGCAGTCCAGCTGAAATTCCTAGGCCACCAGGGCCTCCAGCTGAAGTTCCTAGGCCACCAGGGCCTCCAGCAGAAGTCTCTCGGCCAACAGGGCCGCCAGTTCAAGGGTCAGGGCCATCAGGGCCATCTGTTGTAAGGTCACCCGGACCAGTGGCAGCCTCAGGGTCTTCAGGACCCTCTCCTGCAGTCAGAGAAAGTCAGGCCAAAGGAAAAGAGCCAGTGTCAGTCTCCAAGGCCCCTGATACTTCATCTCTTGCCACTCCAACCCTCTCCACACCTTCATCTCCTCCTACTGCACCTCCTGCTCCACCAACCATAAAACATCCCCTGCCTCGCACCCAACCTTCCTCATCCTCTACTTCCTCTCAACCCTCCTTCTCACCTTCTCCAGCTCTCATCTCAGCTTCATCCTCATTAACTCCTCAACCTTCACCTATTAAAATCCAAACATCTCATCCTCAACCAACCTCTTCCTTTAATCCTAAACACCTTTTCTATCCTCCTACTCCTCCTAATTCTGTTATCTTTCCTCCAGTGAAACCTCTGCCTCTTGGCATTTTTGACACCAATGTTCCAGACCATTTTGAAAGGAACACTCTCCTCACCATTCTTTCCACAGCCTCTCACATTCACAGGACTGACCCTCCTAGTCCTGTCTTCAAAAAGAGAAAAACCTCTTCCTCTCTAAGCACCCCTTCTACTTCTCTCTACCCTCCTTTATGGTACTCTCTTACTCTTGATCCTAAGAGAAGACCTATCTACAAAGAATACCTCCAGAAATGCATTCTTTCTACCATTTATGGTATTCCTTTTCTCAACCTCTCCGAACACCTGGCCATTGTTTTTCCTTTCACTCAGATATCTCAAGCTTTCAAATCCAAAATCTTTGAGGGCACTGAGTTCAAGACTGAAGATCAGTGGGCAGCTATCAAAGGAAACAAGGCTCAGTACTCAAAATACCTGACTGCAAGGGCCGATCACCCTCATTTTTGCGGTTCATCTTCAGAGAATATCACTCTGGCCGCATGTCTTATCAGACCTTAGCTCCACTCATTTCTGAGTGTGAACGACTCACCTCCTCAGAATGGGAGCTTCTCTATCGGGCATCTTATCAGCAATTGGAAGCTATCAATCAGATCTGGTCAGTCAGAGGAAGCCTGCTCTTTCTGCAGAAGCCTTTATGGATCTAAATTCCATCGCACCCATACCAGAGCTCTATGATGTATGGGCCTCCAGATATTCTGCCTTCTTTGCCCTAAAGCAGGATCTGTTAAATCAACAACTTCACTATCCAATTTCCTTGGACAGATTTCTCCACAGGGCCAGTTTTGGCAAGAGTACTTACTTCAGATTCATTTTGGACAAAATCAGTATGGAGAATTCTTAGAGCAGCAAAGGCAACTCTACATTCAGAGGAACCTCCCTTCCATGGGACCCCCTTCTCAGTTACCTTGGTGTTTTTCTGAAATTTTTGAGGATCTTGAGATCAAGGCATGGGCTGTTATCTCACAGCATGCCTCCTTGTTATCTCCTATGTATTATCTTTCTCCCTCTTAATAAAAATTCTTCTCTCTTCTTTGTCTCACAGCTTATCTTTTTGCCTAATGACAAAATGGGGGAGACAACTAACGTAAATCTGAAAACATATTTCATTCTTGTCTGATGTTTAGTATATTTTGTCATCATCAAAAAGGGGGAGATTGATGACCAAACTGTCCCCATAATAAATATTTCCATTTATTTATATATTAATTTTGATGATTAACAAAATAACACTAATGGATTTCTTGAGCCTTGAGAACAGGAAGCAAAAGAAAAATGAAAGATCAAGACAATCTGGTAAGTCCCATCTTTTCTATCCAAGTCCCTGTAACGACTTCTTTGATAAAGCAGAACGACTTCCTCTTTGTCCGGAACACTCAAATCGTTACCGTAACGATTTCTTTAGAACTCGCAACGACTCTCTAGCCGTAACGACTTCTTTAGAGCTCGTAACGATTTCTTTAGAACTCGCAACGACTCTCTAGCCGTAACGACTTCTTTAGAGCTCGTAACGATTTCTTTAGAACTCGCAACGACTCTCTAGCCGTAACGACTCTTTAGAGCTCGTAACGATTTCTTTAGAACTCGCAACGACTCTCTAGCCGTAACGACTTCTTTAGAGCTCGTAACGATTTCTTTAGAACTCGCAACGACTCTCTAGCCGTAACGACTTCTTTAGAGCTCGTAACGATTTCTTTAGAACTCGCAACGACTCTCTAGCCGTAACGACTTCTTTAGACCTCGTAACGATTTCTTTAGAACTCGCAACGACTCTATAGTCATAACGATTTCGCATAACGATTTCTTTAGAACTCGCAACGACTCTATAGTCATAACGATTTCGCATAACGATTTCTTTATTGGTCATAACGATTTCTTGCAACGATTTCTTTAGAACTCGCAACGACTTGCCTGTTGTAACGGCTTCATAAGTTATCACAACGATTTCTTTACAGTTCATAACGACTTGCTATAATTCATAACGATTTCATAAGTTATGAAGTCAGCAAGATTCTTTTTATCGAATTTCTTGATGCATCAGTATAATAGCGTTGACAAGTCAAAGTCATATCTTGTCCGTTGACTGCTATGCATTAAATGCTCTCCGATCGTATCTCCCATGCATGCAGACAATATCTTCCATTTCTATGCTACTCTGTCCACGTACTTTTTCTTGGACAGAAAGGAGCTTTGCCATATACTGCAATATCTGTTCCATCTCAACTAACAATAGACAGCAGTCCTAGCTGTCTTCTATCTATTGATGATATGCTTACAGATATCTGACAAGACTCATCTGGACAACGTTGGACACAAGATACAAAGTTCTATGACATCTCTTTGGCGTATACACCAGGATAAAGGACTGACGATCAGAAGCTTCCTCAGTGACCAGTCTAACGTACACAAGGATAAGAGACAACGGACACATCAACGTTCGAATTTGAATCAGCAGTTTAAATAGAAGACTCAAGACGAAAAGAACGACAGAGCAACATCGCTTGATTTTAGAAGAAGAAAAGAAATCCATCTCTTACAATCTTTAGAACTTTGAAGAAGAGCGAAGCCTCCACTCCAAACCTTGTTCTAAGCTCTTAGCTCTCTGTGCTCAAAAGGAATCTTCTCTTTTGTAAGAGCCTGTGTGGTCCTTGGAGAGAAAAACCTTGTTAAATCTCTTTCTCTCTCGGGGGCTTAGGAGCTTCAGGTTGTAGCTGGTCAAGCTAGAATCTGAAGCCTGTTTTCACACCCTTTTTCTGATTAGGTTGTGTTCCCTTCTGGACGAAGGAAGACCTGGTGGTATCCAGGGTGGTTGTTGTTCCCTTCTGGACGAAGGAAGACCTGGTGGTATCCAGGGTGGGTGTTGTTCCCTTCAGGCTGAAGGAAGACCAGTTGAGGCTGGGTGTAAGGATCCTTAAGGGGGATTGTACCCTTGATAGTAAAATCCTGAGGTATTGCTCAGGGACTGGACGTAGGTCTCCTGTGGAGAGGAGTTCCGAACCATGATAAAATCCTTGTGTCTTGTGGATGCGTTTTGTGTGATTGTTGTCTTGTTTGCTCTAACTCTAACCTTGTTATTAAGTT
Organism: Colocasia esculenta; assembly: GCA_014218235.1. Lineage (NCBI taxonomy): Eukaryota > Viridiplantae > Streptophyta > Magnoliopsida > Alismatales > Araceae > Colocasia > Colocasia esculenta. The sequence continues at coordinate 10,265,819 of CM024764.1, forward strand.
GTGCAATCCTTTCAGTAAACAGGTTTTAATCAGAGATCGAAGTTTTAATAACCCATTCACCCCCCCCTCTGGGCTAGCTAGCTGGGCAACATAAGCATGGCAGGTAATGGCTACAATGATTGCTCTAAATGCTCTAACATATGAATCAAAAAAGAATAGAATTGAATGAGTGTTGATCATGTGCTCTTCAATAGGTTGATGATGAGCTTGAATGCTAAAGACTTGAACTCCTCTTTTAATGCTCTTCAAGTTGCTAAAGGATAGGAGGAAGACTATAAGAGCTTTGAAATGCTTATCGGGGAAGATGGAAATGATCTTCTTATCTCCTTCTACCCTCTCTCTCTCCTCTTTTCTTTTCTTAGGAATTTTCTCTGATCAGCTCAAAAATGCTTTTCTTAAGGATGTGCTTGTAAATGCTCGATTCAACAATGCTAAGGGTTCTCTATCTTTCCAAAACATGACTGAAATACATAGGTGTTTCAGGTGTTCTTCAGATAGTCCGTCTTCTTCTTCTTCTTATCTTCTTAATGGCTTGGATCTAGCTATCCATTGTGTCTTCAATCGACATCCATTGGACACAAGTTTGATATCTGTTGAATCTTCATATTACACCTGTTAGATACATCCTTAAGCTCTATACACAGCTGGCCAAACGTTGGATAATCGTTGTGTTTTGGCTTGTTGTTCGTTAGATACATCATAAGCTCTCTTTGATTTATCATTTCTATTTGTCTTGGATAATAAATGCATATTTGATCTTCCTGTTAGTCTTTTAAATGCATTCCATACTTGGATGTCGTCCTTACTTGGTTGTGCAATCGTCCATACCTTAAAAGTCTTCGTATCACTCTTAGGTACCTACAAAAAGCACATACCTTTCTAGCCTTTTGGTTGTGGTCAACATAGTTTATAGAAAAGTAAGACGTATGGTGACTATTCAACGTATCTTCCAGATTACTTGTTAGTGTGCAGAACTCTTTCATGAAGTTGTCTGGATTGCCAAGATATTTTGATAGACTTAAATGACTTGTTTGTTTCCTTGACAGAACAGTCTTTGTGACTATATGAAATAAATAAATATTAAAAAAGATATTATTTTTAATCTCAAGAAGTATTTAACTTGATAAACAAACCTTGTTAAAAGTGGGACAAGATTATGTTGACTTGCTTACATCTTGCATATAAAATAAGATTTGATTCTAAAAGATAATTTGTGAGATTCAAAGTGAGAATCGTTCTTCTTTTCTCATAGAGACTTGATTCCATGTGAATATTTGAGCGATAATCAAATTTTCAAATTTGTGAGTATACGAATCATTTTTTAAGTGAGACTTGATTCTAGTAATTTAAAGAAAAACTTGATTTTATTCTGAGGGTAAGATTTGTTTTCTAATATGAATAAGACTTGTTTCTATGTTCTCTGAGATAGACTCATTTTAATTTCAATGTTAGACTCATTTTGTGTATCTCATAATGAGAATCATTTTCAAACTAAGTGAGACTCATTTTATGTTTCTCTGAGAGAGAATCATTTTGGTCCTTTAAATGTGAGACACATTTTGATTCTAGAGTGTAAGACTCATTTTAATAGTTTGGCCATATTCTTCAAAGTCATTTTCATTCCTTGTATGTGAGACTTGTTTCTGGTCTGAGAGTCATTTTAGTTCTGAGGGCGAGACTCAATTTTGACTCATAAGTGATTTGTCATTTCGCAAGGAGTCATTTTCATAAGACTTGTTTTTACTTTTTGAGAGAGAAATTCATTTTAAAGTCTTCAGAGTGAAACTTGTTTTGTTATTTGTGTCTAGAGACTCTTTTTCTCCATATGTCTATAGACTTATTTTAATATTGTGCCTAAGACTCATTTTATTATACTTGTTTTTCCTTGAGTCTGAGACTTGTTTTATGTGTTTGAGATTCATTTTTCATTTGAGAGTTGAGATTCAATTTTGCTCATGAGTTTAAGACTTATTTTAACATGTTCTTTGAGACTTGTTTTTTTTATTCAGTCTTGAAACCTTTTTTTTTTTATTGAGTTAGAGACTTGATTTATAAGAATAGATTTTTTTCATTGTATCTTGAGACTCATTTCTAATTGTCTGTATAAGACTTGGTTCTTCTCTCATTTATCTCCTAAGACTTCTTTTTTCTTCTAGAGAGTTAAATTATCAGACTTGATTTTAAATGTCTCCAAAGGCTTCTTTTTCATAGTGATTTAGACTTGCTCCTTATGGCTGAGATATACTCATAAATATTTTTGTTCAGTCAATGTATATATTTTTTGTCTTCTGAATTAATTTTTTTATTATAGTTCTAAATCATCTATTGATCATATGATTTTATTAGCATCAAAACTGTCATTAAGAATTTTGTTCGTCAGATCTTTGGTAATTGATCAAGATCTCAGTGCCATCATCTAGGGGCTTGGGTGTTATGTATTTGGCCCCTTATGTTAAAGTTTGAATGGGTGCCTAATATATATGAAATTAAATGACATTTGATCCAATGAGTAATGTTAATTGGCCTAGATATTTGAATTTGCATATGAATATGAGATATAATTTGAAACATACTTTGATCTATTGAAATCATATGGATAAAATTTGGCTTGTTAATATTATCGGGTGAAATTATGATTTTAAAAAATAATTTGCTAAAAATTTAAAAGTTTGATAAAATATGATATTGTCATATATTTGCATTTGTCTTAGCTACATTTTCTTGATTTATGTTATATAATTAGAATACTTGGAGACTTATATTAGTTTATATTTGTCGTGAAATTTTGTAAATATTATATGATAAGTATGTGATTTGTTCTAATTAAGCTCGACTGGGTCTTAGGACTTGCACCTACTCTTAAGAATTTTTAGGAGCTAGTAGTGAAAAGTTTAGAACTTTGTCGAGTTGAACCTACATAAAGTAAGAGCTTGAAGGATAAGCACCATAAATGTAAATTCTTTCATTTTGTTAAAGTGTATTTGTAGATCCTAATAAATATTTTTAATAAAATTTGATATATTGTTCAACTTATTTTCTTCAAAAAAATTATTCGGTCTATTGTTGTCTTGATAATAAGCTCAATTTGAGTCTGACGAAGGGCGAGGGCATGACAAATATTCCTTAAATGCCAACTCATATAATTGGGATCCTTTGAAAGTGGAGCACTTGACTTCACATCTATCTAGCCACATATCCCTCATGTTATGGGGTCTACAGAGTTAGATTTTCACTTCCAATGCCAATACGATAAGGAGAATACAAACCAAATAGATAGGGGTGTCAATTGGGTTGCGCTATCCATAGGTCCAATGGACAACCTATTTTGGGCTCATTCAGGGCCAAAACATAAAGGCCTATCGAGCTCCGCTGAAGCCCACTTGTTAAGATCATTAGTTAACATGTTGGACTTGGATAGGCCCGTTGGTCCCACTCTCAGAAACCTGCCATGCGGGACTGTCATCATCTTTGCACCTTGCATGAAATTTCTCCTTCTCAAGTAATACAGGTGGTCCACAACCACCCTCTTGAACAAGGAAGAACCATGTGCGGCGGCCACCTCCGCTTCCCCAAAAGATACATCGCCCCTTCATCCATTGCCCTCTATACGAACTTCTTCTCCACCTCAATCCCTTCGATCAGCACGGCCACGATGTCGTTTCCGTCGCCGAGCTATACAGATGTTGAGGAAACGTGAGGTGGGTTCATCTGTTGGAGGTCCTCCTCCCCTGCTCGTCTTCTACAGCGCAGATCGCTTCCCCCATGGCTTTTGCCTCCATCTCACAATTGCCTCTATCTAACACATGACATGCCGCATATAATTAAATGATGGAAATATCGTTGATTCCCATGGAAATGGGAAAAGGGTACATGTTTAAGGGGAAAACCTTCCTAAGAAAGTGTAATGGTAGGGATTGTTGAGATGAAGATACAAGGGAATACCTGCATAATTTCAAGTGCATTTGGACAGCACATTGATGCCCCGGTCACTTTATCAGTCTCAAAATCAACAACAAGCTTCATGACCATCTTCTCTTGCCTCTCCTTGTTGTGGCACTATGCTAGCAGGGCGGTGGCGGCAGCTACGTAGAGTGACGGCAGTGGCACTATATATGCTAGCAAGGCAATGGTGGTGGCATTATAGCATTGGGAGGGCAGATGAAGAAAAGGATGAGAAGGAGGCAGAAAGGGGACCATCAGAGGTCGGGCGGGTGGTGGCGACCTCCAATTGGTCGATCGAGCAACAATAGTGACAGAAAGAAGAGGAAGAGGGAGAGAAAGATCCGGTGAGGGAAAGAGAGCAATCCCGAGGGGGAAGCGAGGAAACCAATGAGAGAGAGTGTGTGTGTGATGGAGGAAAGAAGAAGGAAGGGGAGCAGGGTTTCGTGGCAGTGGTAGTAGAGGGGTTCTCGGCTACGTGGGTTCCCTTATTTTCTTTTCTTCTTTTTTTTTTAGCAAATATCAAGTTCACACGACTCCTTATTGTATAAATTCTATACAATTAATGACTATCTTTATTTTGATCCATTGGGCTAGAACGGGCCCCGATGGTCTAGTGTGGATTTTATCTACTTGATCTATTGGACTTGATTTGGGCTTAGGTTGGGCCATCTTGACTTTGAACTAGATTGGACTTAGATTGGGTCCGCTCAAATCCGCCCATTGACACCACTACAAGTAGAGCTCAAAGTGAAAGAAACGGAAGAGGCATCCTTCAAAGAGTACCAACCCTTCTAATTTTGGGATCAAGCCTTAGGGATCTTCATCAACCCATAAAGAAACGTAGATTTGTCATCAACAACCACTATTGATCCGAAAGAAGTATCACAATGGGATATACCCTTGAATCCTCTGAGGGGTCATGAAACTCCTTTTAAGTGTGTAACTAGATCACCTTCCTCAATAACCAAAAAGGAGATTTAGATTTTTTTTTTTTTTTATGAACGTTACTTGCCATAGAAGGTGCAATGGCACGGTAGATCCTAGATCCAAGGAATGGCCCATCCCCTCCAAGCTAAGAATAAATCCTAGGCTCTTCTAGTTTCCACTTTGATCTTTTGTAGCCCACTTTGATCTCGTACTATATACCATTTCATCTCCTATGATTTGAATAATAAGATGCAGGGAAAATTCTAAAAGCCGCAAAAAAGTACAAGTCTACACTTGAGGAAAGTAGGAAACTAATCACTTCCTTTTTGGGTCAACCGGCCAGTGGTTGGACCACTAGTGGGCAGGCTATGAATTCAACAACACCCGATGGCGCCTGCAATTTAGGAGAATAAACTCACAGCCGTAGGTGTTGTTTGATAACACCTATTGTCTAAATCTAATTCTTCATCTATTCTCTAAATTTAAATTTTAAAAAGAACTTAATATATCTAAGATATAAGTTAAGAAGTATTTGATAACTAACTTAAACAATATCTGAATTGTAGCACAATTTGTTAAGTTACTTTATTACTATTGGGTAGATCTTGGTTTCAAACCCAAAAATGCCAAAAATATTCTTTTTAGAATTGATTTATAAATTGTCCTAGAGCTGGCCGCCGGCGATCGCCGGAGCTGGCTGAATTCTGGCCAGCGATCGCCGAAGTTGGCCGACAGAGACTGTCGTCGGATTTCGGCCGGTGATCGCCGATTCTGGCCGACGGTCACCGGAGCTGGCTGTCGACGATCATCGAAATCCGGCGACTAGTTGGCGATCGCTGGATTCCGGCGATATCTGCCGTCGATCGCCGATCTAAAAAAAAAATGATTCATCTTAACTTAAAAATTAAGTAGTTTTTTAGACTTAAGTGATTAATTAAGATATAGTTTCAGATAGTTTATCAAATAATCTAAAATCTTAAAAATTAAATATTTCAGACTTTAGACTTTCATTAAGCATTATCAAATGAGGCCGTAATGGTAATGGAGCATCTGAATAGGAAGTTGAATCAACCCCCAGAAAAGTGGATACAGGATTGCCCATAAAGGGTAAAGGGCAAAAGCCCCCTCCTTCCACTCACAATGTAAGCGGGAGTCGAAGCCACAACTTCCTACCAACTTAGCTAAGTGGCCATGGCATATACCACTTCATGGACTTCTAGTGATTGGGCAAATATTTAACGAGTTTCAAGTTTGCCCTCTGTTCGTTTTTACACCATCTTCATCATCAACATCCAAATCCCTGACATATTGAGTTTAGGAACACAGATCTTATTTTGGCAACATCATGCATTATATCAAAACAACCCTCCTACATTAATAGTTTCACAAAGTGTCAATCTTATATCTATATATCTACCTACAAATTGTATTATTGGCACAGATATATGTGCACAAAAGCCCCTCCCATTACACACCATCACTTGTCAGTAAGCCTTTTCCTAATGCCTCAACTTTGTGAGTGTAAAAATAGCCCTATTATTACAAAATATAAATACAAAAATAATATCATGGCATAAATATGAGCCCAGGAATATTTTCTGTTAATGCAGAATCGAGGGTTTGTTGATTGTAGGTGTTTTAACCCTTACGTAAGAGAGTTTATTCAATTGATGTGTACATAAGAGTGACTTTCCCGCAATTACCCATACTTATGTTCATGAAGCCCAAATCTCCACCCCCCACACTTACCTATCAAAAAATTAAAAACTTTCCACAAATTTCTTTTCTAGTAATCTTTACCCCCCACATTTTCTATTGTGATACATTATGTGTATCTCCTTGGCAGTATGATTTAATGTGTCTTTGATTCTTGCTCCGCCTGTCAATCTACCAAATGGGGTATTCAGAAACCTTCTCAAATCACAAAATCTGGATGGTTAATGCCTCCTCTTAACAGCGCACTAGCTGCCCACAAGAGGATTCATCTTGGGAATGCTCAAACCAGGACTAGCGGAAACCTTTTTAAAGAAGGGAAAAAAAAAAAAAGATATCTAATTTGCAGTTTGACGAGTGGAAAAGTAGGGGGGCAGAAAACTGGGAATCGAGGGTGAAACACTTTCTAAGAAAGCTATGTGCATGGAGAAGTGCTAGCCACCCGGGTAACTAGCCGACGTGGATCGGCCGTGCGGCCGACTTGATTGGTCGGTCATGCATGGGTCCAACGAAGGCGGCGTGGGCTCCACGTGCGGCCGACCAATCAGGTCGGCCACGCGGCTGATCCAGCTCACCTGGGTTACCCGGGCGGGGTAACCAGCATTTCTCATGTGCATGTGGGCAAGCTCCGGTTAACGACCAGTAGGAAATAATCGGACAACAGCAGAAAGCAAATACATCCTCTGGGCAAAAGCTTATGACTCTTGATCATGTTTACATTTTCGGTCCTCATAACATGTTTGACTTCAACACATACAAATTCTTAAAGCAAATAGGTACCCCCTGTGAAAATTGATAAAAAAAAAAAGTTTAAACAAGACAATTCACCTGCATTTATTCACCACAAAAAAAAGAACCCTCTATGCCTCATGTCATCGCCCACCGTGCAGCCTTCAAACATCCTATTTTACAAGAACGCAGGTGAAAAGGGCGAGGCGAGAGACAGACATGAGAAAATTTTCCCTCAAATGACTTCCAACAAAATGGAAGAAAATAAGAGAATAAATATTTAATCGGATTGATCTTGTGTTGATTCCGACGAAGGTGCAGTTTGTGAAGGAGAAATAGCTTGGGGTGGTTGATCTTCTGCCATGTTGGCATCCACATTTTGTTTTTTGCTTGTTGATTCGGGCTTCGGAAACCCATCAGGCACCTTCACAGTTTCTGGTGCAGAAACATTAGATGTTGTCCAGTTCATTGATGAGCTCCTCTGATATGGAAAGAGGGCCGACGGATCCCACATAGGAAGAGCAGGATAAGTATAACCATAATATCCCGCCAACGGATAAGGGTGGTCAAACTTGCATGCTGAACCATACTTGCAATTTCCGTAAGTACTGTAGTATGTGCAGACTGCATGACCCTTCATAATTGAAACACAAAAATGGCAAACAAGGATAAGTTAATTAGTTTGGACAATAGGAAACTATAGACAAAAAATATAATTCAAGCATGTCAAAGTTACTGGTCTAAGTGGAAGCATGTGAGGTCCCATGGAGCCAGCAGCTAATTGAGCAATCTTCTCTTTTGGATGATGGTACTTGCAAGATGATCCATACTTGCAGCTTCCAGTTTTCATGAAGTACTGGCAATCAGGCTGGTCAGGTCTGTCTGGGAACATTGCTTGTGTACTTGAACTCGACTGCGTTTGAAGTTTTGAGTTAGATATATGATTTCCTCCAGGTGCCTCAGAAGATGAGACAGCATTCATGGTTCCCTGATTCATAAAAGAACATTATTAAGAACCTGCAAGGATCAATACCAAACACCTAGCAGATACACACATTGTGGGAACAAACAGCAGCACATTCCAGAAAGCTCAGACTGACAACAATCACATTAGCCATGCAAATATGAAGTCATTTAAAGAAAGCAAGTGTCTTACCAATCTTAGTCAGTCTTTTCCTTTGATTATCTTAGAACTCTAGAATCAGAGGACCACTGCAATGACCACCATTTCTTTCACTTTAACTACTCAGTCTTAAGAAAAATGACCACCAATTGGAAATACAATTACCGTTAGTTTGCACATTTCATGGCTATAAAGCATGAACTATGAACTAAGTTCTAGCCTCTAGGACTTAAAAACAACCAGTTGGCATCATCAAGTTAAGGGGGACCATGAAGAGGAAGGTTAAGCAAAGTCTGAAAAGCCAGGATGGCAAATCAACTATATAGTAGGCTCATGCTAGAAACCTTTAGATACTTCTCAAAGTCCAAAAGAATGTCATTGCAATTCCAATGAATGACAATTAACTTATTTGATATATCCATCAGGTTCAGTTGTTAGGAGACACAGTTTTCATAAAGATCTCCATTTCCATAACACAGGAATACTAAATAAGGGGTATGCTTCATCATAAACACAGATAAAGCACTCTAGAGAATGGGATTGTACAAAGTATAAACCTGACTGACTTCCATTCAGAAATGAAAGGTGCCTCAACCAAATGGTGACACTACCACATTTAGGATCTTATAAAATATATGAACAATGGAAGATGAAGTTCTGAATCATTAGACTATAAAGAATATTATTTCATTATCTGAGCATTTGACATGTGGAAGCATATATACAACTTTGAAAAGCCAAAAGCTCAATACTCAAATGGTAAAGGAGACTATTTGCAAACTGCAACCAAACAAACACTTTCACCGGCAAAGGGTGTTTTGACCTTTCAAACTTCCTGAAATCTTGGATATGTTGAGCGCTGATCCTCAAGCATTTTGTAGAATGCAAAAGGACCAGATTTTGAAGCTCAAACTGCTGCATCAGGCTGGCTACTATCTGAGACAATTTCTAGTAATCCATTCAATAGATACAGGTATTCAGGTTCCTCATCCTACTTGAGACTTCTGTGAAGTTGTATAAAGCAAGCAGTACACCCATTCAGCCTAACGAACATTTACTGGCTGTCGTCGAAGTACCTTGCACTATCTAGAAAATCTTTGGAAATTCATCCTTGAAACATGCACCTCCACACCATCTCTCTCCAGAATAATGTTGCTTCACCATTCCCCCACAATCATCCAAATACCTTCCTTCATTTTAGATCTGCCTTCAAAATGCCTCTCCAAACTGGGGATATGTGAAGTAAATTCTGGTTGCAGCAGGCGAGCAGGAGGGCGTCGGTGTCGGGAATAGGGAGGAGGAAGGAGATAGGCTAAAGAAGGAAAAGTGAAGTGGGGACAAGAACAAGGATGTGAGGAAGAAGACAAAATAGTACTTGAGAACATGGTTTGCCGAATCGGAATCGGAAAGCGAATCAGGTTGCTCCTGATTCGCCCCGATTCCCCCAGAATCGGTCCGAATCGGACCGATTCGCATGGGTATATTATATATATAATATATATATGATATATTATATATATTACATATATCATATTTCAGACACATTTATATTGATTAAATACATATATGTAATATATATCATATTTATAATGTATAACATATATTACAAATATGATATAATATGATATTATATATATATATATAAAGGGAATCGGGGCGAATCAGGGATCGGGTTTCCCCTGATTCGCACCGATTCGGGAGAATCGGGCCGATTCACCCCGATTCGGCAAACCCCGCTTGACAGCTTGAGAAGAGAAGGGGGGAAGAGGGATCGCATGGGGGGAGGGAAGAAGAGGGAGGGAGGAGGAAGAACACAAGGCTCCACCCCCTTCCCTTCAAGGAACCCAAGACAATGTCATTCTCAACCGATTTCTCAACAATTCTCTTCTATTATATTCTTTAGTCAATGGCTTACATCTTTATTTATAGGGACTCAAACCCTAATAACCATCCTAACCACTAACGATAAACCCTAATGACTCAATGACCAAAATACCCTTTAAGCTAATTTGCTCAAAAAAGGGCGTACCCAGTGCATGAGGCTCCCGCCAGCGTGGGATCTAAGGAAGGGACGATGTACGCAGCCTTACTCCGATAAATCGAGAGGTTGTTATCAGAATCGAACCGGTGACCTCTAGGTCACGCAGGGGCAACCTTATCGTTGCTCCCAGCTAATTTGCTCAAACAGTAAAATCTAATTAAATATCGACTCCTAAAAATTAACAGCTAAGTAAATAAATGACGTAATATAAATAAATAAAATTACAGCATGAAAAAAAACTTCAATTTTTGATGATGCATTGCTCTTTGAATCTCTCTTGGTGTATATTGTTGGCTAGAGCTCTTGCCAGATTGGAATGAAACTTTGCACCAAATCCCAAGTGGTTTATATGAACTTGTTGCTTCACTTGTATTTGTTTCAAGCCAAGATGCCCATGCTCCTGCTCCGAGAGGAGAACCGCTAATATCGGAGTATGGAAAGTGGGAGGCTGAAACTAGAATAGAGTATGTGTAGACCCTGAACCATAGTGTGGCTCCCAAGGTGGCCAATCATAGGCTGCCTAACGTTGTTGGCCTTCATATCCCCCTTGTCCTTCTCCTCTACCTCCTTGATTTTCTATTTCTAACACATAGCTTGTAATAAGCCCCATACCCAGTGAAAATCTTGGCACCATATATCCTATGCCTCCATGACCAACTCCTGCTCCTGTGACTCCAATAGCAACCTCATCATCATCATCACTGAGAGCCTGTGTGGAATCATCAATACGAACTAGTCGTCGTGCTACTCTTGCATAAGGCACCTCAGACTCAAGTGGAAGTGTCTCATCATCATCATCACTAGCTACTTGAGTCAAAACTCTCCTCTTCTGTCTCATATATGTAAGATTTTCTTTTTCTTTACTGTTTTGTCTCCCCTCTTTTTGTGTGGCAGCTCTTCTAAATATAGATTGGTTTGTAGGCAATCTAGTTGTCTCTGGCAAAGAAGCAGAGTGTTGTCGTCTCTCTCCAATAGGTGGTTATGACAAGGGAGGTGGATCCTCCCACTCTAAGCTCTAAATCTCAAGCCTACACTCTAACTCTACTTCTGCCCATGAGCGATCTCAAGGGTCAAACTCAAGAACATCCCGTTCTACTCTTGTTTCCACCCATGCTAGAAGTGACAACATCAATAAGTCTAGCGGTGTTTGCATCCTCTGATGTACGCGTGTCCCATGGCCTATCACGCAAGCTCATCGACCTCATCTCTGTTTTTTTCTGCCTTTCCTTGATGCAGTTGACCTTCAACCGCATGTTGAAATGAACATATATCAACTTCTCTAGCCTCAGTGCAGTTAATCTATTTCTCACTTTTAGGTGGATTAGTGAGAAAGTGCTCCAATTTCTCTCACACTAACTAGATGAAGTTGTTTGGTTGAACACGCTAATTGCAATCCTTGCGAATGGATTTGTTGAGCTAATCTTGTAATCTAGTATAATCCACCACTTAGCTGCACAATAAGAATCTATTTTTAGTTGGTATCATTGGATTTTATTAATCATTTAGTATCACCAATTTAGATACTAATCATGACTCATTCTCACCACTGCTTGTTGCAGGTCATAATCTCTATAGATGTCAAGTTTCATTCTGAACATGTCCATCTGAGACATAAAATAATTGACATCATTAGACATGTCACTTATCCTAGAAAATAGGGATGAACATTATCAATGAGAATTATACCTCCATCGTAGCATCTAGGCAGTCATCAACGCTCCTAGACAGTCTACTAATAACATTTTTATACCTTGGAGCACTTCACCGTCATTGTAATATGATGCATTGAATTAATGTTGAGGATTAAAGAAATACCCTGCATACATTAATTCACACATGCATAAGTTGAGAATTCAATAATGAAAATTTATTTAAGAAATGTGGAAGGTAATGCATTCATCCGCTGCATGTAAATCATGGTAGAGGGTAGACTCTCATCATCATCATCAGAGCCTTATCCCATTATTTGGGGTCGGCTACATAAATTCTTTTCCGCCACAAATTTCTATATCAAGTGCTATAGTCATGTTTAAACTCAAGAAGTCCAAATCTTTCCTAATAACATCGCACCATCTCATTTTAGGCCTTTCCCTATCTCTTAGACTCCCATCTCCTGTTAATAATTCACCACTATTTTTGAAATGTTATGGGATGCTTCTCCTTCGACTTTTCCTTTGATTTATCCATAGTCTCGTACAAGTAGCCCATGTCATTTTTGTCTTCTCCATCAACCATGCTTAGTACTTGTACAAGAGGCTCAACCAATTTCAAATAATAGGATCTCAAAAACGGTGGTCTCCAATCAAGCTAGCTATCGGGTAGACAACATCTCAAGATTCCTCTCTTAATGTGTCAACATGTGCTAAATATTCAGTGTTGTGGATGAGAGTACCCAACTTATGTCTATACTTATGCAAACTCTCCAGTGCAATAAAGGAGGCAAATCTTGTTGGGCCAGGACGAAGGATATCATGTACATCAGTGCATGCTCTCATCATATATAGAACTCTGTTGTGTACATAAATGAAACTGGCAATCATCTGAGCCTTGGACACCAACTCAGCAACATTTTTGTCTTTTCCAATGTCCTTCATCATCAAATTTAAAGAACGTGCTACACCAAAGAACCTAATATGGATGTTTCTTTTGTCCATTAACTTTTTACCTATTGCCTTGCAGCTAACTTCACTATCTGTCACAACTTGAACAACACTATCTTCGCCAATCTCTTCAACCATGTCATCCACAAGCCTGAAAAGATAGTCTATATTTTTTATTTGTCCACTTGCATCCATAGATTTCATGAATATTGTACCCTCACTGCAATATACAAAGAAGTTTATCATGGACTTCCTTGTTGTCCATATCCATCCATCACACATGAGGGTGCAACCTCTAGCCATCCATATGGTTTTGAAGGAGTCCACCCATTCATTCAACTCTTGCACTTCTTCTTCAAGATATTTTCTATAAATATCTCAAGGGGCTGGTGCTTTCAATCCTAAAATTACCTCTCCAATAGAATCCAACATAGTTTGGAAGTATGGGATGGATGTTGTATGTACTAGAACTCCTGAATGCAAAAACCATTTTACCATGTTTTTCACTGCATGTTTTGCTGCAGCAGCTGTGGCTTTCACTCTTTTCATTATTTGCTTAATTGATGGCTACTTTACAGATTGTTTTCTAAACAAAACTTGTCCATAAGAATCTGTGAAGACCCATAAGATGGGCTACCTCTTCTTACCAATGATGATCTACCACCACCTCTTATTGACGCAGATCCTGCTGATCTCTCTTCTCTGCTCATGCTTCTCCCAACTCATCTTCCTCTCTAGCCATACGCCAACTCTAACGACAGGCTTTCACTCTTTTCATTATTTGTTTAATTGATGGCTACTTTACAGATTGTTTTCTATACAAAACTTGTCCATAAGAATCTGTGAAGACCCATAAGATGAGCTACCTCTTCTTACCAATGGCGATCTACCACCACCTCTTATTGAAGCAGATCCTGCTGATCTCTCTTCTCTGCTCATGCTTCTCCCAACTCATCTTCCTCTCTAGCCATACGCCAACTCTAACGACAAGCTTTCCTGAAATTTCTCTCCCTTGTGGCAGATTCTCTTCCTCTTCATTTGCATCAAAATCTAAATCCTCAAGAGAAATTGGATTTTCCCTCATTAGGCCTTTATCCCTCCTTCGCCCAGTTCTTTCACTTGCTTGCTTGAAAGAAGTCTCTTCATACAACTCTTCTTGATGTTGAATTCTAATGTCTTTTTATACTTCTCTTCCAGTCATGTATGCCCTCATCTCCTTCACATGCTCTCATTTCCTTCACAATCTCCTAGAGGCATGAATTGCATTTCTGGACATTTCCCCCAATGCCTGCAATGTGCTACTCACGGCGATAAATGCCTCCATTCATTTGTTTTCTACAATGTATACATTGCACTTTCTTTTTGGCAACATCAACCAAAACCCCATGGGGCCATCCAATGTCTGCCTATGGTTGTGGTGCTCCCTCTCCCTCTTGGCCCTGGGCCTCCTCAGCCATAATCCTGTTACATTGCAAAAACAAACATGTAACTCTATAATTAGTTTCCATGTTCATTACCTGTTTACCAATTTCCCGAAATTAAAGACCCTTCCTTTTGAAATATTGCACAATTAGGTCAATCAAGTGATTTACACACTTAATTGACCTCTAATTGTACTAATTAGACAAAAAGTTGACCTCTAATTGTACTAATTAGACAATTAAGTCCCAGATTTTAAACCCTTGTTAGGGTAAAATTTGGGTGTTTTGTCCAATTTCCCCAAATTAAGAAAGACTATTTTTATATTATGACACAAATGGGTCACTTAATTGACCTCTAATTAAGCTAATTAGACAAAAGTTCCAAATTTTAAACCCTAATTAGGGTAAAATTTGGGGGTTTGTGACTTTTGTCTAATTTTATGAAATTAAAAACTCTACTTTTTATATCATTGTTGTGAGTTGAGGTTTAAGCACTTTAAACAACTTATTTTGATGATGACTATATCTTAAATTGATGTTAACTCTATTTGTTAAATCATGTTTGAAAACCATGTATTGACTTGACATGATGACAATTTGCATGAAAAGATTACAACTTTTGATTTACTATTTGGTGTGTAGACACATGTACCTCAGGGTGTCGACACAGGAATCTGTTCTAATAAGTTGAAAAAATCAATTGTTGAACTGTGGTGTCGATGCACTCTCATCAGAGTGTCGACACAGGACAACTTTCAATAAGCTTGTGTTGAACAGTTCGTCTCGTGTGTCGACACATGATCCATCAAGGTGTCGACACGGATTGTGCTTCCAATAAGCTATTTTTGGCCAGATAATATGTATGTCTACACATGAGGAGGATGTGTCGTCCTAGGTTAGTTAAGTTCCACATCGATTGCTTTGTTTTGTTCTCCAATCGATTGATTGCCTTGTTTAGCAATCAATTGGTTGCCTTATGCATCGATTGGTCAAGAAAACATGATAGCATTTCATTTTCTCATAAATGTCTTATTAATCTTGAATAATTTCTGTGTATGCAAGGGAAAAACACGTGGCAACTTCAAATGTGCGAAATGCCCTAAGTCTTCGCGCTCACTTATTCCCAAGTACGAGGAAGGTTTGAAAGAACTATAAATACTCCTTGCATCTCATTTGGAGAACTATCAAACCCTTTGCAAAAACCATACTGACGAGAGCTAAGCAAGAAGAGCAAAGCAAAAATGAGAAGAGAGGAGAAATGTTGAAGAACGAAGTGATCATCTAGAGCAAGGACTTCATCCTGGAGGTGAAGGCGTTCCTTCCAAGTGCATCAAGACGAAGCGATACATACCAAGAAGATCCAATCAAAAGTATTCTCTCGGATCGTGGAATTGATCGTTCAGATCTACTGAAGAAGAACCAAAGCAATTGAAGCAGAGACATTTGGTTTCTCAATTTGTTCCATCCTCAAAATTCGAGGATACATTCTCTAGTTCTCTGAATGTGTGTGTTGGATCAGATCAGTTTGATCTAGATCTTGATTCCTGTATGAATCATGTGTGTGTGTGTGTTGGATCAGATCGAGTTGATCTAGATCTAGAACTATGTGTAGATCTCAGATCTAGTGTGTGTTCTCTCGAAAGAGAGAGGTGGATGTAGAATTTCAACTTTGGAAATCCGAACCACCTTAAAACTTTGTTGTCTTCGTGGTTGCATGCTCATACACTTCTTAACCAAGGTTTGACGGATCGGCGATTCGGACCGAATCGGATTCTATCTGATTCGATCCGATTCGCATGGAATCGGACCCGAATCGGTCCGATTCGCCTGATACCTGCTGGTCCTGTTCAGGCAGGGTTCACTGGACTGAAGATCCTGTTCAGGCAGGGTTGTCAGGATCTCCTTATTTACCTGAATATCATTTAAGTAAATGTTATAATTTGTTGTTTCATTTACTTAAGATATTACATGTAAATAAGAAAGTACCCCCTATTTGAATCCAATAAAAATATCAAAAAAATCATATCTCTTACCAATAAAAAGTCAACTCTCCCATCGAAGAACAAAATCACGATTTTGGTGATTTTAACGAAATGCTAACTTTTTAATCTCTCATAATTTGGTCTATCTAAAAATTTGATAATTCAAATAAACCATATAGAACACTAAAAATCTAAAGTCCGGTAAAAAAAGTCAAACGTGCATGTGACTTCTCCAAGGGAGCCGCTCTCCTACTGACAACACTTAGTCTGCTCGAGACATCTCAGGATTTGGTCAAACTTAAGTTATCATAGAAAGTGACTTGTGAGTTTGAATGATGACAACTCTGCCTGAATAGGATCCTGAGTCTAGAGAACACTACCTGAACAGGACCAGGCGAATCGGACCGAATCAAGCGAATCGCGAATCGGGTTTCCCCTGATCCGCACCGATTCGCCCGAATCGGCCTGATCCGATCCGGCACGCCAAACCCTGTTCTTAACACACACACTCATTGTGTTTACACTGATCGAACACACGTTTTCTCTTCATCTTAAGATAATTCGAACATCAAGCTTCAAGTAATCCAATCTAATCACTGTTAATTTGCTTCTGCACATTTAAAACTCTTTAAGAGGAATTAGAAATTCGAGGAGATCTATTTACACCCCCCCCCCCTCTAGAACTCCACTTGCTCAATTCTCGATCCTTCAATTGATATCAGAGCTGGTCACTCTAATTTTAATTCTGATTCTGAATTAATTGTTGATATTTGATCTGTTGAAGTGTCACTTGATCTGTCTGCTTGCTTATTCCTTCTTTACTTGATTCATGGATTCTCAAGGATTTGTTGCTAAAGGTCAATCTATTAATAGGCCACCTTACTTTGATGACACTGATTACACTTATCGAAAAAATCGCATGCAAGTGTTTCTAAGGGCTCAAAACTATAAATATGGAAAACTAGATCTCTACATGTGCGATGCACGGAGATGTTTTTAGATTTGAACAAATGCTGATTTTAATTAATATATGTGAAGTTATATATTTATAATATTTTAAAATAAAAAATATATATATATAAAGGAAAAGATCTATTTAAAAATTTGATAAGATTGACTATTATGGAGTGTCAAACACAATTATTCTTTGTCCTGTAGCACCGAAAGTTTTTAGATTTAAATATGTTTTATATATTTATAAAAATTAATACATTTATTTATTTTTAAAAATAATTAAAACAATTAAAAGAAGAAAAACATATCTAAAAATATCATAAGATGCAAAATATACAAATAAATATTTTTAGTAAATAAAAAATCCACATTATATATTGGTCTATATTATGAAAGTTGATCGTGAGATCCAAACAAGAAAACAAACGCAGCAAGTACGTGTGAGTCTTCCAAAGTATAGCTACATAAAATCATGATACATGTTTTTAAATACAGTACACATTAAAAAGATAAGAAATTGGAGGAAAAACAGAAGGTAGAAGAGGAAAATAATATTTTACAATAGAAAATTAAATAGGAAAGAGAAGAAGGGTGCCCTCATACACTTATATGTCGAGGTGAAGTGCATCACTTGACAGGCAAAACGAAGGAGTACGTGGTCGCCGTAGAACCCACCGCCACTCCCCATTCTTCCACCACTGATGAACTCCTGAGATAGCTACGATGGAGCGAGGAACAACTCCATGGCATCAGAGGACGATAGCACCAGCACCCCTGTTGTCCTTTGCCAGTGGAAGGCCCTTGCTTCTCCCAACAGCTCCTCCTTCTGTGGGAGCTGTCCCGAGCATGTTTCTTTCTAGTATGTGGACGAGGCGAAGGGCGAGGATGTAAGGTGGTGGACGCGGCAGAGGTTGAAGAGGGCAGCCGCCTGGGAGTGTTGTTCATTGGCGGTGGACAAGAGGGGTTGCATGCTGGTAGGGGTGTTCATTAAACGGGTCAACCCAAAAAATCGAACCGAAGCGACCGGTTCGGGTTGAAGACTTCTGCGGTTCAGTTCGGTTCTCTGTTGGAAAACCGACTAAACCAAATATATATTAAATATATTTGATAATAAATAATAACACAAAGGAAAACAATAGCCTAGTTGGCTAGCGCTTTCCATTCTCATGGGACGGTCCTGAGTTCGAAACTCAGAACCGTCAAACGGCCCTTGAATGTGGTTTTTTTTTCGATTCAATTCGGTTCGATTCGAATAGAATTTCAGTTCGGTTTCGGTTTACCCAAAAAATGGGGTGAACCGGACCATGTTCATCCCTACATGCTGGGTCGTCCTGAGGGCCCGGGGGTGGGGGGGAGTGGTGGAGTAGGATGTCGCGTCGAAGGAACATGGTGTGCAGGGAGGCAGACGCTAGGCCGAGCTCCTCGTTTCAGCAGAACCGAAAAGGGAACGGTGACGCCTCCGAACCTGGCATCTTCAAGGTGTTGACGACCAAGAATAGGGAGATACACTTTGAGTGCGACAGCGGGTAGGAGGTGGCCAAAAGTTGTGGATGAGGGGCATCCGGCTGGTGGCCAGGGCGGTGCTTGGGAGGGTAACAACGGCATGCGCATGAGGTGAAGATAGATGCATAGGTTCGTGGGTTTCTGCAAGAGCTTCATCTAATGGTGATGTGTATGTGAAGACACAGTTTAGCTCTCCTGGCCGAGGACGACGGCAGTGGTGACACTATGCTGGACAAGAATAGAGCCAAACTACTGGACGAGAACGCTAGTGTCTTCTCCAACAACATCTAGAAGCCCATGCTGCAGGCGACGGAAGAAGCCAGCGTTAGCAACATGGCCATCTTGATCCAACAGGTGGACCACGGGGACAGGTGTTGCCGTGGGACATTGGGCTGCCGCGGGGTGGAGTGCCATGAGGTGCTGCACGTGGTGAGGTCCTGCCTACAAACCTCGCCGCATGTAGGTGGATCTTCTTGGGTGGTTAGGACCTCCAAATCCACGCCTTGGGCACCATGGACTGGCTGAGGAGGCCGCACCTCCAAGCTGCCCAAGTCATGGATGTCGCATGCCGACTGTGAGCTTGAATGCATGTTATTGGCAGGTTGTTGCATGCATGGCTTTGCATGAGCACCACAGCGCTAATGTGGGTGCAAGTAGGAGAGCGGCTCCTTTGGAGAAGTCACATGCACGTTTGACTTTTTTTACCGGACTTTGAATTTTTAGTGTTACATATAGCTTATTTGAATTATCAAATTTTTAGATAAACAAAATTATGAGAGATTAGAAAGTTAGCATTTCGCTAAAATCATCGAAATCGCGATTTTCTTCTTCGATGGAAGAGTTGACTTTTTTTTGTAAGAAATATGATTTTTTATATATATTTTTATTGGATTCAAATGGGAGATACTTCCTTATTTACATATAATATCTTAAGTAAATAACATTTACTTAAATGATATGGAATGTAAATAAGGTATGAAGAGGAAACTGTGTTCCCCTATGGGTAATACACACACACACACATACATAAATATAATATATATAATAATCCTATGCGAATCGGACCGATTCCATGCGAATCAAACCGAATAAGGGAGAACCCGATTCGGTCCGAATCGTCGATCCATCAAACCTTGCCTCCACCCAAGGAGTTGCAAATCTCCCCAAGGAGTGCTACTGTAGAAGCCGAGGACAAGTCGATTTTGCTGACATACCGGCGCCTCTATGAACAACTCAAGTCGCAGTCGAGGTAGAGGATGTGGCAAAATGCAAAAAGAGACGTCCATCACCACCAAGAAGTCTGGTCCCACAACCCCATACAATGTGATAGTCTTCCGTGGCGAAGACCCAAAACCTCTGCCCGAAATTGAAATACGGGTAGACTCTTATATTTTCGACCCTTCAGATGAAGAAGAGGGGTTCCCAAATGCAGTCTCCCAACCAAAAGATGAAGTCCGGAGTCTGTGTACTTCGTCCAACGAGCCGGACAACGCTCCACTTCCTCAAGGCGAAGAGTTACTAAGTTCGCTCTTTCAAGAAAAGCCCATTGAGCAAAAGTACAGGCAAAACAGTCCAAGGAGCTGTCTGAATCCTTGATAGGGGTATCCTCCCCACTAGATCAAACATATGTCAAGGTTGAGCATAAAATCCTCCAACATTTTAAATCACTCCCCGTCTGTATTACTATGTGGTTGCTTGGAGTAAAGACTTGAGAGAAACTCTCGTCAAAATACTTCAAAAACCAGAAACTTATGAGGCTCATGTGGCCGATTTGCAAGCCCAAGCATATAAAGCTTTGGCAGCAAATGTTACCTTCACAGATGAAGACATGTTGTTGTCATCCTCATGCCACAACCGTCCTTTATATATGCCAGGGCAGATCAATGGCCACAAGTTAAATCGGATTCTAGTTGATCCAGGGGCGTCAGTCAATGTGATACCCCTCAAAACTTTTGAATCCTTATATCTTGTTCCTTACATGCAAAAAGTAAATGATGTAAGGATCACGGGATTCAACCAAGACTTTGAGAAAGCCCTTGGCAGAGTCACTGTAGAGCTGATCCCGGTTGACTTCATCACTAAAGTGACGTTTTATATCATTGACGCAGACACGCCATACAAAGCACTACTTGGAAGACCCTGGTTACATGAAAACTGGGTCATCCCCTCAACACTCCAATGCGTCAAATATGCAAGAGATGGAAAGCAATACATAGTCTTTGCTGATCAAGCTCCTTCTCAACCGAATGAATGCAATCTGACCGATGCCCAATTATACCTAGGAGGACCAATTTCTCAGCCCTCTACCCAAGCCCAAAAGGAAATAAGTAAGCAAACGTCACAGAAGAAGATAGTGAAAATGGCGAGTTGCTCGTGATAAATAAAGACCTTGCCAAACTTCACAGAAAGAATTCTCGGAATAAGCCAGCTCGTCCAGAAAGACGAGGTGTCAATTATGAAGCCAACCATATAAGTCAGGTCATTGACAAAAGCATTTCCCTGCCTCCCATGTGTATGCAAATCTCTTTCCCCAAGCAAGAGCATAAGGTTGGGCGATTGAAAACATTCATCGTCACCTAGCAAGGGAAGAGGAAGAAAAATAATAAGAAGGTAGTGAAGCCGATCATCTTCTATAAGGGGGAATTAACACCTTAAGGACCATTGGAAGATGATTTTGACTGGGAAGATAAACCCAAAAATTATCTCGAGCCTATACAGGAGATGGATGATATGCCCCAAAACATCAAAGAAATGTGCAAAAAACATAATATCCCGCAAGTACAAAATACGTCTCAGTGGAATTTCTTTAATCAATTATGGAAGCCTCTCCAGGTCCGAGGACAACCCCCTTTCTCCAAAAAGGATACAAGAGGGCTGGGTTATGGCTACAACAACTATACCAAGGTCTTCTTTACAGCCAATATTGTTGGACTGTTGCAAAAGGCAAAGAGGAGTCTTCTGGCTCTAATTTAGGAAGAGATACCACCTCTCCTGAGAGAGGACCACCAAGTGAAAAGCCATCAGGAGATCTCGATGAACAAATTTCGTTGGCAAATCCTGAAGATCCAAATTACTATGAGGCCTACGTCATCGACTCTGATGACGAAAAGGACTTTGTGGACTTGCTACCTGCTCCTCGTAAACCCGAGGATGGCGAACAAGCCACAGTAGATGAATTGATTGAACTCAACCTTGGGGATCAAGAAGATTCTCGACCAATTTTCATCAGCGCTCTCCTTATTGAGCAAAAAAGGCAATCTTACAAACATCTCCTGCTGGAATTCCAAGACTGTTTTGCTTGAAGCTACAAGGAAATGCCCAGGTTGGAGCCGTCAGTGGCCGAGCATGAATTATCTATGCACCATACAGCCAAGCCCATCAAACAGCCTCAAAGGCATATGCGGCATGAGTTGGAGCTTAAAGTAAATACTGAAGTCGACAAACTCTCCGAAGTAGACTTCATCGAGCCTTGCATATATCCAATTTGACTCGTCGATATCGTTCATGTGAAGAAAAAGAATGCCTAAGTTCGAATCTGTATTGATTACAGGGACTTGAATAAAGCATGCCCAAAAGATGACTTCTCAGTTCCTATCACAGAAACCATGGTGGACGTAACCACTGGGCATGAAGCATTGTCTTTCATGGATGGATCTTCAAGATACAATCAAATCCGCATGGCGGTCAAAGATAAAAATCACACTGCCTTCAGATCTCCTAAGGGAATCTTCAACTACAAAAGAATGTCCTTCGGATTGAAGAACGCAGGGGCCACATATCAAAGAGCAATGTCGAAAATTTTCGATGAAATGCTCCACGATGTGGTTGAACGCTATGTGGATGACTTAGTCGTCAAAACTAAAAGGCGGGAAGATCATTTATTTGATCTGCGCCGTGTTTTTGAAAGGCTTCGTCATTACAAATTGAAGATGAACCCTATGAAGTGTGCCTTCAAGGGCTCAAGTGGCAAATTTCTAGATTTTGTCGTCAGATATCGAGGAATAGAAATAGATCCCGATAAAATTAAGGCAATTCAACACATGCCACCTCCCCAAAATTTGACCGAGCTAAGGTCATTCCAAAGAAAACTGGCCTATATCAGGCGATTCATCTCCAACCTCTCTGGAAGGTGTGCACCCTTTGGCAAGTTGATGAAAAAGGGTGCTCCTTTTGTTTGGGACCACGACTACCAAGATGCTTCCGAGCAAATAAAGAAATATCTCCTTACTCCACCAATATTGGGAGCACATGTTGGTGGAAAACTCAGTATACTCTATATTGTAGCTATAGACGCCTCCTTGGGAGCTCTATTAACACAAACAAATGAAGAAAGGCAAGAAGCAACCTTTGTACTACCTCAGCAGAAAGCTAGTTGGTCCCGAGCTCCGATATGCCCCAATGGAGAGAGGTTGCCTAGCACTTGTATTTGCCGTCAAGAAATTGATGCATTACTTACTAGCCTATAAAGCAAAAGCCCATCTCCAAATGTGATCCCCTCAAATACTTGCTAAGGCAACCCGCACTGTTAGGAAGACTTGGAAAATGGGCTTTGCTACTTATGGGAATTCGACATTACTTATATCCCACAAAGAGAAATCAAAGGACAGGGTTTGGCTGAATTCTTAGCCGCACATCCAGTGCTGACTAATTTGCCTCTCTGTACTAAATTGCCAAAAGAAGAAACTCTTTCTCCCACAAATGTGTGTGTGTGTGTGTGGGGGGGGGGGGGGGGGGGGGGGGTGGATCAAGTTGAAGAAAACTCAAATCTCAAGGAGGTCGTCACAATCGAATTACCTTGTTGGGAATTATACTGTAATGGGACTTCTCGAACACGACATTTTACAGATGGTTCCGTCAGTCTCACCACTAGAGCAGGCATCGTCCTTGTCACCCCACAGGGAGAAATCTTATATAACTCCTGTGCTCTTATGGAGCCATTAACCAACAATGAAGTTGTGTACGAGGCATCATCGGGCTTCGGTTGGCTCTTGAAATGGGTGGTAAAAGCATACAAGTCTACAGTGACTCACAGCTAGTCATCCGACAAGTTTGGGCCAATATGAGGTCCGAAAACAAGAACTGATTCCATACCATGCTACAGTTATGGGACTTAAAGAAAAGTTTGACTTCTTCGACATAGAAGTGAAAATTCACAAGCAGACACCTTAACTAAGTTGGCCTCTGCCATAAAGCTACCTCCCGAAGGGGAATTGGACATAATGGTTCGACATAAAAGACTTATGCCAAGTGTCCTCAACAGTGAGCTCAATCTCATGATTATGGAAGCTAATAGCACAGAAGAAAGTGCAGGAATTCAAGATGAAGATTGGCGTAAGCCAATCATCAAAATAAAGAAGGGTTGGTTACCCTCTGATCAAGCCCAGAAAATTCAACTCTTGCGCAGGGCAACATCATACTAGTTAATAAAAGATCAACTATACAGACTGGTCCATGAAAAAGAGAGGTTAGTCCTTCTTCGCTACTTGCCTCCAAAGAAAGTCAGAATTATCATGCGAGAAGTCCACTCTAGGTTGTGGGTGCACACCAGGCAAGTGAAAAGATAAAATTCAATATCAAGTTGAAAGACTTTTAATGGCCTACCATGTACGCAGAATGCATTCAATATGCTCGTACACGTCATCAATGTCAGGTTTTTAGCCCTGTGCCTAGAAAATCACCCAATACACTATATCCTAGTGCACCGACTTGGCCCTTTACTGAGTGGGGGATGGACATTATGGGGTCATTCACACCCTCATCCCAAGGACACAAATTCATACTGGCTACTACAAATTATTTTTCTCGATGGACTAAAGCTATTCAATTGCGAGAAGCCATAGGAGAGGTTGTTGTTAGATTTGTCAAATAACACATAATATACAGATTTGGTACCCTTCACAGAATCCTGTCAGATAATGGTACCCCATTTCAAAATAAAACAATATATGCTTTGGCGACAAAATTTCATATTGATTGGAGGACGTCATCAGTCTACAATCCACAAGCCAATGGGCTAGCAGAGGCCTTCAATAAAACACTTTGCAAATTGCTGGCTAAAATAGTTGACAGCTAGAAACGTGAATGGGGAGAAAAGATACATGAAGCTTTATGGGCTTACCGAACAGTGTACAAGACCCCTCTCAGTTGTTCGTCTTTTTCCCTGGTATATGGGACGGAGGCTATGAAGCCTATAGAAATTGCAATGGCATCTTATCAGGTGACAATGCAAGTTGGACTTTAAAGTCAAGAACAAAATGAAATAGAAAGAAAACTCAAGGAGCTCTCCAGTTTAGAAGAAAAGCGACTTGAAGCATATAAATGTCTCCAAGCATATCAAGCCAGAATGGCCCGTGCATTTGACAAATTGGCAAGACCCAGGGCATTTAAGCGAAGAGATCTAGTCATGGTTAAGTGCAAAGAAGTAATGGCGGGAAAATCTAGCGACAAGCTGCAACCCATTTGGCATGGGCCCGTATGTCGTCACCCTAACATATGAAGGAGGTACATACAGGCTGGTGGACCATAAAGGCACCGTGCCCTTTCCCCCGCTCAATAGAAAGCATTTGAAACTATACCATGCACCAGAACATGAGTTCTGCCAAATCCCAAAAGATCCAGTCACCAAAAATAGGCGAGAAGTTGAAGAAGAATGAATTGACAAACAAATACAGAGATGCTCCTCTCTAAGAAAGCGGGTACCAAACAAATTCTGCCAAAAAAAAGATCAAAAGCAAAGAGGAGGGAGGCTATATTCTCAAATGTATTTCGCTCTTTGTATAAGGAAAAAGTCAATGTACACTTCTGAATAAGAAACAGGTGAACGAATGAAGGTTGAGAGTCGTTTCACGTCTCTTACTTTTCATTATTCATTGTTTCCAAATTCAAAATCTAAAATCCTATCCAGCAAACCGCAAAAGTAGACTATACCTAAATCCAAATCCAAGCCAGTAAACCACAAAGGTAGCTATACCTAAATCCAAATCAGAAACCCTATCCAACAAATCGCAAAAGTATGCTATACTTAAATCCAAATCCAAAATCCTAGCCAACAAACCGCAAAGGTAGGTTATACCTAAATCCAAATCCAAAATCCTAACCAGCAAACCAAAAAAGTAGGCTACATTTAAACCAAATTCAAGCCTTAGTCAATAAGTCACAAAGGTAGGCCACACCTAAATCAAATTTAAACCTTGGTCAGGAAACCATTAAAGGTAGGCTATATCTAAAATCGAATCCTTATCCCTTTAACCATTACAAATTAGCCAAATAACCAAATCTCAAAGGACCCAAATCCAAATTATAGATTTAAAAAAAAAGGAAAAAATTAGTGTTTAAAATAGAGATGTCCCAACGAACTTAAATATACAGCTTGTTGTGTCCTTAAGAGTAAAAAGGTCAAGAAATTCGACTGAGGTAAAAACTTGAAAGGGCACCTCAGACAAAAATAGATAATCCCTCAACATAAAAACCCGAATGGGCACGTTAGAAAAAGCTAGAGGGGGTCAATTTCGGTAAAAATCTGAAAAGGCGCTGGGGCTAGTAAAAATGAGCGGCTTCTCCAAAATTGTCTTCCTTTCTTTATCATAAACTTGCAAGGCTCTCTTACAAATTTACTAAGTGATAACAAGAAAATACAAACCAAGCAAAAGGAACCAGTATGTAGCTATTATATTGAGAAACATAGACAACGAGGTTTCTTCCTTTCTAGTTTCTCAACCCGAACGACTCTAGAAGAGATGGATCATCAAAGCTTAGATTGCCATTTGGAAAAAGTACCTTCCTGCGCTAGCACATCTTCAGCCTCTTTGGTTTTTGCATCTGCAGAGGACCTTAAATCATGAATTGGCACTGCAAGGCTCGCATCTTCTCTCAAATATAGCAGCTCTATTTCTATCTTCAGCTACCCCTGATTCCAATATTCTCTGACGCCTTTGCGACTCATCCACATGGGAGCCTAATTCGTCTGCCTCACTGGTCAGAGAACATATTTCAACTTCCAGGGTTTGGATCTCTCGATTATAAGATTTTCATGTCGTGGTCTCGTGAAGGCAGCGCACCTCATCCAAAATTTCTTCAACAGAAATCGTCCAAGAATCTTTGGGAAGCCCCAAATGAAAAGTTGCAGCGGTGTTATATGGTTA
Source organism: Colocasia esculenta (assembly GCA_014218235.1). Classification (NCBI taxonomy): domain Eukaryota; kingdom Viridiplantae; phylum Streptophyta; class Magnoliopsida; order Alismatales; family Araceae; genus Colocasia; species Colocasia esculenta. The sequence goes on from CM024764.1 coordinate 10,292,895, forward strand.
AGAGCATTCCTCACAACCTCAAATGATGGGGCATCTTCTGCCCTCACTACGGCTCTTACACTTCTCACTAAGGACTCAAGAAAACCTAAAGGAAGTGAACCAGGCTGAACACCGATTGGCCACTCCACGCCATGTTCCAGAAAGGTAGCCAACTCTGTAGGCTGAAACTCTGTATTGCTAGATTGTGATGAAGTATATGTTGGATACGTAAACAAAGGGCAAAAGAAAACAATTAGTGACAAAAAATGGATAGATGAAATACAATGATCAAAGGAAAAATAAAAGAAAATAAATAAAAAGGGGGGGAGAGAAAGAAGGGGCCGATATCAATAAGTCATCTCCTCTTCTTTACCCAATGAAGAATTTCTTCCTTCAGATTCGGAATTGAAGGATCAAGGAATGCTTAGATTCTCAATATGGACACCCCAAGACGAAGATGGCAAAGTTGCCGGATAAGAATAAGAGTCCCCTACGTCTCCCAATAAGGCGGACGTTTCCAAATAGGCTTTTTATACTGAGAAGCATATTTGTGGCCAGTAGTGTCACCTTGTAAGGCAGAATGGGCACATACCTCTTGAAGGGGATCCCTTGTGTTTTCTTTGGAATGGAAAGATGATGTTCCTGCCTCAGGCATAGAATCCTAGAAATTTCTCTCATTAAAAGGAGTTTCCATTCTGGGGATAAGGTTTTGTATAGCCTCCCCAGTTGGAAAAGAAGTGCCTATGGCAGGGTACAGAATCTAGAACGATTCCTTCTTTGGCCTTCTGGGAAGATTGCTCTGAAGAAATCTAAAAATCTTATACAGAAGAAAATGGAAATGGTGAGCAAATATCAAACGATCTGCATAAAGGAAAGCCAAATTAACCAAACTTTGGTTCAAGATAAAGTGCCTTTGGAAACTGGTTCCCCAGCTGGGGTTCCCCCCGTCGCCACTGGTATATACTCCTCATCAGTGGTAGTGGGAGGATAACGCTCTACTGAAGGCCCTATATCACCAGAGGAAAAGGTAGTGTGGTCATCACTACCGCTATTCTAGTTGAATCGCCATAAGTCGGCGAATCATTGCCCCTAATAAAATCTCCAGGGTCTCTAAATTCCCACATGCCGTCAGAAGAGGCGACGAATGGAGGCGTCTCAGTTGCTTGGGGAATAGTCTCATATGCTCCACAAGGGGAGGCGGAGAATCATCGGACACGGGATTATAATCATCATCCGAAGTCTCTGAATCATATCTGCCTACATCTTCCGTCGCCCCCTCGCCAGAAGAAATTGGGGAATCTGAAATAGAGGGGTCTAGAAAAGAAAAAAGGTGATGAAAAAAAATAAGAAAGAAAAAAATGGAGATCGAAGAGTGCACCCAAAAAAAGGGAGAAGAAAAATGACATAATGAATGATGGTTCATAATTCAAAAAAAAAGCGGGAGAAGGGAATGCACGAAGAAAACTGGCGCCCTTGCCTTTAGCCGCCCTAGATGTAGAAGAAGTTGTCAGAAAGCAAAGAAGAAAAGGGGGAGGTGTAAATAAAGAGGTTGTCAAAAAAAAGAGAGAGAAAGGAAAGGAGAAAAAAAAAAAGGAAAAAATCAGAATGCTTAATACCTACGGGCATAGAAGAAAAAGAAGGCATTGGCACCAGTCAGTTAAAATCGATCCCACAATCTTGCTAGCCTTTTCCACCGCATCCCAAATATCCTGGAGGGTGGACCCATTCTCAATCAAGGGAAAACATTCTAATGGCCCTGTACATCCGATAGTGTTAATTAAATGTTTCTCCCAACGCTCTCATGCCTCATTGGTAAAAGTTTCTGAAGGCAATCTTGTTGATAAAGGAGGGTCCTAAGCATAGCCACAATCAGACAAAAAATGGCCTCATCAGCAATAAGTCAAGGAGGGATCATCCTCGGTGACTAGTGCTTGTGGACACAAAAATTTTAACCCCTTAACCGATGGGGCTACCATCGGTTAAGGGGATTATTTCCCCAAACCGATGGAAGCACCATCGGTTGAGGGGAAATTCCCCTTCAACCGATGGAAGTGCCATCGGTTAGGGGAGTTTTCCCCTCTAACCGATGGAGGTTCCATCGGTTAGGGGGGATTCCCCCTAAACCGATGGAACCCCCATCGGTTAAGGGGTTCCCCTTTCAAAAAAAAAAACAGAAAACAGAAAAATAAAGAAAACAAAAAAAACACAGAAAGACAGAAAACAGGAAAAACAAAAAAAATATATAATAGAAAATAGAAAAAGAAACAGAAAATAAAAAAAAAAGGCCTAACCGATGGAACCCCCATCGGTTAGAGGGTCTTTAACCCTCTAACCGATGGGAGTCTCATCGGTTAGAGAGTTTTTTTTCTCTAACCGATGAGAGTCTCATCGGTTAGCTTTAACCGATGAGAGTCTCATCGGTTAGAGGGAATTTTCCCTCTAACCGATGGAACCCTCATCGGTTTAAACCCCCACTCCCACGCATGTAAGGGGGGGGGGGCCTTCCCCTATAAAAGGCCCCCCATCCCCCCATTTGAAGGGGTCGGCCCCGGGAGATGCCGGCTCCCTGGAGAAATTGCTGCCCCCCTCTTTTCTGAAATTCTGAAAGAATAGAAAATTTCCAAAAGTCTCCCGTCTCTCTCTCTATCTCATTTCTTGTGTGAGTGAAGGTACCAAATCTTCTTCCCCCGAGTGTTGAGAGGTTATCCGTATGCGGCATCGGCAAACTTCATCGGCTAAAAGTCCGCAATAGCGGCACCGGCCCTCACAGGCTATAGGTTCTAAATACCGTCCATTCCGGACATATGGTATTTTAGATACCTCTGTTATTCATGCCACCTCCCATCGAGTTTTAAACTCTCCGGGATGGTGTGTTTGTGCTATATGCATATGTTTCTTAGAGGAGACTCTGCCCAAGTGGAGATTCTGCTCGAGAATATATTCATATATTCACAGATTCGTATTTATATATGTGTTTCTTAGAGGAAACTCTGCCCAAGTGGAGATTCAACCTAAGAACATATCTATAAATTTCAAATCTGTGTTTATATTTATATGTTTCTTAGAGGAGATTCTGCCCAAGGGGAGATTCTGCCCAAGAACATGTTTGTATATTCACAAATTGGTATTTTTATATGCATGTTTCCTAGAGGAAACTCTGCCCAAGTGGAGATTCCGCCTAAGAACATACCTATAAAATTCAAATTTGTGCCTATACACATGTGTTACTTGAAAGGAAGCTCTGCCCATGTCAGAGTTTTCCCTCTAAAAAACATATCAATATAAGCACAAACTTTGTATTTATATACGTGTGTTCCCAAGAGGAAACTCTGCCCAAATGGAGTCTCCGACTACGGACATGTCTATATAATCATAAATCCGCAATTATATGCATATGCCTCTCAAAAAGGATTCTGCATATGCAGATGATACCTTTTGCCGGATACTCCATTCAAATAGGAATACCGGTGAGAAAATATGCGTAAACTGCAAATTTATGATCATACACACATACTTTCTTGAGGGCAAAATCCCTCCGGACAAAGATTCTCTGGGGACACATGGATATAAGTACATGTTCATATGAATATCTCCGTGAGGACATTGCGCATAAGCGGAAACTCTGCTAAAATAAATTATAAAAATTGTGATGATATACACACATCCAAAGAAAAAGGGGACAGGACCCGAACTATGACAGGACCCGAACTGTGACAGGACCCGAACTGTGACAGGACCCGAACTGTGATAGGACCCGAACTGTGCTCAGTTACTCCAAAGAGCAGCATAAATGCATACTCACAAGAACTGCGTTCATGTGGACAGTTTTCAGAAAGGAGCTTCAAATTGACAAGAACGTCCATGGAATACGTACATACGTTCTTTGAAAATCATACTCATACAAGCAAAGAAAAATGAATGATGAATAAATGAAACGATGAACGAGGAGAAAGAAATTCTGCCTCAATTCAGACTTCATTTAAAAGAAGGATGTTGTAAAAGAATATCATGTCATAAAAAAGAAAAGGGGGTCAATGTTGCAACTCTTCTAAATGCTACTTCTAATCACGACTTCCCTCAAGTTCAGAATCAAATGCACGGGTATATACCCGTCTGCAATAATAATCCTCAGGTTTTCCAAAATAAAACCTTCAAACAACATCTTTCTAAAAAAAAAAAAGGAGAGGAGGGAGACCCCAAATGGGTTCACAGAAATACATCTGTTCCCTTCTTAAAAGTCATGTCTCGGACTCCACAAAGGGCAGTCTTTTCAAAAATGAAACACTCAAAGCAAAAGTATTTCAAAATAACCAAAAGAAAAATGATACATCATGACCAGGATTTTCTAAAAAAGTGTGTATTTTCTCATCCCCTTTGCTATGAATGGTATTCGAGTTAAAACTGGTGTTAAAATAACACCAAGAGTCTTAACTCGATGTAAATGTAACATCGACTCCGGTCGATGGAGACAGAGGTCCAGCACATGCTACCTCAATCACCTGATGAGTATAGATACGGGACTCAAGGAGTTCAGATTAAAATACGGCGCACCCGTCCGTTCCTCGGACATCATACCCGTCCGTTCCTCGGACATCATACCCGTCCGTCCCTCGGACATCATACCCGTCCGTCCCACGGACATCATACCCGTCCGTTCCTCGGACATCATACCCGTCCGTCCCTCGGACATCATACCCGTCCGTTCCACGGGCATCATACCCGTCCGTTCACGGACATCATACCCGTCCGTTCCACGGACACCCAAAAATACCTTCTCCGCATTGCGCGGACTCTTTCTCTGTCTGTTAGACAGACTGGCACGCCCCGCAAATCACAATACACAAATCAAAGCATGTGAAATGAATACATGAACCAGATAAAATGAAATGATCCATCCAAAACCAAATGATATGTCAAAGTGATATAAATCCCGTGTCAACAACTGGCACGCCCGGTGGGACCTCTTCTCACCATTCATAGCAAAGGATGAGACATACGTATATTTTTCATGAAAGTCCTAATACTGATATTTTCCCTTGAAGGTACAAACAAAAAGGCAAATCATAAGCTGTTGAAGATGGCCGTCACTTATGGACCACTCGCCATCAACAATCATGCCAGGTTGGTTACCAGGCGACTCCGATCATATTTGGGGATTTTTCCAACAATTGTCAGATCCCTTCCGGCCTATGAAGAAGATGCTGCTCAAAAGCCTCTCTCCAACAAGTTAATAAGGAAGATCCACGAGAATTGTGGGCAAGCCAAAGCTCGTCTTGTTATTATCAGCAGGGGGCATCCGAATGCTCTCCAAAGGTAATACTAATAAAGGGGATCAGCCTAACTCTGGCCAACAACATTTATTGGCTATGAGCCATCAAGGCAGGTCATGTCCAATCCAAATTCAAAACCATATCCAAACTCAAGTTCATGACCAGCAAGCCATCAAGGCAGGTCATGTCCAATCCAAATTCAAAACCATATCCAAACTCAAACTCATGACCAGCAAGCCATCAAGGCAGGTCATGTCCAATCCAAATTCAAAACCATATCCAAACTCAAGTTCATGACCAGCAAGCCATCAAGGCAGGTCATGTCCAATCCAAATTCAAAACCATATCCAAACTCAAGTTCATGACCAGCAAGCCATCAAGGCAGGTCATGTCCAATCCAAATTCAAAACCATATCCAAACTCAAACTCATGACCAGCAAGCCATCAAGGCAGGTCATGTCCAATCCAAATTCAAAACCATATCCAAACTCAAGTTCATGACCAGCAAGCCATCAAGGCAGGTCATGTCCAATCCAAATTCAAAACCATATCCAAACTTAAGCTCATGACCAACAAGCCATCAAGGCAGGTCATGTCCAATCCAAATTCAAAGCCATATCCAAACTCAAGCTCATGACCAACAAGCCATCAAGGCAGGTCATGTCCAATGCAAATTCAAAACCATATCCAAACTCAAGTTCATGACCAGCAAGCCATCAAGGCAGGTCATGTCCAATCTCAATTTCAAATTCCAAACCATATGCAATCCCAGAATACATCAAAACCAAACATCAAATATAGCCACAAACCATCAGGGTAGGCTGAATCCGAAACCAAAATCCAAATTGAAATTCCAAAATCGTAGCCACCAAACCTCAATGGTAGGCTCAACCAAATTTTCATACCATATCTTTGACCCAACAAAAAAAAAAAGGGGTACCCATTTAGCAAGACTAAGTCAACCCAAATCTGGACTTTTTCAGTCCAGACAATTTCCTCCAAAATCAAAGTTTTCATCTCTACAACAAGGACAAAATAAAATCATAAAAGTAAAAGGCCATCAGCTGCCACCTCAAGATCTGGCAAATCCATCATGATCAAAGGTCTGCAGGTACGGCTCGACGGAAGCCAACCTATCACCCTGCGGGATAGGTATGTTCCTACAATCCCAACCTCAAACCGCTTCTCAGTTTTGCGGCGGTTTCAAGGGGAATCAAGAGATTCCAAGAAGGAAGCCGATGTCAAGCAAAAGACTCGGCACTCTGCTGAGTTCAAACAAATCTGGGATCCCATAAAGGAAGCTCAGAAGCTCAAAAGAGATCCAAGCAAATACACCAACAATGTTCAGCAAGAGAGGCAACATCAAAAATGCTCCCTTCCAACGTGCTGAATCCAAACACTATCATGGACAAAAAAGAGAAAAGGAATATACAAGAAATCAAGGTATACTCTTCAAGGCTCGGAGAATATCCGAGTAGTCAAAGAAAATCCAAATCAGTAATTCAAATCTCGCGTATCGATCCCTGATCGTATACAGCAAATCTCAGTACTTGATAGGCTGGGGGCAATTCCTAATGCCAGTACCCGTCCGTCAATAAGACGACGTGTTACTTGGGCAGCTGAGGAAAAAACCCAAGCTTATAATCTTCTCATGCTATGCCGCCGGGAAGGACTCTGGCAAACCAGCTGAACAAATCGCTGAAGCCACTTCAAATAATCCTGCTGAAGCCATCAAGTAATTTTCCAGAAGAAACCGCCAGCCCGGCAGACAAGCTGAAGCACCTGGTCAAGTTCTCCCTCGTATGATATTTAACATGAGGGAATTCAAATCCCCTTCTTCGAAGAAACAAATATTCAAGTCGAAGAAGGTGGGCCTTCAACTTCAAACATCAATCCCGTCATCGACTTGCCGACAAAGGAAAATTTCCAGGCTATGTCAGATGACGACAAATATCAAGTGATGCAGCAATGCCAATCTCAAATGGCTGTGCTTCTAAATGAAATGGGGCAACTGGTAACTACAAGCCTCCCCATTCTGTGGAGCCAGTCTCTGCTCAAAATCAACAAAATCAACATCCAGATAGGGCTGCCCCGATAAATTATCCGGCAGCTTCTACGACTGGTCTTCTTCCTCAAACTACGGTTCAAGACATCATTGATCCGTCCAATATTATGACCCCTCAAGGTGTTGCCATACAAAGGCATGAGATACTGAAGATCATTCAAGATATGTTCGCTCAGCAGAGCGAAGGTATTCAGGTGGCAGATTTATATTCTGTCCCATATCCAGTACATCATCAATTCAAGAAGCTACTAGAAACATGCCCTAAAGTCCCAAAACTATCAAAGTTTAATAGGCATAGGTCACCACTGGAATATGTGGCACATTATGTTATTGCCTTGCGCAAGCTCGCCATCGGCAAATCTTATATCCTCAGATATTTTGCAACTTCCTTGATTGAAGTTGCATTTCAAAGGTATTCAGAACTCAAGCCTGACTCAGTTGCCGATCGGGCAGATATGCAAAAGAAATTCATGGACCATCTCTAAACGGCTAAAGGGAAGGTATCCCTCTTGCCAAATTATCTTCCCTCAAACAGAAGAAAAGGGGAGTCAATCCACTTCATCAAGGGATGGAGAGAGTTTAGCATGAAATGCAATAACCCTCCTGTTCAAGAAGATACAATCCCTATCTGCCAAAAAGGCCTCATATCAACAATCAATGAGAAACTCTTGGGAGCAAATATCAAGAGCTTCGATCAATTGAATTCCATAGTGGCAGACATTGAGATGTTTCTAGCCGAGCAAATGACACATACATCTCATAAAGGCAAGCTCCCCAAAGAGCGCAATAAGTTAGCAAAAGAAGTCAACATCATTGACTCCTCACCTGATGATGAAGCAAAGGGGGCAACAATCTCTCCTGCCCCAAAGAAGAAATCAGAAACCAAAGCTCCACTGCCATCATTGATGGGGCGCATGAAGACTCCTTATTCTTTCAAAAAACAAGAAGCATATTAAAGAGGCTCTTTGATCTCTGCCTCGATAATCAGTTAATATCACTGCTAGAACCAAAGAGGCAGGCAGGTGTCAGCCAAATCAATCAGCTTAATTTGCCCGTATCACCGTATGGTGGGACATGTAATTGAAGATTGCTACATCTTCAAAAATGAGGTCCGGAAGATCATTCAAATGGCCTCATATCTATGCAAAATGCTCTGGCTGACCCTCTTCAACTTCATGCTTGGGATCGACCAGAGCAATCTGTCAATGTCATTTATATGACGAGACTTCCAACAAATTCAAATCATCCCGAGAACGGTCATTCATATGATCCTCCTCAAGATAATTCAGGAGCTCATTCTCTATCAAGATCAAGGCATGATCCACATAGAATAATGAGGAAAGGCCAAAGGCAAATATACTCTTATGCATACTCAAATATATTCAGAGCCGCCTCCTATGCCGCCATATGCAGACTCAATTGGGTGGCTATCCGAAGATCCTTCAACTCCTGTCGAGCTGGCAAGGTTATATTCTTTCCCTCGACATCTCTTACTCACTTTTCCGGCTATGCCTTCAATCCGGATTAATGGATTACCGAGCTCCGGCAGAAATATTAGCCAATTACTGCCCATATCATCAAGTGATGGGTCATAGTATCAAAGATTGCATAAGATTCAAAAATGATGTTCAAAAGCTAATTGACCTGAGTATTCATCGGGTCAACCAGCCTCATACTCAACAACCACCAAATGGACCGGCCAATCCTGGATCCTATGTGGTGAAAGTCATTAGGGCATCATCATCCTTTGGTCTTCCTCGGTTATCAGTGGGGGAGCATTCAAATCCATATTTATCCAGTCAATCGTATACAAATCTGCATCTTCTATAATAAGCTCTCATTTGCAACAAAGAGCACCAAGTTTATACTTGACAATCTCAGAAGACAGAGTCTGGTTTCCATACTTAAACCAGCATCATATATCTTTCAAGAGTGAAAGGAGATGTATGACTATTGTTGGATCTCCATGATTTGGTCGAAACTCATATCTGGGAAGGAAAAATTGATCAATATGGGAATTCTTTGGCGCCAGCAAATAAGGTGTCACAACGAGCCTATGGTTCAAGTCCAGAATCCCAAGCTCTATATCCAAAGATATGTGAATATTATCATCATCCCCTGGGCTATGGACGATACAAAGTCAAAGCTGAAATGGAGCAATTTAAAATTGATCTTTTTCAATACAGAATGAGAATATCGAAAGAAGTTGCGACAAAGCCAATCTCCCAGCAAGCAGAGGAGTTCGTAGATCATTATCACCAACTCCCATCTTCAATTATTCAAGAAGCAATTAATGCAATCTTTGAGAATGGGTCACTGTCGGCCCTCAAAATCAGCCAGTTCCAAAAGAGTCAACAACTCTACAACTAAGAGGTGGCTCCAACAAGAGAAGCATCTCCAAATCATCTTCAGAGCAGAAAGTCATAAGCTTACTTAAAGCTCTTCAGGTATGAAATAAAAAATATATACATATATATAAACAAAACAAAAACAAAAAAAAAAAATAAAACAAACAACAAACAAACCAAAAAAAAACAACAATAAATAATAATAATAATAATAAAAGAAGAATGAAAAAGAACAAATGTAGCGTGATGCTGCTGCTGAGGTACCTCAAGTATCAACTTAAAAAAAAAATCATCAATCAATCAAAATTGAAGAATCAAATCACATATTTAACTCACCAATTTACAATATGGTGTCCAAACCTCAACCAAAGAAGCTATAAATCTCTCCAAGTGATAATACCAAACAGGCTGAAGGTAAGCCAACAATGCTGACATATCAGCGTCGGCCAACAAATAATTCAAATCGCCGTCGCAAGAAAGGGCATGGTAAAGAGCAAAAAGTTGCATCTACTATTTTCAAGAAGCCTGATATCACAAAATCAAGCAGAGTCATTCTCATTTAAGGCAAGGAGTCAAAGCCTCTGCCTGAAGCCGAAATACGGGCGGATTCTTATGTCTTCAACCCTTCAGATGAAGAAGAAGAGCTGTCCAATATGCCTCCTCATACAAAAGAAAGAGCCAAAGTCCCCATGCCTCATCAAATGAGCCGGACAACGCTCCTCTCTTTTCAAATGGAAGGATGTTGATTCCTCTCTCTCAAAAGAAATCTGTCAAGCCAAAGAAGCCATCTGAGTCCTCGATAAAGGGATCTCCCTCATCGGACCAGATACGCATCAAGGCTGATGACAAAATCTTTCAGCAACTCAAATCACTCCCCGTTAACCTTACTGTCTAGAAGGCAATTGCTTGGAGTGAGGACTTGAGGGAAACTCTCGTCAAAATACTCCAAGAAACAGAAATATATGAAGCTCATATGGCTGATTTCCAAGCTCAAATATATGAAGCACTGGCAGCAGGTGTCACCTTCACAGATAAAGGAATGCTACTATGCCACAATCGTCCTTTACATATATATGAAGGGACAACCCAATGGCAACAAATTGTGTTGTATCCTGGCCGATCTGGGGGCATCTATCAATATAATGCCTTATAAAGCCCTTGAATCTCTACATCTCATGCCTCATGTGCAACAGGTAAAAGATGTACAAGCCACTGGTTATAAAACCAAAATTCAGGAGAAGCCATTGGAAGAGTCACTGTCAACTTAATTCTTAGAAGCTTCACCACCAAGGTAGCCTTCTATATTATTGATGCTGATACAACATACAGAATATTACTTGGAAGATCTTGGCTATAAAAATTTGGGTCATCCCATCGACACCCCATCAACGCATCAAGTATGCAAAAGAAGGGAAGCGGTATACAGTCTTTGCTAGTTAAGCCCCGTATCGGGAAGATGAATGCAACTTGACTGCTGCTATTTTATATCTTGGAGGGCCAATCCCTCAACCCTTGCCCGGTCTAAAGGGAAGGGTAAGCAAATTAAATGCTCAAATGAAGACAGTGAGACTGGCGAGCTTTTTGTGATAAATAAAAGCCTTGCTAAATCTTCTGCAAAGAATTCTCAAAGCAAAGAAATCCGCCCAGAACGGCGGAATATCAGTTATGAAGCTGATCATGTAAGTCAAGTCATTGATGGCGGTATTCCTTACCACCCAATTGCATGCAAATTATTCTCCGAAGCAAGAACAAAGTGTTCGACGATTAAAAACTTTCGTCGTCACTTATCAAAGAAAAGAAAGAAGAATGGCTAAGCCAATCCTCTTCTACAAAGGGGAATTGACACTCCCAACTTATACAAAAGATGATTTTGGTTGGGAAGACAGCTCCAACAACCAGCTAGAATCAATACAAGAAATGGCCGATATGCCAGCAAAGATTAAGGAGATGTGCAAAAAGCAGAAAATTCCTCATGTACAAGATATCTCCCGGAGAAATTTCTTCAAGCAATTATGGGAACCCTCTCAAGTCCGGGGCCAACCTCCATTCTCTGGAAGGGATACCAGAGGATTAGGTTATGATACCAAATCCTCCTATACAGTCAATGTTGTTGGATCATCATCAGAGGTCTGCAGCACCCATAATAATCAAGAATGTTCCAATTCCAACTCTCAAGAGATTACTTCAGTTCTACCAAATGAATTATCAAATGAAGAGCCATCAGAAGAATTCTGCAAGCAATCTTCATCCATAAATTCTGAAGATACAAATTCCTATGAAGTCTACATCACCAACTCCAATGATGAAGGAGATTTCATAGATCTACAACCAGCTCCCCAAGAAATCGAGGATGGTGGACAAGCCACTATTGATGAATTAATTGAACTCAATCTCGGGAGTCAACAAGATCCCCGGCCAATCTTTATCAGCGCCTTCTTGATGAACAAGAGAGGCAATCCTATCAAATTCTTCTGCTGGAATTCCAAGACTGCTTTGCTTGGAATTACAAAGAAATGCCAGGACTGGAGCCATCAGTTGCTGAACATGAATTATCCATACTGCACACGGCCAAGCCTGTCAAACAAGCTCAAAGGCGTATGCGCCATGAACTAGAACTGAAAGTAAATACTGAAGTCGACAAGCTTTCTGAAGTAGACTTCATCGAGCCATGCATATATCCAATATGGCTCGCCAATATTGTTCCAGTGAAGAAAAAGAATGGTCAAATCCGGATATGTATCGACTATAGGGACTTGAATAAAGCATGTCCCAAGGATGATTTCCCAGTCCCAATTACTGAAACAATGGTGGATATGACCACCGGCTATGAAGCCTTGTCTTTCATGGACGGGTCTTCCGGCTACAATCAAGTCCGGATGGCAATCAAAGATAAAGATTACACTGCATTCAGATCACCCAAAGGTATCTTCAACTACAAAAGAATGCCCTTTGGCTTGAAGAATGCAGGAGCCACATATCAAAGAGCCATGACAAAAATATTTGACGAAATGATTCATGATATAGTCGAATGCTATGTCGATGATCTCGTCGTCAAAACCAGAAAACGGGAGGACCATCTATATGATCTTCGCCGTGTTTTGAAAGGCTTCGTCAATTCAAATTGAAGATGAACCCTATGAAGTGTGCATTTGGGGTTTCAAGTGGCAAGTTCCTGGGTTTCATCGTCAAATATCGGGGAATAGAAATAGACCCTGACAGAATCAAGGCGATCTAGCAATCGCCACCTCCTCAAAATCTGACCGATTTAAGGTCATTTCAAGGGAAGCTAGCCTATATTAGACATTTTATCTCAAATCTTTCAGGAAGATGCATGCCGTTCGGCAAACTAATGAAGAAGAATGCACCCTTCATCTGGGATCAAGAATGCCAAACTGCCTTCAAGCAGGTCAAGGAACACCTTCTCGCTCCACCAGTGCTGGGGGCACCTATCGCTGGAAAGCATCTTATACTCTATATTTCAGCTATGGATGCTTCTCTGGGAGCTCTATTGGCACAAACAAATGAAGAAGATAAAGAGCAAGTTTTATATTATCTTAGCAGAAAGCTAATTGGTCCAGAACTCCGATATGCTCCAATAGAAAAAGTATGCCTAGCACTGGTATTTGCTGCAAAGAAATTGAGACATTATTTTCTGGCTCATGAAATTAAGCTCATCTCTAAGCATGATCCAATCAAATATCTGCTACGGCAACCCATATTGTCAGGAAGGCTCGCAAAATGGGCTTTGCTCCTCATGGAGTTTGATATCACATACATCCCACAAAGGGCAATCAAAGGGCAAGGTTTAGCTGAATTCTTGGCTGCACACCAGTGCCGGAAAATTCTCCCTTATCTATAGACCTTCCGGAAGAAGAAACTCTTTCCCCTTCAAATGAAAGAGATAATCAAGTCCAAGAAAATCCAAACTTCCAAGAAGTCATCACAATTGAATTACCCTCTTGGGAATTATATTTCGATGGAGCTTCTCGGACTCTCCACTATACAGATGGTTCTGCCGACCTCTCTACCGGGGCAGGTATTGTCTTGGTCACTCCCAAGGAGGAATATTATATAATTCTTGTGCTCTCATGAAGCCACTCACAAATAATGAAGCTGAATATGAAGCTCTAATTATCGGGCTCCGGCTGGCTCTCGAAATGGGGGTCAAAAGTATACAAGTTTATGGTGACTCACAGCTGGTCATCCGACAAGTGTTGGGCCAGTATGAAGTTCGAAAAGAACAACTGCTTCCATACTATATCACGATCATGAAACTCAAAGAACAATTCGACTTCTTCGACATATCTCATGTGCCAAGAAGTGAAAATTCTCAAGCAGATACTCTTGCTAAATTGGCCTCTGCCATAAAATTGCCTCCCGAAGGAGAATTGGACATAATTGTCCGTCATAGAAGACTCATGCCGAGTGTCCTCGACGACGAGTCTAATATTGCAATTACAGCAAATGGATTTGAAGATTGGCGTCAGCCAATTATCAAAATCAAGAAAGGTTGGCTACCTCCTAATCGAGCTCAGAAAGTTCAACTTTTACGAAGAGCTGCATCATATCAATTGATAGGAGAACAACTATATAGATTGATCCATGAAAGAAAAGGACCAGTCCTCCTCCGATATTTATCTCTCAAAGAAGCCAAAATCATGATGAAAGAAGTTCACTCCGGACTGTGTGGTGCACACCAGGCAGGGGAGAAGATGAAAATCAATATCAAGTTGAAAGGCTTCTACTGGCCTACCATGTACGCGGATTGCATCCAATATGCCCGTACATGTCATCAATGCCAAGCCTTCGGCCCCGTGCCAAGAAAATCCCCAAATATGCTACATCCCACAGCACCAACTTGGCCGTTTGCCGAATGGGGTATGGATATTGTGGGACCATTCCCACCCTCATCTCAAGGCCATAAGTTCATACTGGCTGCTACAAATTACTTCTCTCGGTGGGCTGAAGCTATCCCATTAAGGGAGGTAACCGGAGAATCAGTCGCCAAATTTGTCAAGCAAAACATAATATGCAGATTTGGGACTCCTCACAGGATCATATCTGACAATAGGTCGCAATTCAGAAATAAAACAATATATGCCTTGGCGGCGAAATTTCATATTGATTGGAGAACATTCTCAGTATATAATCCACAGGCAAATGGGTTGACAGAAGCCTTCAATAAAACCCTCTGTAAATTGCTTGCCAAGATAATCGGCAACGGAAACGGGAATGGGGAGAAAGGTTCATGAAGCCTTATGGGCTTATCGAACTGTGTATAAAACCCCTACCGGATGTTCGCCTTTCTCCTTGATATATGGAGCTGAGGCCATGATCCCTATAGAAATTGAAATGGCATCTGTTGAGTGGCAATCCAAAATGAATCTCAAAGCCAAGATCAAAGTCAGATCGAAAGAAGACTTGAGGAGCTCTCCAACCTAGAAGGAAGGCGACTCGAAGCATATAAATCCCTCCAAGTATATCAAGTCAGAATGGTCTGCACTTTTGACAAAATTGGCAAGACCAAGAGCATTCAAGCAAGGAAACCTCGTCATAGTCAAATGCAGAGAAGCAATGGCAAAAAAAAAAAAATCGTGCGGCAAATTGCAGCCTACTTGGCTTGGCCTATACATCGTCACCTCGGCATATGAAAGGGGTGCATACATGTTGGTGGACTATAAAGGTAATGTGCCCTTTCCCCCACTCAACGGGAAACACCTGAAATTGTACCACGCGCCAGAACATGAATTCTCTGGCCAGCCACCAAGACAAAGAAAAAAAAAAACCAAACCAATCACCCAAAAGGCATGAAGCCCAAAGAAAATAAAAAAAAATGATGAAATGAAGTTTGCCATAGATGGGGGCAAAGGAATCAAAACTTCCACCTGTCCGTCATATACCCCAAACTTGTCAGTCCTTACCAAGCGTGAAGCCAAGGGCATTCCATGTACAAACCCAAATCAAATCTTGACCATAGCCAACAAACCAAAAAGGTAGGCTATGCCAAATCCATATCCAAAACCATAGCCAACAAACCAAAAAGGTAGGCTATGTCAAATCCAAAATACCAAAACCATAGCCAGCAAACCAAAAAGGTAGGCTATGTCAAATCCAAAATACCAAAACCATAGCCAACAAACCAAAAAGGTAGGCTATGCCAAAATACCAAAACCATAGCCAACAAACCACAAAGGTAGGCTATATCAAATCCAAATACCAAAACCATAGCCAGCAAACCAAAAAGGTAGGCTATGTCAAATCCAAAATACCAAAACCATAGCCACAAACCAAAAAGGTAGGCTATGTCAAATCCAAATACCAAAACCATAGCCAACAAACCAAAAAGGTAGGCTATGTCAAATTCAAAATACCAAAACCATAGCCAACAAACCAAAAAGGTAGGCTATGCCAAATCCAAAATACCAAAACCATAGCCAACAAACCAAAAAAAAGGTAGGCTATGTCAAATTCAAAATACCAAAACCATAGCCAACAAACCAAAAAGGTAGGCTATGCCAAATCCAAATACCAAAACCATAGCCAACAAACCACAAAGGTAGGCTATATCAAATCCAAATACCAAAACCATAGCCAGCAAACCAAAAAGGTAGGCTATGTCAAATCCAAAATACCAAAACCATAGCCAACAAACCAAAAAGGTAGGCTATGCCAAATCCATATCCAAAACCATAGCCAGCAAACCAAAAAGGTAGGCTATGTCAAATCCAAAACACCAAAACCATAGCCAGCAAACCAAAAAGGTAGGCTATGTCAAATCCAAAATACCAAATCCATAGCCAACAAACATCAAGGTAGGCTATGCCAAATCCAAGTTCCAAACTCATAGCCAGCAAACCATAAAGGTAGGCTACCCTAAAACCAAAGTCCCACCAGCAAACCATATGGTAGGTGACATCAAGTTCCAAGTTCATATCCCAAGGCCATCAAGGCAACTCATATTCAAATACAATTCCAAATATAGCCACAAACCATCAAGGTAGGCTGAACCAAATAGAAGTCCGAAATTCAAAAAAAAAAAAACCAAACCAAGACCAAAATCAAAATCAAAACCAAAACCAAAACCAAAACCAAAATCAAAAACCAAAACTAAGTCCAGAACCCAAATCAACCTACATCCTACATCCAAAATCCAAAAGCAAAATCAAAATCTCATATTCCATCCAGAATATCACAAAGATAAACTGACATGTCCATATCCAAATCTAAAAACAAACCCAATCTCAACTCTAATACAAATCCAAATGCAAATCCCTTATCTCTGCCCTAAGCCATCAGGGATGGGCGAAATTCAAACCTAAAACCCCAAACCCAAACCCAAACTTCATGCCAAAGTCCATACCAATACCCAAAACTAAAAACTTGAAACCAAATAAACTCAAATCTCATACCCATATCCAAATTCAAATTCAAAATACCACAAAGGTAAGCCAATGTATTCACGCTTAAACCTAAATCCACCACCACCCATTCCACAATCAGACCATCATCCATTCCACATCCCAGACCACCACCCCTTCCACAATTAGACCATCATCCATTCCACATCCCACGTCACCACCCATCCCACAATCAGACCACCATCCATTCAACTACCCAAACCAGTCGAGCACTCACCAGTCAGGTCAAAAAAAAAAAGAAAAGGGGTTAAAAATAGAGATACCCCGATGGACTCAAGTATACAATTCACTGTATGCTTGAGGGTAAAAAGATCAAAAAATCCGGCTGAGGTGAAAACCCAAAAGGGCGCTTCAGGCAAAAATGGGCAACCCCTCAACGCGAAAACCCGAAAGGGCACGTTGGAAAAAGCAAAAGGGGGCCAGTCTTGGTGAAAACCCGAAAGGGCGCTAAGGCTGGTAATGTGAAAAAAAAAAGAAGAAAAAAAGAGAAATGAAAAGGAGGATTTCTCAGTCCTTCATTCATACATCCACAAAGTTATAAGTCACCACATCACAAACTTACAAAGGGTGACAGATACCACATGCAAAATAGAAAGGAGATCAAGGCAATAAGCCCAATATGCAAGTGTTTATGCTTTGAAACAAAGGCAGGAAGGCTTCTTCCTCTCCAGCCATTCAAATCCAAGTGCAAACCCCTCATCCCGGCACCAAGCCATCAAGGAGGGGTGAAATTCAAATCCCAAAGCCAAAACAATAAACACCATTCCAGAACCTATTCAAACCCAAGTCCAGGGCCAAATCATACCCGAATCTCATGCTCATATCCAAACCCAAATCCAAAATACCACAGAAATAAGCCAGTATACTTATGTTCAAACCCAAATCCATATCCAGGTCCAAATTCCAAATCCAAATTTCCAATCATTGGCCAGATTCAAATTTCGCTCCACAGCCAAATCCCTGGCCGTTTAATCATCCAAATCAGTCAAGTACTCAATAGTCAAGTCAAAAAAAAAAAAAAAGAAGGGGGTTAAAAAGTAGAGATACCCCGATGGACTTAAGTATACGGCTCACTGTATGCTTGAGGGTAAAAAGATCAAAAATCCGGCTGAGGTGAAAACCTGAAAAGGCGCTTCAGGCAAAAATGGGTAACCCCTCAACGTGAAAACCCGAAAGGGCACGTTGGAAAAAGCTAAAGGGGGCCAGTCTTAGTGAAAACCCGAGAGGGCACTGGGATTGGTAATGTGAAAAAAAAAAAAGAAAAAAAAAAAAAAAGGAAAAAGAAAAAAAAAGGGGTGGAGGAAAATGAAAAGGAGGATCTTCATTATCCTTCACCTTGTATTTACAAAGTCACAAGTCACTCTCCGTACAAATATACAAAGAGTGGCGATTGCTATGTAAAGGTCGAACAAAGAAAAAAAAGAAGCAAGACAATGAGCTCGGCATATAAATGTCATACTGAAAAGCAAAGGCAGGAAGGCTTTTTCCTCTTCAGCTGTTCAACTTCCTTAGCTTTGGAGGCTGTCAACTGGCGGAAGTTCCTTCCGTTTCTTACATAGGCAGTTCTTCTTCAGAATCTTTGGCCTCATCTCTGGCCTCCTGATTCAAAGAAGACCTCTCTTCATCAAGCTCGCATTCCAACCGGGCAATGTTCTCCTTCCCGACAACCATGCTCAACACCATCGTCACTCGCAGCATCGCCTACTTGAAAGGCAGAATAAGCTTGAAACTCCAAAAATGGGCTCCCTGTATCTCCCCAAAAGTGAAAGAGAAGATTGGCCACAGATACAGAATATGAATCCATATCCCCCAGAGAAGAGTTGATCACAGAAGACCTGGTCACCTGAATACAAGGAAAGAAAGTCAATATCAGAAAAGAAAATATCATCTTTAAAGACTGTATATGAGCTCAGTAAAGGAAGTCACCTGCGGGAGTTGATTCCATGGCAGAATATTCCTTGGCAGGCATTGAGATACAAGCCCCGACAGGAGCAAAAGAATATTGTTCTGTCGAGACTCTCAGCTCAGCAAATGCAGAGGCACCGTCATCCGTCACGGCTATCTCAAGAAAACAGACAGTCAAATGATGGTTCATTATCATCAATCTCAGGCATAAAATCGACAACTGCCTGTGAGGAATTCTCACGCTCCACTCCACAAAGGAAAGGAGAACCTCCAGGCAAAGAGGCATGGCCGCCCGAAGCAATCGGACCGGCACCTTTCCTCATCTGTCTCGTCATCTGAGGTAGATAAGTCAAAAAAAAGAAAGGATAAGTGACAAATCAAGAAGAAGAATCATGAATGACAATGATGAGAGAAGAAAAGAAAAGAAAAGAAAGCCACCGCCAGATAAGGCGGAATCCGCCACCCCCTTTTTTCCAGCTCTCTTGGGTCTGGAAGAAGAGGAAATATTCAAATGAGTTTCACCATTCCTGTCTCCAACAACTTCCGGAGCAAGGATGGTTGAGAATTCAAAACAGATACAAAAAAAAGAAGAAGAAAGATAGCCGCAAAACCAAGAAGGTCAGCCTCAGTAGCCGAATACCATGCCAAATCTTGGACAAAGCCAAGAAGACAAGATTCAAGGAAAAGATGTCAAATCCAATCCAAGCAAATGCCAAAAAGGCAAAGCTCAGGAAAGTGATATCGGATCCAACTGCGAATCAAGTCAGAATCACAAGTCAAAAAAAAAATCTCTCTCAAATCAAGTTGTTGAGCAAAGTCAGAAAGACGAGTCTCACCAATTGAGTCCTCAATCAAATCATAGTCAACAAAGCCAGAAAGGCAGATCTAAAAAAATCCTGAGATGAAATCCAGAAGGCAAAGACCCAGGGAAGAAAGCCAAAGTCAGTTCTGAGTAAATCCAAGGAAGCGGAGCTGATCGCTCAGAACAAGCATGACAAAGTCGATCGTTGCCCGAGGTTGTCGACTTCACAGTGCAAGTGTTGAAGTGTGTCAACTGTGGCTACAACTTTCCGATTCAAGTTTATTGTCAAGTCATGAAGATCAGAAGCACGGCTCGAAGAACGCACGGGACGTCCCCCTCCGCCTTCGGCGTCGGCGCACTTCCCGTGGGGGGCATTTGTGGACACAAAAAATTTTTAACCCCTTAACCGATGGGGCTACCATCGGTTAAGGGGATTATTTCCCCAAACCGATGGAAGCACCATCGGTTGAGGGGAAATTCCCCTTCAACCGATGGAAGTGCCATCGGTTAGGGGAGTTTTCCCCTCTAACCGATGGAGGTTCCATCGGTTAGGGGGGATTCCCCCTAAACCGATGGAACCCCATCGGTTAAGGGGTTCCCTTTCAAAAAAAAAAACAGAAAACAGAAAAATAAAGAAAACAAAAAAAACAGAAAGACAGAAAACAGGAAAAACAAAAAAAATATATAATAGAAAATAGAAAAAGAAACAGAAAATAAAAAAAAAGGCCTAACCGATGGAACCCCCATCGGTTAGAGGGTCTTTAACCCTCTAACCGATGGGAGTCTCATCGGTTAGAGAGTTTTTTTCTCTAACCGATGAGAGTCTCATCGGTTAGCTTTAACCGATGAGAGTCTCATCGGTTAGAGGGAATTTTCCCTCTAACCGATGGAACCCTCATCGGTTTAAACCCCCACTCCCACGCATGTAAGGGGGGGGGGCCTTCCCCTATAAAAGGCCCCCCATCCCCCCATTTGAAGGGGTCGGCCCCGGGAGATGCCGGCTCCCTGGAGAAATTGCTGCCCCCTCTTTTCTGAAATTCTGAAAGAATAGAAAATTTCCAAAAGTCTCCCGTCTCTCTCTCTATCTCATTTCTTGTGTGAGTGAAGGTACCAAATCTTCTTCCCCCGAGTGTTGAGAGGTTATCCGTATGCGGCATCGGCAAACTTCATCGGCTAAAAGTCCGCAATAGCGGCACGGCCCTCACAGGCTATAGGTTCTAAATACCGTCCATTCCGGACATATGGTATTTTAGATACCTCTGTTATTCATGCCACCTCCCATCGAGTTTTAAACTCTCCGGGATGGTGTGTTTGTGCTATATGCATATGTTTCTTAGAGGAGACTCTGCCCAAGTGGAGATTCTGCTCGAGAATATATTCATATATTCACAGATTCGTATTTATATATGTGTTTCTTAGAGGAAACTCTGCCCAAGTGGAGATTCAACCTAAGAACATATCTATAAATTTCAAATCTGTGTTTATATTTATATGTTTCTTAGAGGAGATTCTGCCCAAGGGAGATTCTGCCCAAGAACATGTTTGTATATTCACAAATTGGTATTTTTATATGCATGTTTCCTAGAGGAAACTCTGCCCAAGTGGAGATTCCGCCTAAGAACATACCTATAAAATTCAAATTTGTGCCTATACACATGTGTTACTTGAAAGGAAGCTCTGCCCATGTCAGAGTTTTCCCTCTAAAAACATATCAATATAAGCACAAACTTTGTATTTATATACGTGTGTTCCCAAGAGGAAACTCTGCCCAAATGGAGTCTCCGACTACGGACATGTCTATATAATCATAAATCCGCAATTATATGCATATGCCTCTCAAAAAGGATTCTGCATATGCAGATGATACCTTTTGCCGGATACTCCATTCAAATAGGAATACCGGTGAGAAAATATGCGTAAACTGCAAATTTATGATCATACACACATACTTTCTTGAGGGCAAAATCCCTCCGGACAAAGATTCTCTGGGGACACATGGATATAAGTACATGTTCATATGAATATATCTCCGTGAGGACATTGCGCATAAGCGGAAACTCTGCTAAAATAAAATTATAAAAAATTGTGATGATATACACACATCCAAAGAAAAAGGGGACAGGACCCGAACTATGACAGGACCCGAACTGTGACAGGACCCGAACTGTGACAGGACCCGAACTGTGATAGGACCCGAACTGTGCTCAGTTACTCCAAAGAGCAGCATAAATGCATACTCACAAGAACTGCGTTCATGTGGACAGTTTTCAGAAAGGAGCTTCAAATTGACAAGAACGTCCATGGAAATACGTACATACGTTCTTTGAAAATCATACTCATACAAGCAAAGAAAAATGAATGATGAATAAATGAAACGATGAACGAGGAGAAATGAAATTCTGCCTCAATTCAGACTTCATTTAAAAGAAGGATGTTGTAAAAGAATATCATGTCATAAAAAAAGAAAAGGGGGTCAATGTTGCAACTCTTCTAAATGCTACTTTAATCACGACTTCCCTCAAGTTCAGAATCAAATGCACGGGTATATACCCGTCTGCAATAATAATCCTCAGGTTTTCCAAAATAAAACCTTCAAACAACATCTTTCTAAAAAAAAAAGGAGAGGAGGGAGACCCCAAATGGGTTCACAGAAATACATCTGTTCCCTTCTTAAAAGTCATGTCTCGGACTCCACAAAGGGCAGTCTTTTCAAAAATGAAACACTCAAAGCAAAAGTATTTCAAAATAACCAAAAGAAAAAATGATACATCATGACCAGGATTTTCTAAAAAAGTGTGTATTTTCTCATCCCTTTGCTATGAATGGTATTCGAGTTAAAACTGGTGTTAAATAACACCAAGAGTCTTAACTCGATGTAAATGTAACATCGACTCCGGTCGATGGAGACAGAGGTCCAGCACATGCTACCTCAATCACCTGATGAGTATAGATACGGGACTCAAGGAGTTCAGATTAAAATACGGCGCACCCGTCCGTTCCTCGGACATCATACCCGTCCGTTCCTCGGACATCATACCCGTCCGTCCCTCGGACATCATACCCGTCCGTCCCACGGACATCATACCCGTCCGTCCCTCGGACATCATACCCGTCCGTCCCTCGGACATCATACCCGTCCGTTCCACGGGCATCATACCCGTCCGTTCACGGACATCATACCCGTCCGTTCCACGGACACCCAAAAATACCTTCTCCGCATTGCGCGGACTCTTTCTTCTGTCTGTTAGACAGACTGGCACGCCCCGCAAATCACAATACACAAATCAAAGCATGTGAAATGAATACATGAACCAGATAAAATGAAATGATCCATCCAAAACCAAATGATATGTCAAAGTGATATAATCCCGTGTCAACAGTGCTTCGCCTGAAAAAGTCTACAAAGGTTCAAGGGCTTCATCACGCCCATATAATGAAATCTATCTGTTGGAGGCGAGCCATATTTTGCCACCCAATAAGTACAAAATTCTTCATATGTATTTGCCAGGCAAGAAAAATGGCAGTGCCAAAAAGAGTCTTCAATGACAACTGGAGGCAGATCCCTTCTCTCAAGGCGTTCCTCAGCTTTTCTTAACCTTTGAAGAGGTTGCCAAAATATATTGTTGTGGTTAAACCACCACTGCGCATAATAAATATACACCTGTCCTACTGCATCAGGGGCAAGTAGCATGCAACTGGGATCAGGCTCCCGTCTTCGCAAATGGTCCCACCAGCAAGATGAGACAAGATGCGCGTCATAAATGCGTGCCTCTAAAGGGAAATCTGCATTTGACGGAAACGAGTAGCCAAAGTTTCTGGTGAAACGAGAAGGGTAGTACGGTTCCAAGAAAAGTGTTCTGTCTCTGCGAAATATCAATACACTTGGTCTGATACAGCAAAGTCAATCATCATAAAGGGATTGATCGAAGCCACCATAATGTGGCAGATGATATGTCGACTCAATCAGTTCAGGAACACTAAATGGTCTTAAGCCATAAGAGAAGCGATCAAATTGCAAATACCCTCCATCCCCGACGGGGAGAAAACACAAGGCTCGACAGGCCCCGATAAGTTGGTCCAATGGATCTTGTAAGGGCCAATTTCTAAATGAAGGAATCAAAAGAGTTGTTAGACTAGATAAGTCCACACATTGACACAAGCTCAGTAGCAGAAGACCTACCCAAGCACTCAAATAAATAGCCATTAACACTTTCCGATCCCGAGGAAAGGAATGTGAAGTCAAACTCCCAAGCCATAAAGATATTGGCCAAAGCAACAGGAGCTATAGCAAGTTTATATCCCTCAGCCAAAAGACAGACAGGATATATCAACTCTGGTCTTATCAACTCTTCTTCCCCGTAGGACATCACAAAGGTGGCCAGCCAATAAATTAGATACGTAACAAGATAAGTGCGATCTGGTAAACTGCGCGAGTTCCACCCCCCATTTTCGGGGAGCACAAGTAGCGTCCGCGTCGTCGAGACTTCAATTTTAGTTGCTTGTGCTACTCCAGAGAAGTACCCTCCTTGGCAAAATTGCCGAAGAAGAACCAAATGACCTGTTGTAAAAGACGCGGAGCCATGCATTTTGGCTAACCCTTACAGTACTAGAAGAACATGACAGAGTATCCTTCTTTCCAGCACGAGTTAAATTTCGCCATACCTGCATCAAGTATCGGAGGTTAAAAGGTAAAATATATCGCCCTAAGCCACTGCTCCGATTACGATGCAAATTATTAAAAAAACTTTCTCGTAAGGAAGTCCAGAAATTGGTAGATCAGAAATCTTATGGAAGCTCCGCAAATCAATGGTGGTCTCACCCTCTACTGTCCCAAAAGTGTTCCAACAGATGTTGAATCTCTCCACAAATGCTTGAAGTAACCCCGTATGACAGGGGTAATCATAAAGGGCTTTGGAAACGACATCTCGAATTCCGGTTTAAATTGAGAAATTCGCCATAATGGTGAAATATGCCGAGCTGCCATTCTATGAGCCCGAATGAAATATGTGGGAAGACAACACAAACCATTTGCCATACCAGCTAGGTGTCGTGCCATTAATAATCATGTCAAGAAGACAGGTCTTTTCGTACCCATCAACACTATATCGGGGGCTTGATGGCATCAATAATAAGCCACAGGCGTGAGAATAAGCTATGTCACAACAATGCAAATCCCAAGCTGCAGGAGCAATATTGTGCGACTGAGTATGACAATCGCAATCTAGATTGAAGAAGCCATGTTGAGCCGTCGAAGGAGGCCGACTTTGATGAACAAAATCTAAAGGGAAGCTTGGAAAAGAAAAGGTACAAGTGCCAAGAAGGCTATCTCGAGATTCCAAAATGGCTATTTCTAAATAACGGCGCTCTGCCGATATACAGTGGTCATGAACATCCATATGTTCTGGAACGTAACCCTGGATGAAAGGAAATAAATACTTATCCAGCGGGAAATATTTTGGATAACCTCCAACCCGTTGGTATTTGTATGATCCCCTCTTCTTCACGATCAAAGAATCGTCTACTTCGCCTCCTCCTAAAGTGTCTTCAGCGGGCCCTTCGGCGATAACATTCTGTCCACAATCCAGCATCATAATATTATCCCTTCTCACACCAGGTGACCCCAAGGACAGCATTGGATCGGTCGACAAAACAAGATCATCCTATGTACTCTGGGATTAATCCTTGCAAAGCCAACCTTCTCTTGCACGAGACATGTCGAGTGCCTAAGAAGGAAGGAGAAAAGAAGTCAAAGGGGTGACAAACTCCTCAGCCAAATGAAGAAGTGAGATTAGTGATTAGTCACTAATCCGAGCTTATCAAGCAAATATGACAGCCCATTTTAAACTTCTGACACGGGCCACATGCTGCCATTCTTGACTCTGATACTTACCCCGTTGGGGGGCATTTGTTGGACCCATAAATTCACAATAGACATTTGAATAAAATGTCTTACACCAATCCAATTTTATTAAAGAAATATTGGATCTTGGTCTTTATTAAGTCAAAGAAAAAGACTTATTACAAAGATCACTTTACTACTCTTTGAAAGGGGAGTACGAGATCAACTTTACTTCGTGTTGAAAGAGGTTACAACTCCCACTTCACTTCGAAGAAAACACACAAGATCCACTCTTCGTCGCTGAAAGGACACAAGGGAACAAAGCTCCAAGTTTCACCGTCCACGAAGAAGAACCCTCGAAGCGCAACCTTCGGTGAAATGGCCGGAGGTTGTATTTATAGGAGAATGGGTGGAAAGCCACCAAAATCCCTCCGGGTAGAAGTAGGGACACCTCTGGATAAGATTACCCGGACGAACCCCACCTCCGAGTAGTCTACCTAGAAGTTGGTCACCTCCGAGAAGGCCTGCCTGAAGGTGACCAACTTCCAGGTAGACTACACGGAGGCAGACCTCCCCTCCTTCAAATCCTGTAAGGGGTGCCTCCAGGCAATCTCCTATAAAGAGTCCCCCCGTCCGAAGAAAAAAAAAAGATCTCTCACGGGCGCTCCGGCCAGGTCGTTGTAAAGGCGTACGGAGTTTTTGGAGAAATCGGCAAAGCTCTCGATGTAAAGTGTTTGTGTTCAGCGAGAAACAAGATCGTCTCCAAATGTGATACTCCTATATACCCCCATGTCGAGCTAACTCCGTGGGGGTAAAAATCTAAATGTTCATGTAAACCCCCATGTTGAGCTAGCTCTATGGGGGTAAAATGTTTAAATGTTCATGCAAACCTCCATGTCAAGCTAGTTCCATGGGGATGAAATGTTTGTGTTCATATGTGCAAACCTCCATGTGGAGACTCTACTCGAGGCACGTTCATGTGTATATTTCCATGTGGAGACCATGTGGTTATAAAAACCATATGTGCTCATGGAAATCATGTGTTCGCGAAATGTTCATATGTGCAAGTCTCTATGAAGAGGTTTTGCACGTGCAGAAACTTTATTCGAGGCACGTCCCGTCCAAATGTCAAATAAATTCTCGGGTTCATATCCATTTGCATTGTTAAAGTGCATGTTAAATTTGTAAATGGAACACATGCTCCCTCTCAAATTTCGTTTCGTCTGATAATACAAGCGTGTCTTCGCCTTTATGAAATAGATCTCGACATTATTATCAAGGGTATTCGGATTCAATCCGATGTAAATTAACACTGATTCCGGTCGGTGGAGAAGGGGTCCAGCATACGAAACTCAGATCATCTGATAAAATAAGCATGTGGAACAAATACACTAAATCAAGGTTTGCCGGATCGGAATCGGGAGGCGAATCGGATTTTTCTTGATCCGATTCGATTCCCCCCGAATCGACCCGAATCGATCCGAATCAGATCGATTCTCATGGGTATAATATATATATATATATATATATATTATCATATATATATTATCATATATATGATATTTATAATGTATAATATATATTACTAATATGATATAATAATATTATATATATGAGGCGAATCGGACCGAATCGATGGAATCGAGAATCGGGTTTTCCATGATTCGTCCCGATTCGGGAGAATCGGGCCGATCCGATTCGATCCGCCAAACCATGCACTAAATAGAGGTGCAACTGTCCAATAAATGGACACAAAAATCTCGCATCAAGCGAGTCTCAAATTTTATCTGTTTAATAGATTGACACGTCCACATATAAAAAAATAAGAAGAAGAAATATATAAATAACACATCATCATGCTCCATATTTTCATTACTCTTATTTTTAATAGTCCTCGTAAATCCATAGTGATTCCTAAGTCCTTCTGCATGTTCCAATAGCGGATCATGGCATCACCCTCACGGATGTGAAAGAGGGCCTCGCCAAGATCGCGACAGCTGCAGACGAAGGGGGCGCAGAAGTTATGCTTGTTGATTTGGTGGGTTTCGTCGGCGGGGGTAAGCACCTCCCTATCATCGACGTAGTCCATGCCAATGGCCTCAAGGATTTGGGCCTCGACAAAATGGCCGATGCCGACCTTGGCCATGACGGGGATGGTGACGGCACGCTTGATCTCCTTGATGAGTCCGGGGTCGCTCATGTGGACTATGCCACCCTGGGCCCAGATGTCGACGGGGACGCACTCCAACGCCATGATGGCATATGCGCCAGCCTCCTCGGCGATGCAGGCCTGCTCAGGGGTGAGGACGTCCATAATGATGCCGCTAGAGCATCTGGGCACTACTTGGCAGGTTTATCCTGGCGGTGGGGCTTCCCCTAC
Organism: Colocasia esculenta; assembly: GCA_014218235.1. Classification (NCBI taxonomy): domain Eukaryota; kingdom Viridiplantae; phylum Streptophyta; class Magnoliopsida; order Alismatales; family Araceae; genus Colocasia; species Colocasia esculenta. The sequence continues at coordinate 10,320,901 of CM024764.1, forward strand.
TGCTTGGCGGGATTCTCCTTTGGCGATGGGGACGACGGCGGCAGCATCCTGAATAGCGCTGGAGTCATCGCAAGTAGGGCCTTTCTGTTGGTAACCATTCTGAGGAGCAGGTGCGACGCAAGTAGAGATGGTGGTAACAGTTCCCATTTCACGATAGGGAATGGCAGAAATGGGAAGGGTGGCGTCACCGTCGGTGATGCCGACCAGGTGAAAGCGGTGATGGTGTCGCAGAGGGGGGAGGTAGGGGGTGACGTTGTGCTTGATCGCGAGAAACTGTTTAGGAAGAGAAAAGGTGGGTTGGGTAATGGGGGCAGAAAAAAAAGGGAACCAATCATTGCATGAACGACAATATTGGTAAAGCGGGAATGGTTTGATCGGGTAGTTTTTTAAAAAAGGGATGAAAGGCAAGCAGAGAACTACTAATTATGGTTTGGGTGAGTGCCATGTGGCGCTCTAGTTTGGTAAGGTCAAACTGAGTTTTAGTATGGATAGTCGAAAAAAGTCCATATGAAAATAATGATAATGAAGATAACTGAACTAGAGAGCAACTCTAAACTATAGTGCCATGAACATGCTTCAATGTGTTGTACATCTTGAAGAATATTCAAGAGTATCCATGTGTAAATCCGCTAAAAAAATATGGGATAAATTTGAATTAATATATGAAGGAACATCACAAGTTATGGAAACTAAAGCAAACATGTTTCCATGTGCAAATCCGCTAAGAAAATGTGAGACAAATTTGAATTAATATATGAAGGAACATCACAAGTTAGAGAAACTAAAGCAAACATGTTTGTTTCAAAGTATGAACTTTTTCTCATGAAAACTGATGAATCAATTTCTAAAATGTTTGTCAGGTTTATGATAATTGTCAATAGATTGAAGGCACTATGTAAGGATTACACTGATGCTGATTTGGTAAGGAAAATATTGCGCTCTTTATCTCTAATTTGGCACACAGAAACTACAGTGATTGAAGACTCTAAGGATTTATCCAAAATCTCTTTGGATGAGCTCATAGGATCTTTAATGACTTATAAAATAAATCTGAAAAGAACAGAAGAACACATGCTCAAAGCTAAACCAGTTGCACTTAAAGCTTCATCAACTAGCAAAGAAAAAATTGAAGAAAAAGATGAATCTACATCATCTGAATCTGATAAGGATGAGATTGCCCACATGACCAGATGTTGGAACGCGGATTTTCTCTTTTTACTTTGGTTTCGAAATGAATTTCGCCCCGGAGGGTTCCTGTTCATTGTTCTTTTTCGCTTTCTTGCGGGCGTGCTAGAATGTTTACGAGAAACAGACAAAGAGATTTATTTCATGAGGGATATTGGGTGCGAACCCTGATACCCTCGAATTTCATTTCATTTATTTATTTTTCCGCGTGCGCTCGCGTTTTCAAGGCGATTGGAGTGGTCGTGTACTGGACTGTTCCCCACCGACCGAAGTCGATGTTTCATTTACATCGAGTATGACACTCGAATACCTTCGGATGCGTAATGTTTGTTAAAAGACCATATGCCGAAATTTAACAGATAACAGATGACAAATAAATTTCCACAATTTATTCAAGCATACATTTGTACCGTTTACATTTACGCTCGCAACGGGGTGTTTATGCCTCCGTTGGGCGTTTACATGGTAATGAGTACATTTTTGTTACCAATGGGGTGTTTGTGCCTCCACCGGGTAACATGCTTCTACGTGTGTCGTTTTATGACACCGGAGGACTTAAACATGTGCCTCTACGTGTGTCGTTTTATGACACCGGATGACTTAAACATGTGCCTCTACGTATGTCGTTTTATGACACCGGAGGACTTAAACATGTGCCTCTACGTGTGTCGTTTTGTGACACCGGAGGACTTAAACATGTGCCTCTACGTGTGTCGTTTTGTGACACCGGAGGACTTAAACATGTACCTCTACGTGTGTCGTTTTATGACACCGGAGGACTTAAACATGTGCCTCTACGTGTGTCGTTTTATGACACCGGAGGACTTAAACGAGCGTTGAGGCAGCGCGGCAGAGAGGCAGCGACCGACGGGGGTGTGCGCCCCTTGCCCGAACCGGCGGGGGTGTGCCCCTGGACCGGACTGGCGGGGGTGCACCCCCGAACCGGCGGGGGGGGCGCACACCCCGCCTGAACCGGCGGGGGTGCGGCCCCCCGTCCGAACCGGCGGGGGTGCGGCCCCGCCCGAACCGGCGGGGGTAAGCCCCCGCTCGAACCGGTGGGGGTGCGCCCCCGCTCGGACCGGCGGGGGTGCAGCCCCCGCCCAACCGGCGGGGGTGTGCCCCCGCTCGAACCGGCGGGGGTGCGGCCCCGCCCAACCGGCGGGGGTGCATCCCCACGGACCGGTGGGGGTGCATCCCCGCTGACCGGCGGGGGTGCCACCGCCTGGCCCCCCTATAAATAGGGGTGGGCCTCCACCTTCTTGGTCATTCCCTTCGCTTCTTTCGGGAGAGAGCTCTGTGGGCCTCCCGTTTCCTGGTTTGTTGGTTGACGGCCGTGCCACGCACGTGCATACGTGCACCGCTCGTGCGTCTTCGGCCATCTCACGTGCGTTCGACCCAGTTTTCTAGGGGCACGTGCATTTGATCGTCCTTGACGCGTTGGGATCGTGCGCGGTCTTGAATGAAGGTTCGGTCACCAGATTTTCGCTGTCCGAGGTACGCCTTGCTTCGTCCCCGTGGGGCTTCGGACGCTATATCCCGAACGCGCAATTTAGGTCATTCCGGGTTCCTCAAGGGCGTATTTGTCGCCCGGGGTTTGTTTAAGCCCCCGATATTTTTTGGGTTCAACACCAGACAATTCAGAAAGTTTTTAAAATCAAGAAGTGGAAGATTTAATGGAAAAAAATAAACACTTTTTCTAGCAAAAAGAATTTTACTTCTTCAAACAATAATTTCAACAAAAGTGAAAAGAAAACTGATGAAGTTGTTATTTGTTATGGCTGCAAGAAACCAGGACATATGCGAAGTGAATGTCCTGAAGTCAAGAAGGAAGTGAATAATAAATACAAGAAGAGTTACATAAAGAAACGAGCCAAAGCAATGTTGGCCACATGCTTCTTCAACACATTATGTACTTTTCAAAATGTAAAAATAAAAAACTAAGAAGAGGAGAGAGAGGTGAAGTTTTAATACTTTGAAGAAGAAGAAGAAGAAGAGCAAGAAGAGTTACATAAAGAAACGAGCCAAAGCAATGTTGGCCACATGCTTCTTCAACACATTATGTACTTTTCAAAATGTATAAATCAAAAACTAAGAAGAGAATAGAGAGGTGAAGTTTTAATACTTTGAAGAAAAAGAAGAGCAAAGTGATGGCGGCAGCGTCCGGTGACGGCATCAGCGATTGGGGAGGAGAGGAGTGTGGGTGGTCATGGTGCGTGGGGGGAAGGCTTGCTAGAAAATAGCAAAAGGGGTAAGGGGGATCGGGAGTGTTTTAAACCCAAGATCGGCCCGATCAAAGTTATCGGTTCCAGATTGGCCGATTAAGGCCGATTCCAGTGGTTTTCTTTGAAATTTAAATTTCAAAGCCAAAATCGACCATATCAGCTGATCCAGTCTGATTCGGACCATTTCTGACCAATTCACGCATTATTTGGACCGATCCAACCTGAAATCAATCTATGCAGGGTGCTTCCCCCCCCCCCATGGCCGATCTGATACGGAATCGACCGTTTCCGATCCAGATCGGCCGATTCCGCAAACCATGCCAATGATTGTGTGTGCCGTACAGATCACATTTCCTTTCTTGGACCTGTTTTTGTCCTTGGTTTAGTGGTCTTCTTTTATATTGTTATGAACCATGTCTGCAACTGTAATTTCTAACTTTTCACTTCTTATTATGTACATAACGGGGCCCAAGAACCCAATGCGGGAACAGGACATTGTGGAGCCATTCTCAGTCCCCTTCTCTCTTGCCTTGCCTTTGACAATACTAAGAAAATCATAATCTGCAGCAACAGGTGGCAAAAACCATATCTACAAAAAACTTGGAGACTATTCATCTGATGCATATCAGGTTTCACAATGTACAGACAAATTTCACCTGCCATTTCTTTGTGATTTCATGATGTTGCTTGGTATGGGTGTTATTGTTGTCTAGTCAATGGTTGTGTGCATATGGGACTCCCTCCTAAGATTCAAAGATGAAAAGATCCTAGACAATGGAATACCCTTGCCAATTTGCAGCCACTGAATCAGGAACATTCTGCAAACTTTACATTATAATTTCTAGCTTGGTTATGATGAAAAAGACAGAAAGAGCACAAGAAGGGTCAATATTTCCAAGGTTATCACTATTGTTTATTTTTTCCAATATTGTTTAACAAAAATATTCCATACCAAGACCATAATATTAGGAGGAAGCAATTGGCATAGTAAATGCTATAAAAAACAGCATCTGAGCAGATCAGTATGCAAACTGAGAAGTAATCCACCAATCAATGTGGGAAAGCTACATCCAAAAATGATGGAACTCCTAAAGGTAAATAACAGTTAAGTAGCATGTTAATTAGTCCAGTTTACAGAGTCTTGTAGATGTCTGCTGAAATAAGAAGTAACCTAGCATACAGCTCTAAAATCATTAAAATAGGACCAAGAATGGATTGCTGACCGTATAAGTGCTCCAACCCTGTTGTGTAGGTACCGTGCTTTGAGAAGAAGGGATAACAACAGGCACAAAAGCTGAAAGCCCATGCATATGTGGAGTTGAGACATAGGGATGCCTTGGTAAGGCCCATGATGAAACTCCACTTATGAATGGTGGGCCAGATGGAGATGCAACAGCTGATCCTGATGATTCATACATGGAGGGTCTTGTTTCTGGCAATACAGCTCCAAGGGCAGGTTCAGGATGATGGAATTTGCAAGCAAATCCAAATTTACAGGATCCAGTTCTCAAGTAATAAGGACATGACTTTTCCTCCTGGAAAAACCAAAAACAGTAAAATAAAGAATTCATGTGCAAATCAGCTCTAATCTTTTATAAAGTACACAGCTAAAATTTCCAACATTAACAGCATAGCCAACTGACAAAAGTGAATCAAGTCCTTCCAAAATCCAAGTTAGGATGATGTAAAGTAAAAAAAAGGAATAATGTACCGGACGCATAGGTAAACCCAACATGTTCAACATCACATGCATTGCTGGCAGTCTGTCACGTGGATGATGATATTTACATGTAGCACCAAATTTGCACGTTCCCGTCTTGAGAAAATACTGCAAATAAAAATGTAAAATAAAATCTGGTAAATATGAGTACTTTTTTAACTTATGACAAGGTATCAGTAAGATGGTTGAGTTGGAAGAGGGAAGAACGTCCATTGAAGGCTCTTCTCGATTTTATTTATGTATTTGGTGGGTTTAGTTCATATGTTTTTGGCTTTTAATGCATTGTGTGTTTCCATATTTCACTAAAAGAGTTACATCACAAGCCTAAATTTTTTCTATTAGGTTAAAGCATGTCCTGAATGAGAAATAATGTCTTACAAAATGATCACACACACAAAATTCAAAAGCTTCATATGTAATTGAACATAAAATACAAAGAAACAATGAGCTAACATGCATGGTAAAACTGCTGAGATCAAAGTGTACATTCTTTGCAAATGCAACAGAAACTTGAATTGGAAATTGCAATACAGAAAACAAGCCTTCTAGTGCATTCAAATTTGCATTTTCAAAGGGTGGACTGCTGGCCGTGCTGAGGTGATTAAAAAACCCCTCTGGTGATGAATGAAACAGGGCCAGAAGTCCAGACAAATTGGGTTGTTGGGCTTGGGGGTTGATCTCCCCAATAAGGCATCCACCCACTAATCTGTTTGCCCAACTCTTTTCAAAAGTAGTAATCATAAATATAAAAAGAAGATAACAAAAGGAGATTCCAAGTACATAGATGCTTACATTCCATACAAACCCAACCCTTATAAAAGTCTATAAACGTACAACACAGTGGCCTGGCTCAAGAGAAGATGAGGCAGTAACAGTATGCAACCTTCACTCTAGTGACTCTGCCCTAGGAGCAGTCAATATTTGGCATAAAACCTGAACAATAGTAGAAGTCTTGAGGCAATTTTCACAGACACCACACAATCTGATATTCTTCTCCGATCAGATAATTTGTTCTGTAGCATGAAATATTGAGCACCAGAACTTTTGGTCCAATTTTACCACACCTCCCCACTACATTTACAACTTGGAGGTCAGATGTGACCATGATACATCAGCGAAAGAACAAACTTCCTGCAAGCATTAAAAGCTGCCAGGTGCAGAGAAACAAGTTGGAAAGGTTCCATCTATGTGCTGTATACATGAAAGTCACGGCACAAAGCATTTAAAGTTTTCCCACTTGGCACAAAGCATTTCACGTTCAAAGAAGTCATTTCTCTACTACCATATTTCTACTGAGAATCTCATCTCAAGTCCATTTCCGACAAGCATAGCAGAGGACATCATTAGCCCTGTCAATGGATCGGATCTGGGTTGGATCCTTGGAGATCTGAACCTGGATCCGAAAGGATACAATCCGGATCCAACCCGAATCCAAAATTTGTGTGGCATCACCGTGCAGAGGGAGGCCAGCGGACGGCTGGCCTACCTGCACATCACCCAGCCGTGGTACACGACATACGGGCAGACGGAGACGGGGCGGCATGGCATCAAAGGGGAGCAGGGGAAGCTCCCCCACGCCTCCAGCAGCTCCCCAATGCCGCAGTGGCGCTTATCCATTATCGAATACAAAGGTGTGTTGATGACTGGAGAAGGGTAGTTAATAGCTAAAGCCAGAGGGCGCTGGCCTCTTTGAGGAGAGGGACAAGAGTGCCGCTTATGTGGCAGGCCATGACCCGGTCCATGGCGTGGACCAGCTTGCCGCCAATGAAGACTACGGGGACGGTGGGGGTCGCCGAGAAGGCGCATGAGAGCCCTCTCAATGTCCCTGCCATGGGGGTCCTCGTCCAGCTCGTACACCATGGGGTTCACCCCCATCCCGCAGAACAACTGCTTCACCGCGTGACACATGCAGCAGCTGCTCACGCTGAATATCACCACCGCGCTCTTCAACCCCAGCATCTCCACCATCTCCACCAGGTTGTATGCCACCACCGCCCCATCCCCCCTCGCCGGGACGCTGCCTCCGCCGCCGCCGCCGCATGTATTGCCCCCAGGTCTCCGCCGCCGCGTGGTAACGCATTCTTCAACTAGTGGCTAGCTACTCTGCCCCATCCCCCCTTGCTGGAAGCCCCTCTGGGCTTCTTGTCTGGGCCTCTGGTGGCCACGTCAAGGAAGCAGGACCATGAGGTTCTTCAATGCCACTTCCACTGCGCCCCAGCCGCCACCCAGCACCCTTGGGGATGCGCGCTAGTGCTGCAGCACTCCAACATCATCGTCCTCATCGAGAGGATGATCCAGTGTCCACAGTCAATCGAGGCCATGCTCCCGGTGTACAGCTTCAAGCAGAGGCAGGGCAGCACTGATGAGGATTGTGGGGTGGCTGGCCCTGCTGGTGCACAACACATTGAGGTGGTAGGCAGAGCAGAGCTTCGAGCTGAGGCGGGGCGGGGTCAGCTTGCCCGTGGACCAAGTGCTTCTCCTGCAGACGCTCTGCTTCGCCGATCGGGAGAAGACGGAGGCGACCGTGAAAGAGAATTTTGTTTAGGGGAAGGGCTTACTCCTTTGTTTAGATGTTTGGGAGGGGTTTCTGTTTCTCTTCCGTGCAACAATCACCGCTGTAATGGAGACATTTTGTATTATATAACACAGCTACGGGGAACCCATCATCATTGCCTAGGCAGCAGGGAGGAACCTGATCTCTGGCGGATCATTGAGAAAGCCGTTTGGAAGGCGAGGTACGGGGGCATACACGGCGTCGAAAGCGGCTGCAGAGGCGGTGATGACGGTGCTGGCGAAGAAGCTCGTGGGGACGGGGATCACAGCAAACTGCGTGGCACCGGGGCCGGTGTCGATCGAGGGTGCCAGCATGCGTCGTTCTTCTCTTCCGGTCGGCTTTCCAGCGCCCAAAATGGGAACCCGAAATGTAGGATTTTGGGTTTGCCCTGAATTCGAATGAAAAAGAGTATCTGGGGTCAACGCATCCAACCCGAATCCGATTTGAATTTCAGATTCGGATTGGGTTTTCGGATCCCATGGATCCATTGACAGGGCTAGATATCATAGTGGCATCTCTCATCCTTAAGCTGCCAACTGACTAAAATAAATTGAATCTTGTTAAGTAGAATATCGTATATCCATTGTCAATTGTAGTATTTATCCTTAACAACTTAACCCCAACCTCCCACAGGCTACCCACATCTTGCTCCTTTCATAGCCATGTCCTTAGAAGTGCTAGCTTTAAAGCCCAAATATTCCACAACCACATATGTAGCCATTTGCTTAGAAATGCTAGACATCAACATCTGATTGATGAGAATGAATGAAAGAAAAAGAAAATGTGTGGAATGTGGCATGTTGCAAGTGAATCTGAATTCATAAAGGGAGGTGACCCATCAATCATCCATGCAATTTTTAACTTTTGCAGTCCCTGGATATTGGACTCTGTCGGGCTATTTAATATCCACAGGATGTTGGACATCTATTTGTACTTGTTCTACTGACAGCATAAGTGACAATGAGTGCAGAGAATGCAATAGAGAGGCTGACGATATTGTGAACCATGCTTTCCAGATGTTTTTACTTTACCTTCTATTGTACAGGGTGAGATCACTATGGATAGATCTGATCTACCCATTTTTGTGTTTGATGGTGGGTGGTTTGCTTTTTATTTTTTTTGTTGTACTATTCCAGGGGTCATGCAGGATCCCCTCCCCCAGTATTCTCTCTCTTTGGTTCAATAAAATACTAAGGGCCAACTTGGGGTGCAAGAGAAGTTCCAGGCCAAAAAAAAAAGTGACAACAAGTGGGTGAGAGAATTAAAGCATTCATCAATGACACTGCAGAAGAGCCATTAATAATGGCCCTCACTTTCCTCAGTTTCCCCATACAATATCCGTGCAACATGACAAACAGAATTCACCACATGAATGAATATGCATTCTATACAATTGTTGGGAGGGTGGCAAAAGTAATAGGAGGAAGTGACATGACTTCACTCAGTGTAAGCCTGGAAAATGGATATCCAAGAAAATGTTTCCTCCACTTGATCTCTCTTTCATCCCCTACAATATTCAAGCAACCAAACAGAAAATCACTACCAGAACCTTTTGGTTCAGTGAAACATGTATCCATGTTCATGCAGCCTTTGGTTTTAAAACATTCCCAATAGCCATTGTGTTGGCAGACCCATTAGTTGGCCTCTTTGCTGGCAACATGTCGATGATGTCAGAGAAGAGCATGGCTGTGACCTTCTCCAGGCAAAAGGAACATTTTCGTCCAGGATAGGAGATATAGAACAGATGTCCAGTTCTAAAGATGCTGAAAATTTTTATACTGTTTGTCAGTGAACATCAACCCTTAACCCCCATGTGGACCCACATAATCATTCTGCCTCAGATCTCCTAGCTCTCTGAGGTATTCTCCACTGATAACAATGCTTTGAGAGGAGTGATGATTCCCAGTCGACAGGACAAGACTTCTGACAGTGTTTCTAAATGCTTCAACATCTCTCCCTTCAGTTTTTGAGAGAATTTCTGCTGCAATGCAAGTGAAAATTTTGGAGATGCAACAAATAAAATCAAATAGTTCCCCACTGAGAACTTGGAGCGTTTCCCTACAAGCAGTGAACAGTCTAGTTGTTAAAACAATGGCTTTGATAAGGATCCAGCAGCATCTGCTAACAGTCATTTGGTTATGCATCTATGACAAAAGTGGGTTTGAGATGTCTAGAGCTTGTAAACGCTCTTGGATAAATCAAAATCTTACTTTCCTGTTCTGCTTCACTGTCCTATCCATATTCAGTAGTTATTGCGCATTGTTTCCTCAATTAGCAGATATTCATTTCAATCTTTCTTCATATTGATCATCATGAATACCGCCAGCAATTAATCAGAAGAGTGTACTACTCAGATTCATAATTATCTGGACAGAAATAAAGGTGGGATGCACACACCTGGCAATCAGGCTGTCCAGCTCTCTCTGGGAGCTCACCTCTATATTGGATTCCCTGTAGAATCATCAAGGCATCAGCATGTAAATTTGGCAAACGAACCAAACGAAGTGTATGTGTATGGGCTACGACAGATCAGGCACACTAAAGATGAACACTATGAATCTCTGCAAAAATGGAATACATGCAATTCAACACCCGCGAGGGGGCTAAAGAAGTTGTGAACTGCACAGTGCCATGCCCATCGTGCAAGTATGATCCACCGGTGATACCCACAGAGGATCATTAGCCAACATCTGTACATCATCACCTGGCCAAAGTGAACAGGATGATTGTAGCGGCAGTTGCTTCCATAACCACACAGTCCGGTCCTCATGTAGTAGCTGCAATCAGGTTCGCCAGGGCGATCAGGGTAAGGGTTCCGGTTGGCATCGCCACCCTCCTGATTATCCTGGATATTCAAGCGCCAAATGGCATCTGCGGAAAAACGGATGGCGATAACAGTTTTAATGAGTTCGCTTACGGCAAATCAAATCTATGAATTCAAAAGGCGACGGCTTTCTCCAGAAAAACATAGGTGACAGAGCAGGTGACGCACACAAATAGACCGATGCAAAACAGAAGCAAAGGTGCATCTAACATGGACGAAGACTAGTCAGAGAGAGAGAGAAGAAGAAGAAGAACAAACAGGGGAGGAAAGGATTGGAAGATGGGAAAGAGGATCCATGAAAGAACGGGGAGAAGACCACCTTCCAGGTTCTCAGGCGGTGCACTGGAAGAAGAGGTAACCGCATTGCTCGGATTCTGCGATTGCCTGTTGTCCGGCATCTCTCCGTGAAGAGGAAAAGATCGAGGCGATCCCCTCTTCCCCAACCCTCCCTCCTCACGCACCGGATCGATCAGAAACAGATTCCGACAGACAGGGAGCGAACGCGCGCGCAAATCCCCCTCCCCCTTCTCTTTCCTCGGAGCCACTCAAAATCAGTGCCTCTCTCTCTCTCTCTCTCTCTCTCTCTCTCTCTGGTTCCCGGTTATATTAAATTAAGAAACAAGCAGTTAAAATTCACATAAACAACAGCAAGAACACCGCTGCGGAATCGGGACGCCCGCGAGCACCAATCCGATCAAAACCGCAATCAGATTGAGGATTTCACACCACAAAAGGGGAAAGAGAAAATCCCCCCCGCGGAGTCCTTCCTTCGCAATCGCGTGCGTCCGAGAGATAGAAGAGAGAGAAAGGTGCTCTCTTTTTTATGTCTTTCAGCTTTCGATTCGATTGTCTGCCCGGAGATCAGACTGCAAGCCACAATTTAATTGCGGATGAACAGAGAACACCACATCACACACGATCTCTCCCTCTCTCCCTCTCTCTCTCTCTCCTCCCACACCCTCCTCGTCGTCTTCTCTTTCTTCCTCCCCCCACCACCACGCCCCACTCCCCCCCCCCCCACCTCCGTCCCCCCTTCCACCACCCCCCCCTTATTCCCGACCCCCTCTTTTTTTTTCCCTTCCGCTCAGAATTAGAACACGAGAAAATTGGGCCCGCTTCCTGTATTATAAATCTAATTAACGTAACACGTCCTTATATTATTCTATTATGTGTTAATAAACAATTATTACTTTTCAAATGTTTTGAGGAAAAAGAAAAAAAAATATTAGCGAGGGAGAGGAGCGGCACGGCTACTACACGAGGAAAGCCCGCTCGCTTTTTACTTGTGTTAGGTCCGTTTGTTTATTAGTTTAACTAATTCCTTCCTTTTTATTTCCTCGGGTCGACTTTTTCTCGGTACAAAACACGTGCCGAGATCTCTAGCCCCCGGGAAAGGAGAAGACAGGGCGCTGCAGCCGTTGGATTTCCCAAATCTTTTATTCAGGACATTTAAATGATGCCGTATCTGTTAGGAAATTCGCACCCGCCACGTGGCTCGGCCTGCTCGCTGGGTTGGGGGCATCCCCCGGCTTCGCTACATCCTTCCTCGTGGGGCCCGCACCTCCGCGATCCCCACCGTCCAATTCCTGCCTGCCTGCCTGTTCGCGCCACGGCTTTAAGCGCCGCGCCGCGTCCTCACCCCCCCCCCCCCCCGCACCATGCGGTACAAAGAGAAGGGGGGTGCGGTGGGGCGGCCGGCTGGGCGCGGGAATTTATGGCCAAAGCCACGAGGATGGGACCCACACCTGCCTCCACCGTCAACTTGGACTTTTCAGCACACTCAACTCATCAAACGGTATCGGTGAGATGACGGATCATCCGAATGCTTAGGTGTGAGCCGGTCTGAGTAACTGACTCCTTAAGCGACCCACAATTCTCATTGGTCCACGGACCTGACTTTGTTAATGGTGCGGTACAAATTACACAACTTTTTTGAGTCAATGAGAACCGTAGGCGGCCCAAGGAGAAGCCCGCTACGGGCCTTCATCTCTCTTCTCATTTTAATTTTTAATTTTTAAAAAAAATAAAGAGAGAGAGAGAGCAACATGATAGTATCTTAGATTTTGTGCATTAAAAATTATATTGGACCTATTTTTTACTTATTTTTTATTTAAAATTTATATTTACAAAAAATTAATTTTAAAGAACACTTTTTAAGAATTTCAATTCCACATCTCTTAAAAGTTCTCTTATCCCAGATCTTAAAGTCCAAAATCTAATACATCATCATTATTTTTTTTTCTCTATTTTTTCTTCTCTCTCTCAAAATTTAATTTTATATAATTTAAAATCTATTTATAATTAAAGAAAAAATAAATATTTAATTATTAAATAATTAAATTTTACACTTCAAAAATATTACCGAACGCAGCCTTTAGTCAGGCCGGTTTGAATGCGGTTGGGAGTCGGAGCGACTTCGCGCGCCTGGGCTGAACCGCTGCACCGCGTCACGTACGTCCGAGGTGTTGCCTTGTCTGATCTCCATCTATCTAGCGGTCAATATAACTCGCGTCAGTCTGAAGTACCGGATCTCAGAACTATTCGATTGGGCCCATCTTTGTGGTCCAAGGATGAGCTCTCTTCAACCGTCCGATCTTTAAGGCCTAGTTTGATTGATGGTTAAACTACCCATGGGTAGTTTAACCATGGGTTGCTTAACCACAAACTTACCCAAATTTGCTTTGACAACTTACCCCCTCTAACCATGGGTAACTTGGTTAGATTACCCACTTTCTTTTTTTTTTAGTCAACTTAACACTTTGACCCAAGTTATCTTTCTTTTGTAATTAAGAAATATAAAAATATTTACATATACATAGTTAAAATAATATTTACAATTTAATAAATATTTTTTAAAAATTTTTAGAAAAAAAAAAAAAACTACCCAGTGGGTAGCGCTGCCCCACCTCTTGAGGTGGGGCAGCACTACCCATGGGTAACCTGCAAAAAGCAGGTTACCCATGGGCAACCTTAACCCCCCTCCCCAAACCATGGGAGGGGGTTTACCCATGGGTAACTCCAAGTTACCCATGGGTAACCCCCCTCCCAAACTGGCCCTAAGGACTTCGAAGGGAGCACCGCAAGTGGCCCATGTACTTCTAAACACTCGGTAATTACGTACCCAACAGTAGTACGTTGTTTCCTGTCAACATTTTATCTAATTAGTTTAGGAGGAACTAAGGGTGTCAATGGGCCGGGCAAGGCCCGGCCCAAACCCGATTTTCTAAAAGTCGGTTCGGATCCGGCCCAGGCTCAGTTTTTTAAAAGCCGGTCCGGGTCCGGTCCAGACTCGAAAAAGCTCGAAAAGTTCGACCCAGCTCGAAAATATTATTTTTATTTATATAATATATAATATATCTACTCTAACTCATTTTGTCATCAATTTTTTAGAAAATTTTGGACGATTTCGTTATGTATCAGAAATGTTTAAATTTTTTAAAAAAAAATAGAGATCGATCATCTAAATTAAATAGAGCACCTTTGTGATCAGCTTCCCGTTCGATAGCTTTGAACTAAGAACAAGAAGATCCAGTTCCAGTGTGTGAATGCAGCAGTCACATCTGCATGCACCACACATACCAGCAGCCTCCAATGACATTTCTATTTCTCTCACTTTCTAACATACAAACATTTAGGAGTTAGTTGTCAGATGGTTAATCTAATGCATGTTTTTCCAATTAAAGGGACATAAATGCCATGTTTTAATCAGAGAAACACATAGTGTTTGGAGATTTGCTGGTCATATATAGATGATCGATCTCCATACTTAATCTCATTGATTCAATTCCGGGCCGACCGGGCCGGCCGGGCCAGGCCTCACAAAGCCCAAGCTCGGCCCTATTTTTTTTCGGGCAGGGCCAAAAACTTTTAGCGGGCTCATTTTTTCGGCCCAAACCCGGTTAAAACCGGGCCGGGCTTCCGGGCCTCCGGGCCGGCCCGGCCCAATTGACACCCTTAGGAGGAACACTTATTATATTTTTATTACACTTTTAATATATTTTTGTTCGGTGGACACAATGTGCCAATATTATATTGACCAATGAGAGTGCACTAAAAATACAATAGAAAAATGCAACAAGTCTTTCTCTTAATTTAGCATGTAAAGATATAGGAGTGGGGGTAATTTATTATTCATAAATAAAATGTATTTTATGATCTTTCATGTAATCTAATAATGGGTTTTTTATTTAAATAATCATATTTTATTATTTTAATTATTTAAATAATCATATTTTAAAATTAATTCCCAAAATAGTCACCAAGTTGCCACGTTGGCAACCTGGTGACCGGGAGACCAGATGCCAGCATGGAGTCGGCATTGGCAATATCGGCTTCGGAGTCGACATTGCAAATGGCGACTTTGGAGTCAACGTTCGCATTGCCGACTCCGAAGTCGCCATTGCCAAGGCCGACTTTGGAGTCGGCAATGGCAATGCCGACTCCTTTATGTTAAAAAAAAAAAAAAAAAACTCCCAATGGAGGAGCGGTCGACCGTCCGGGCGGAGGAGCAGTCAATCGCTTTTAACAGGCGGGTGCGAAAACGCAGCAAGAGGAGCGGTCGACCGCTCCTCCGCCCGAGCGGTCGACCGCTTTTAACAGAAAGAAGACTGGGGGCTCCTGGCTTTTAACAAAAAAGAAGATTGTTCTATTTTGTGGATATTGGTATGTTCTTGACCCATTTAGGGTTCTTATAGTCATATTGTTTGAACTTAGTCACTTTAATCTCCCCAAAATAGAAAGGTTAATCTCTCTTCTACTTTGTAATTCCATAATGTAGACAGCTTTGGCCAGCTAATATCGGACTTTGAAAACTAAACGAACATAATATGTCTAAGTCACATATACATCATGTCTAAATCACAAATACATCAAAATAGCATATGTACACAAAAAATACAACTAAAAAATATCAAGTACAGAATATATCTCAAAAGAACTGTGGAAACCATCTCTTCTTTCCCTTTCTAGATGCTCGACCTCGACCACGACCACGACCACGACTATGGCACTGCTCCTGTATCTCACCCTGTGCATCAACCTCTGTCTCCGATTGTGACTGTGTCTCATACACTAAGATAGCATCACATGACTCTGACTGTGCTGTCTCAGAATCCATGTCCTCTGATATACTGCCTAATGTCTCCCTAAGTAGATTAGACTGACTCTACTATGGTAGTGTGGTAGTCGAACCTCTGTGACGTCGCTGGCGATGATATGTACCTACTGTAGACTGTGGTGGTTCTGCATCTAGCATGTCCTCATCTGTCAGTATCTGTGAAGCTCCTACGTCATATAGACCATGCTGTGAAAATGTCATAACATTTGGAGAAAACTGAGGTGGTCCTGCATCATCTGGCTACTGTGGCGTGCCTGCACATGGCTCTGAAGGTTCTGCATCTGATGTAGATGAATATGTCCACTGAACCTGAGATAGCACACTACCAATGTACATTTGCATGGCTATATATCTAGACTGTGTACTATCTGATATCGTATCATCCTGAAGGTCATCAGTAACCATCATATGTAAATGCTTCATACCTTCTACCAGACTTCTCTCTATGTAATCACGTGGCTCATAATACATATCATAAATGAAACATGGCGGACCAATGTACCGTCTGGTGATAGACCAATACCAAGACATATACTCCACTCTACCAATACCAACAGTGTCCTCATCTAGTGGTATAATGTAATCTCCCTGACGATGCCACATATGTACAAAATGTGTAAAATATCTAGCCCAATCAATATACCCACATCCCTTCTGGGTGACACGATCTAATGCATCAATAGGACCAGAAAATAGGTTGTACTATACCAAACTGTCTAAGTACTCTATCTGGAACATGCATCTCAACAATAGAAAAACAAAGAAGAGGAACCCGAGACAACCAAAGATCAGATGCCTGCCTCGAAACAGCTGGTAATATCTACAATATATCAGAAGTGTATGGCTCCCACCTAACCTGTGTTGAAAATACATGATGTAAGTGTAAGTACTATATCCTCTGTGTACAATACAATAGGTTTCATTATGTTTACCTGATAGTCCTATTGATGATCAAGCTCTGATCTGTATAGTCTCAAAACATGTCGAGGGTTATTTATCTCTGCTCTCTGAACATTCTACCTACAATTTATTTGTGAGTTAGTAAAATTTCTATAATTAAATAGTCATACAACATTCTGAATTTACCTGTGACCCAAAGGCATATCCTGTGCCAAAGGATGCATCGCAATATCAGGACGTTCCACATGTAGTCGCTCCCAAGACCACAACTACAAAATAAATCAAATATTTAGAAGACGCGATAAATTGTTAGAGGTAAAATAAATATGCATTAAATGACAAATTACCTGGAGAAGAGTCAATGAATCACAAATGGCATTGGCATCCGACTTACATACAATAGACAACTGACGATAGAGATAAGCAAGTGTTGCACCACCCCACGCGTATCTACTAGCTCGATCAAAGTCCTCTAAAAGCGGTAGATACATAAGTGGCACTGAGTTTCCTGTCTTATCACTGAAAATAGTACAACCCAAAAGATGTAACAAGTATGCTCGTGCATGTCGTCTAACAACCTCCACCGATGCATCCTCTGCGATAACTGCAAACATTTCTCGCAACCAATATAATTTTACAGAACCTCGTCTCATCATATCTGGGACATCACCTAAAAGTGCCATGCAAACATCTATCCAATCTAAACTAGTGTTTCCTACAATAGCATCACCATCAATTGGTAATCCCATCAAAATAGCAACATCCTGCAACGTGATACTCATCTCCCAATGTCTAAGATGGAAAGTCTGTGTCTCACTCCTCCATCTCTCAACAAAGGCAGTGATCAATGTCCAATCTAACCTAATCCACTGAACCTGAGTCAAATGAAATAAACCAGCTCTATGTACATATTCTACAATGAGGGGCTCAACTAGCCAACCACCCAAGCTCCTATGGTGCTCCCAACATTTAATAACTTCTATTTCTTGAAAAAAAATAATAATCTGTTAACATTAAATTTATGCACAAGTAACAACAACAATAATTTAGCAATAACAATACCTGGCCACTGTAAACCAACTGTGATCTATTCCCCTCCTGTGCGTATAATAGAGAATTATCTACAGGACCTAGAAGTTGGTCCATCTCTGCCAAGTCTACATATAAGAAGAATTATAAATATATAAACAACAAACATAAATATGTGTGAACAATATGTGTAAACAACATACATGTAAATGTGTGAAGAATTATAAGTATGTAAACAACAGACATAACACTTACTAATTATGATGAGGGGGTTGTACCCCTGTACATGTATTTCTATAATGTTCTGATTGGCCACAATGACTACAATGGTTATGAGATGACCCTTCTTTATTCGTATCCATATGCATATGAAGGCGTCGGCTACGTGGACGACCACTTTGCCTGCGACCAAATGAAGGTTGCAATGCAGCACCTCGATGTAGAGGCCAATGTCGACTGTCCAAGACAGGATGAAAAGCAAACCCATATGTTTGTCGATATGTCTCCACAGAATAAAATGAAGCACAAAAGTTCAAGTGTGAAATATTTGCTGAAAATGATCTACAAGATGCCATTATGTGGACACAGGGAAAACCTATCATGCAATAAACATTGCAGGAGCAACCACATTGCGGTCCCAGGTTAACAGTGTATTGATGTCTGTGTGAATTAGTGACTTGAAACTCATGTCTAGAAAATCTGATAACCTGACATCTTCTAGCCTCTCGCTCAGTAACACGAAGTTGGACTTCTACACTAGGAGCATATGATGATTCCCAATTCAAACCATCCTCACGTTGTTTAACAAAAAATTTGTTTAACCTGTAGAAAGTTTTTTGCACTAAAGCCTGGATAGACAAACCTTGTGCACCTTTCAATACAATATTAAAACTTTCAGAAATATTTGTTGCCATCATACAAAATCGCTTACCACCATTATATACATTTGTCCATCTTTCATAACCGACATCTTCCAACCATTTCTTTACTTGAGGATTCATTTCTTATATTTTCTGTGTCAAATGTTGAAATTCAAAGATACATGTTCTAGTCGCTGCAGACCATGCTACACCTGTCAATATCTTATTACGAAATATCTTTTTTAAAATTATCAGCAAGATGTCGCAAACAACAACGATGGTAACCAATAGGAGGAGGAAATATCTCAGGTACTACACGCTCCAAACCTCTATGTCAATCAGAAATGATTGCAAGACCAACTCTATTTGTAACTTTCTCTTTGATGCACGCCAAAAACCATGCCCAAGAATCGTCATTTTTCGATTCAACAATAGCGAATGCAAGGGGGAATAAACCATCATCTGCATCTACAATAGTAGCAATCATCAAAACACTAGGATATTTTCCATACAGGTGTGTTCCATCAACACTTATCAATGGCCTACAATGTGGAAACCCCTGTATGGAAGGTGCAAATGACAAAAAAACTCTCTAAAAACGAAAGACAGATTGTTCTGCATAGGTGAACTGCACAACTGTCCCCGGATTTGTCAATTGAAGAGCCTCTAGATACCTGGGTAGAGTAGCATATGATGATTCCCAACTGCCGAAGATTTGTTTCATAGCCAAACATTTTGCAATCCATGCTTTCTTATATGAAATTTCAACATGATATTCATCTAGTATTCTTCTCACAATCTCTTCTGGTGTAATTGTTAACTTTGTCTTCACAACTGACAAAATCAACCTTTGAACAAAACGAGATGTGCATTGGCGACTGGAACTTTGCAATATTGGGTTCACACATGTATGCGGTCTAGCATATTTTTTTATTTTGAAATATTCAAATCCCTTGACAGCTGATGCATGAACCCTCCATGCACATGTATCATGAATGCATTTAGCTGTAAACATCTTCGTGTGACTTCGTGTCACCTTATATTGGACACTATGTTGAACTGAATATATTTGCAATGCATATATCAAATTCTTCTTATTTGTAAAAATTTGTCCAACATGAGACTCTTCACCCTCTAAAGTACAAGGTACATCTATCCCTTTATGATAATTATTCAACATGGCTTCATCTATCCATTGATCAGAAGTGAATATATCTGGAGGGTCTTGCTCATATTCAATTTCTGTATTATTAACCTTGACAATATCAAATAATGGTTCATCATCTCCCTCGTCCATATTCACATTGTCATCTATATCATTTTGTGAATCTATTTCATCTTCTTCATCCACCTCAATCACATCTTCTTCTATTACATGGTGCCTACATACTAATCAAATATGACAAAAGATTTATGGTATGTTATGTTATGTGAATGCATCAAAATATTTTATGAGGATGATAAAATCACATACCCTGATGAGCTTGCACTATGAAAAGTATGTGAAGGATCAGTGATTGGCATGAAAGGATACTGTGAGGAGCCACCTCCATAGCCAATAGACCTCCAAATAAAAATTATAAACTTTATCAAAATTTAATTAAACTAATATATATTCCGTACAATTATGGGAGACAACTCACCATGGGTTATAATCTGTAGGTAAAGTGTAGTCATATGATTTGTACCATACATCTCTCTCATTAGCAGAATAAAATCTAGTAGAATCAACATCATCATTCAACATACGTGTGAAAATTCCACTTGGTTGTTGATACTCATAGTGTTCAGTATGCAAGTTGTCATCAATATGACCATGTGTTTGCACTTCATCGTTGCCTTGAATAGATATATTATCTACATCTTCCTTCTCCAAATATAATTGTATAGTAGATACGTGAGAAGAATACAAATCGAATATACTTTCAACTGTTTCATCATCTTCAACTCTCACAGCAATATATTCACCCATAGAAGTAGGTCACTTGCATGTTATACCAATCTTAATATATCTTTTATCATATTTCGTCAAGATATATAATTTCCTCATCAACTTGATAAAAGTTGTGTCTTTCTTTACACGCAAAATGCGTATAATACCTCATTCATATTGAGGTTTATGATCATCAATACGTAAGACACCATCATAATAACACATTAAAGAAATATTTGAACTAGTCATATCTGTCATTTATAAGATAAATAAATCATATTTGTCAAACAAAAATATTTAAACAAATCACATTTGTCAAATAAAAATATTTATACATCAAATTTATACCTATCTAACATTCATAACAAATTAACATCAAATAATATAATAAAAATATGAACCTAGAGAAATGAACATACCTGTGTCAAGAGAGGGTGGGGGGTGGTGAGAAGAGGGTGAGGGGTCGCGGCGAGCTGAGGGGGGTTGGTGGAGGAGGAGAGGAGGGGGGGAGATGGGTGAGTGGGGCGGGGGACGTGAGGGAGGAGGGGAGGAGGAGGCGTCCGGGTGGGGGAGGTGAGGGAGGAGGCGTCCGAGTGGGGGGGGGGAGGTGGGGGAGGAGGCGGCATCGGTGGGGGGTGGGAGGTGAGGGAGGAGGTGGCGGAGGTCAAAATCATGAGGGTGACGGCACGACGAGCTCCAGCGTGCGTCTGTGGCGGGGTGAGGAAGAGGGGGGGGCTGGGGCGAGGGTTTTAAGGGAGACGGTTGGTGTTGGGAATGCCGACTCCGAAGTCAGTATTCTCAATACCGACTCCGAAGTCGGCATTAACAATGCCGACTCCGAAGCCTTGAACCCTGTCTCCCGGTACGTGGCAACTTGGTGACTATTTTGGGAAATAAAGTTAAAATATGATTATTTAAATAATAAAATAAAAATATAATTATTTAAATAAAAACCCTCTAATATCATATAAAAATTACATAAATCATATAAACTGGTGACATAGCTAAACAAATATCGTTTCATTCTGAGTTAGACTCTTGATCATAGTTTGAAACAGAAACTACTTCTTGGCGCAAAACTGACGACCTCTAACTCATAAGGAAGAGATTCTTTAAAAAAGGGAAGGCATTCTATCACTAAATATGGTCGCCGATCATGGTTCGTCATATCGATCGAATCGACCGTGTCGCATTCTCCCTGTTACGTACCATACCGTATCGTTGAGATACGGTGAGAAATAAACTTATTTGATAGGAGAAGACTAACTCATGTATGTACTTTCTTTCTAACTTGAGATTGAACTATCTCTCTCTCTAAAACACAACTTATGACTCTATAGGATAGGAGAAAGCTACCATCACGCGAAGAGACTCCTGGAGACTCTGTTCACCAAGCCCCATCGCCCCAAATCCAGAGGAGAAGTCATTCTCAACGCTGCACCCTTTCTCTCTCATATCCTCCAGAACCATCAAGGATATCACGCCTTCTACAGCCTGAAAAGGGATTGATCTGCTTATGAGATTTTCATCAAAGTTGTTCTACTCTTCTTAATCTTTGTTCTCGAAGTGGAATCACCTCAATTGGTAGTCTGTGTCCAAAGTTATAACAAATTATTCTTCACATTCTCTCTCATATCATGATCTGCACATTCGAGACTTTTTCATGAAAGTTATTCCCCACGACTTTCTCTACGAACTCCAACTGGAATCACATCAAATAAATGTATGTACTTAAAGATACAGTAGATTATTCTCGATCTTCTATCTCATATCGTGATCCAAACTAGTAGTGAGTGCGGCCTCTCTACAGCCTGAAGATGGTGATTCAGTCTTTGAGCTCTTCGTGAAAGTTGATCATGACATGCTCATCTAACCACATGAATAGGAAGCACCATCGATCCGATCTCATAAACAAAACTCTAACGTCTTAAAATTTATAATGAAATATTAATAAGACACAAAAAATTTAAAAGAGATAGTAAATTATACGTAAGGCATGACAACTTATATAAAATATAATTATTTTTAATTTTAGAATATTGTCATATTATTAATATAATTCTGCTACTATCTTTGATTGTGCGTACTTCGAAGGGACGACATTTGATTTCGAAAATAAAGTCAAATCTAAAGTCATCATAATTATTAGAAAAATATATTGATTCTAGAAATATAAATATAAGAAATTATTGATGCATAGATGTTGAGATTAAGTCGACCTAATGATTTTTGAGACAATTTTTACTTGACAATAAATTAATTAAAAAAAATTAAACCAAAATTACTATAATTTGTATCATCTCTTAATTAGTTTATGTTTAAAATTTTATCTCAATTAGACACTATTTAGATCCCTTAGATGTTGAGATTAAGTCGATCTAATGATTTTTTTAGATAATTTTTACATGACAAAAAATTAATTAAAAAATTAAACTATAATTACTATAATTTGTATCATCTCTTAATTAACTTGTGTCTAAAATTTCATCTCAATTAGACACCATTAGACCCCTTAAATACACCAGATGTGAGAGGTAAAGTTATATATATATATATATATATATATATATATATATATATATATATATATATATATATATATATATAGGCCTGCCACGGACTGGACCGTACCGGTCCGTGGCATACCGCGGCGTGCCGCTACGGCACACTCGGGTCACCCCATTGGGGTGACTCCACCGTGCCATGGCTCGGCACGGTGCGGTTTGGCCAACCGTGTCGCCGCTAATATAATATTGAGTTTTTTTATCTTTAGTCCATCTTATCTTTTGCGATTAGCTTTAGACTCTCATAACTAAATGTTTTTAGTTCTAAATATAAAAAGTTTAACGTTCTTCATAAACAAACTCCTTTTAGAGATCTTTTATAAACTTTTTATAACTAGTTTTTAACGTAAAAATGAACCTATTTTTTTTAAGTTAAATGCCTTAATTAGGTTAAAAAATTAAATAATGAATTTATAAGAGATAAAAGCCAATTATGAAAGATTAAAAAGACTTAAAACTAAAAACTATCTTTTTTCAATCTACAAGAACAAACTCAAAATTGCCCGGACATCGTACAGATATAACTACAAATATTTTAATATATTTGACATTTTTAACAATTAATTAAATTTACATATAGACACATAAATATGATAACTTATAGGAATATATATATAAGGACCCTTTTTTAGTAACTTTCAGATACACTTTTCTAAGAATCTAACACAAAAGAGAAATACTTATTGTAAGATTATTCTTGAAACCAAATTGACATGAATTGCAAGAAAACAATCTTATTAGTTAAGAGGGCTAGACAAAATCTTTATCTCTCTCTTTCTTCTTAGTCAATATAAACTACTTTTAATGTAATTCACATCAACTTTATTGCAAGAATTATCTTGCGATAAATGTTTTTTTATAGAAAAAGTTGTTTACTCATCTGGATTCACGACTTGTGTGTGTATTAAAGTTGAGAAATACTTGTTATCAATCTAGATTGGTAACAAGTCTTAAGTGGATTACTTGTCAAATAATTTTATTGGTTAGAGATGAGAGAAAAAATTGATCTGACAATAATTTTAACCAATAAAATTGTTTGACAAATAATCCACTTAAGATGACTGATAATAAGTATTTCTCATTAAAGTTACTATGAGTGCATTTTAAGCGCATATATTTCCAATAATATTTTTAGTAGGGTGATCTTTCAATAAGTTGCAGCTTCTTGGTAGATCCGAGTGTTATGTGAATGGTTCTTGCAAGTCTTCTAATCTTGAAGCCTCTAAAATCTCAATAATGTTTGGGTGATCATTGAAAATATCATCATTTGAATTTTGTTTTTCTTGAATAATTTTTACATTGACATCAAAATCATTAGAATAAGTTGATTTTGAATCAAATTCAATAAAAAACTACACAACGGCTTTCATCTATAATCAAAGTTCTTTTGTTGAATACTATATATGCTCTTAAATTTAACGAATAGCTCAGAAATATATCTTTATTACTCTTCTCATCAAATTTCTCATGATTGTCTTTCCCATTATTCAAGATAAATCAAGAACACTCAAAAGATCAAAGATGTGAAATATTTAGTTTTCTACCTCTATACAACTCATACAGAGTCTGTTGGAGAAATGGTCTTACCATAGCTCAATTTATGACGTAGCATAATGTTCTACTATTTCATCCCAGAAATATCTTAGTAGACTATTTTCACTAAGCATTGTTCTTGTCATTTCCACTAGTGTTCCATTTTTGCGCTCACAACTCTATTCTGTTTATGGGTCCTTGGTGCTGAAAAGTTATGTTTGTTACTCTATTTATCACAAAATTTATTGACGTCTAGATTCTTGAGTTCTCCACCAATGTGACTTTGAATAGTTGTGATAAGATATCATTTTTTTCATTCTGGACTTTCCGATAGAACACTTCAAACTCCATCAATGCATTATTTTTATTTACCAAGAATATGACACATATGTATCTTGAAAAATCTTCAACTATAACAAAACCATATGACTTATCACCGTTACTTGATGTTCCGGTTGGACCAAATAAGTTTGGATATAGTAACTCTAGTGGTCGTGATGATTGCACACTATTTTTACTTTTGAACAAGAAATGAATTTGTTTACTTTTGACATAGGCTACACAAACTTTATCTTTCTCAAATTTTATTTTTTGACAGACCAAGCAATAGATCATTTCTAGACAATTTTGAAATGACACTAAAATTGGCATGGTCTAGACGACGATGCCATAACCAAGCAATTTTCAATTTATTTGTAATCAAGCAAATAATTTCAGATGAAATATCATTCAAATCGGTAGTAGAAATATTGTTATTCCTATGTCTTATGAATTTTATTTCATTTGAAAGTTTATTGAGAACTATGTAATAAGAATCATCAAAAACTATTCTATATCTTTTATCACATAAGTTACTGATACTAAGTAGATTATGGTTCAAACTTTTTACCAAAAGAACATGCTTAACTTTATTATTAAAATCATTTCCAATTCTACCAACACTAATTATCTTACTTTGTCCTTACCTTCGAAAAAAATTAGTCTTCCATCTTTTCTCTGTAATGCTGAAAATTTATTTCTATCTCCAATCATGTGTCTTGAATATCTACTATCCAAATACCATTTATTTTGAATTTTTCTAACACACGTCTGCAAAAGAATAAGTTCTTATGTACCAGTTTTTTGTACTCAAATCCTTTTGGATCCTTTTAAGTTAGTCCATCTAGATATAGAATTTTTCTTAACCCATAGTAATTTCAATTGCTTCTCATTCTTTTTGAAAAAGCAATCTAAATTAACATGACCATTAACAACATAGTAAAAAACATAAAGCCTTTGAAAACTTACTTTATTGTTGAAAATATTTTTGTGCAATAGGTGGTGTTTTTCTCATAAAGTTTCTTTGTGCACCATAATGTGTATTTTCCATGAACTAATCATTTTTGACATTTTTATTCTCCATGACATGATGTAATTAAGAAGATATACTAGCCATGGATGATGAATGAATGAAGGAATCATTCAATTTCCAATCAAACAATTTCTTGTTAGCAGGGATGTAACTCAATCATTCTCTTCTAAAATTACCTTCATACAAAGCACATCTTTTAGGTTATGTTTTCCTTTAACGAATTTGGAAATGGTGGAATTAAGATCAGCAATCTCAATACGCGTTGAAACTATAATATTTTCAGATTTTTCCACTATTTTTCTTGAGCATAACATTCTTAGATTTCGATTGTTCATTTTCCTTCTTAAGTTGATTTCCACTTCTTCAGATACACGACTTTTTAAATGCAACCACCCTCTCTACTCCGGTACGGTTTGTAACACCTCAATTTATATTATGAAATTAGAAAATTAATTTAACATATGTGAACATTATAAATATTATTTTGGACCAATGTATTCCACTGAGTCGACACCAAGATTCCGAAAGCAGAGGCAAAATTGAACGCACCACAATTTGTAGTACATTCAAATTAACTTATATCTGAAATTATATCTTAAATAGACACCATTTGAATATTAAATAAAACGATCAAATAATTAAGATCTATTTGCATATATAATATATATGTATATATATGAACTTACTCGGCAAATACCTTGAACGTTGGTTATTACTCTATGTTTGCTCCCATCAAGTTCTGGAGAAGGAGGTCGTGCAAGGGTGAGGAGGAATAAGGTTTATGAAGGAGGCTCTGTTTTCTACTTTAGGTAGGATGTACCTTCTCTTCCCTGACCACCTATTCAAATGAAGTAGCTTCATTCACTATCCTACTTCCATTAAATTGTTAGTCTTGTCTTGATTTACATTTAATTGGTTATCGTAAATTCAAGTCTCAATCAACCATCACGAATATAAAAAAAAAGCGGATTGAAATACTGTCAAAAATCAGTCGACCAATTTTTTCCTTCGGTCGACCGATCCCCCCTCTGTTTTGTCTACCCGAGAGAGAAAAGAGGTGAGATGAGAGGCTTGTGGAGTTCAAATAAGTCTGGCAAGTATGTATAATTGTATAGTAGGTTCTCTTCTTCTATTCCTGATTGTTTATTTTCATTCCCATTCTAGAAAATTTGGTGCGATTCTGGCCCATCAGATTCTGGAAATTTTGGAATCGGTCGACCGATTATTTCATTTTGGTCGACTGATTTTCTGTGTGATTCTGGTTATTGGTAGAACCATGATCGGTCGATCAATTTTCTGTGTGATTTTGGTTTCTGGAAAAACCAAAGTCGGTTAACTAATTTTTTGTGTGATTATAGTTTTTGGCAGAACCATAATCAATCGACCGATTCTCGCATTTCGGTCGACCAATTTTTGTCCCTTAACACATGACCAACCTTTTTGGAAAATAGGTCAACCGATTCTCTCATTTCGATCGACCAATTTTTGTCCCTTAACACATGACCAACCTTTTAGGAAAACAAGTAGACCGATTTCATTCTTTAGGTCGACCGATTTCCAATTTTGCTTGATAGTAAGCTTCAAAACTATGACCAAAATTTGATATTCCACTTACCTTGCTTCTAAAGCTACTTGACCAACATGTAACTTATTTAGCTGTGTATCAGATTTTTGTAGATCATTCTTGGTTCGTTCTAGCCAATTATTTTTGACCCTCATATTTTCAGTTGTTTGGGATACTCATTTACAAATATTCGTACTTTATGAACTGTTATACTCTTGATGAGTACCTAAGAGCCATATGTGCATGATTATCTTAAATGGAAATGGATGACACTTTTGGGTCTTCGAACTCACTTGAACATTATGCATGTGTAAATGGGGTCGGTCTAGTCCTGGAAAGGGCACTCGAATTCGTTTACTGATCGTACGGAACAATAATGGATCATCTGTGTGTTTTGACATGACACCACTGCATGCTATATTTTGGTCTACATTCTCATAAATCATACCATGAACTAAATTATCCTTGCTTGATTACTTATAGCAACTCTCTTATAGTATTATCACCTTACCAATATTACTATATAATTCTTGTATACCAGTTTATACTCTCTTGTTGTATGGTATGCATATCCATTTCTCTTTCTATGCTACCATTTTTTCCTTACTTTTATTGTACATAGAAGGTAAATCTTACCGGGTACAACTGCTCATGCATTCCTACTTTTCTTTCATGAACTCAAGATGGAGCACGCACTTAGGGGATTTATGTGTTGAGAGACTTTTAGGATTTAGCAACCTGGACTTTTATTTAGACTTTGGGAATCTAGAGTGTTGTAAATATTGACTTTAAACCGTCAGTTTGTGTAAACAATGTCGTATGATTCCGCTACACTACTTTATGAATGTAATTGAAGGGTTTTATTTCCTTAATATTGAAACTCTATCATTTTCTGAAAATTATCAATTATTAGGACGTCACAAGTTTATTTGGTATCAGAGCAGTTCGCAAAACTTGGAAATAACATGTGAGATGGGTAGAAATATGGGAAGTTAGCCCTAGAAATAGTTGATATTATTTCATTTTATATAGATTAACCTGTTGACTGTAACAAAATGGAAACGAATGCACGTGAACGATTACTACTAGCCATGGAGCTATTATGACATGACATAGAATATGCACTAGCTCAACGTGAAGCACACTTGAAGATTAAAGAAGAAGTGTTGAAATTGACTAGTGAGGCATTCCTTGCGGGTTACCCAGTCGCATCCTTTGGATCCATGACAGTAGTCATGGGTAATTTAGATGAATTAAAAGTCGGTCAAGAATTGTTGTCACATCAGGTTGAGGAGTATTGGGATGTTATGACTGAGTCTGCCAAAGAGTTATACTTCAATCAAGAAGATACCTAGGAGCCATCTTCGGGATCCACTACTTGTCACTGAATCAGGATAGAACTCAAAGAAACCCACTTTTTGTTAACATCTCTTGTATAATAGCAAGTTAGTGTGTATAGTTGACTTTTTTATAAATATTAGATGCTTATATGAAGGGAGGCTGGGAAGCTAATGTAATGTTTTTTTATTTAGTTTACTAGCAAAAAGGCATGAATAGTGTGTAATAGAATCTCTAGTATATGCAAATTTTATGGTTATGGTTTGCAATGTTAATGTGTGACATTTTGAATATCTTAGAGTGCTTTATAGACTAGTCATGGAAGGAAGAGGTGAAGCATGGAAGAGGATGGAGAATACAATATATGGTATAACACGAGCATTGAAAATGGTAGCCCAGAATAACTCACACAATGGAACCAATATATTTAAGGATTTTTGCAATTTAAATCCCCCTCATTTTTCAGGAAGTACTAACCCACATAAAGTTGAGAATTTGGTTAAGGAAATTGTTAGAATTTTTAGAGTTATCAAGTGTCAAGAGGAGGATAAAGTTTGCTTAGCGATATTTCAACTAGACAATGATGCCCGAGCTTAGTGGGAGGCCATGGAGGCTACCTTAGGGATGTGGATTAGTTATATTGGAAGCAATTTGTTGAGTTATTTAATAAACAATATTTTTTTGAGGTAGTCCAAGAAAATAAGACAATGAAATTTATCAACTTGAAACAACGAGAACTAACAATGGCTGAATATGAGGTGCAATTTGCTCGACTATCAAAGTATGCTCCTCACTTGATAACTACATAAAAGTTAAAAGCAAAGAAGTTTATGAATGGAATACGTCTAATCTTTATCACTCAACTAACACTTCATTTTATCACTACTTATTATGAAATGGTTAAGAGAGCTTTAGCTTTTGAAGCCGCCACTGAAATGGTGGAGAAAGTTAAAGGGAAATCTAGTGGAAGCTCTACAGTTGTTGAGCGTAAAAGGAAGTTTGAAGCTGGAAATACATCTAAGCCTTAGTAGCCTGTCAAGAAGCCAGGGAAGACTATGACTAGAAATAAGGATGTTTGTCATCATTGTCATCTCAGTGGGCATAAAGCAGAGAATTGTTATAGGAGGTTAGGAGCTTGTCTACGATGTGGAAGTAATCTGCATCAAATTCCTGACTGCCTTCCATGCCAAAGGCACCTTCCCCATAGAATCCTATTGTGGAAGGTACAATAATTGTGAACTCTAAACCTGCCTATATTTTATTTGATTATGGAGTAACACATTTCTTTGTTAGTTAAATATTTGCTAGATCATTTGGAGTACATTCAGTTTCACTACCAGAAAAAATTGAATTTACTATGCCTCTTAGTAAGGGAAAAGAACTCGATTGCTACTGCCCAACTAGTGCAATAGTAATTGAAGGGTATAATTTTCTTAGAGATTTAATATGTTTGGAAATGTGAGATTATGATGTAATTCTTGAGGGTAATTGGCTATCTAAACATCATATTGAATTGGATTGCTATTCTAGACAGATAACATTTTTGAATAGGGAAATTCCACCACTTAATTTTAATAAACCCCATGCACAAAGTGTACCTCTAATATCAACAGTTAAAGTATATAAGTTGGTGAAGAATGGGTGTCAAGGATATTTAGCATCTGTAATAATGATAAATTAGAATATTATAGGTTTGTAAAATATTCTCGTAATTTGAGATTTTTTTGATGTATTCCATAGTGAACTTCACTATTGAATTAATTCCTGGAGCCACACTCGTTTCTAGAACACCTTATCGAATGTCCGTGGAAGAATTGAAGGAATTAAAAAGACAACTTATGAAATTGATTGGAAGAGGGTTTATCAAATTCAGTACATCTCCCCGGGGTGCTCCAATCCTATTTGTCAATAAGAAGGATGGAACCTTAAGGTTATGTATAGATTATCGGCAATTGAATTAGCTCACGATCAAGAACAAATATCCACTTCCACAGATTGATGATTTATTTGATCAGTTGTCAGGAGCATAATATTTTTCAATAATTGATCTTAAGTCTGGATATCATCAATTGAGAATTCACGAGGAAGATATCCACAAGATAGCTTTCCGAAGCAAGTATTGGCATTACGAATTTGTAGTGATGCCATTAGGATTAACCAATGCCCCTGTTGCATTCATGCAATTAATGAATGATATTTTCATTTTATACTTGAATTAGTTTATTGTTGTATTCATTGATGATATTTTGATTTATTCTAAAAGTGTGTTTGAACATGAAGCACACCTTTATATTGCCTTACAACTATTGCGAGATCATAAATTATATGTCAAGTTTAGTAAATGTGAATTTTGGATAGAACAAGTAACATTTTCGAGGCATGTTATTTCTAGAGATGGATTGGCCATAGATTCTTCCAAAGTTAAAGCCATCGAGAATTGGGAACAACCTAAGATTGTTACTGAAATCCGAAGTATTTTAAGAATGGCTAGTTACTATCGTTGATTTGTTGAAAACTTTTCTAGAATTGTTGCACCTCTCACTCACTTAACTCGAAAAGAAGTACCATTTATGTGGAATGAGGAGTGCGAGTGCGCATTCCAAAAGTTGAAAGAATGTTTAACATCTGCACCAGTCCTAACTTTACCTGTAGAGGGAAGAACATTTGAAGTTTACACATATGCTTCAACTATCTGGCTAGGATGTGTTTTAATACAAGAAGGAAAAGTCATTGCATACGTATCTAGGCAATTAAGGAACTATGAGAAAAACTATCTAGTTCATGACTTGGAATTTGCAACAATAATTTTTGCTTTGAAGCTATGAAGACATTATCTATATGATAATCAATTTGGTATGTACTCAGATCATAAGAGCCTAAAATACTTATTTTCACAAAAAGAGTTAAACATGAGACAAAGAAGATGGTTAGAATATATGAAGGACTATGATTTCAAGATTGAGTACCATCCTAGAAATGGCAATATTATTGCTGATGCTCTCAACAGAAACCTTGTGGTACAAATGACATGCTTGATGGTAGAGGGATGGAAACTTTTGGAAGAATTCTCTACACTAAACTTAGAAGCCAGACCACAGGACGAAAAGGTCATGATAGTGAATTTAAAAGTTCAATCTGATATTTTGAAGCAAATCAGATAACAACAAGATAATGATCAAAGAGTACTTAAACTCCAAACATGATCTTTGTATAGATTCACAAGGAAATCTTCGATTTCGAACAAGATTATGTGTTAGATGATTCAGAGATTAAGAAGCAAATACTGGAGGAAGCACACCGAACTTATTACACTATACACCCTGGAACTGTCAAGATGTACCAATATCTCAAGAAAAACTTTTGGTGTTATAATACGAAGAAGGAAGTTGCAAATTTTGTTGCAAAATGCTTAACCTGCCAAAAGATTAAGGCTGAGCATCAGAAACCTGAAGGAAAATTGAAACCTCTGGAGATACCAGAATGGAAATGGGACATTGTGGGCATGAACTTTATCACAGGATTACCCAAAACTCATGGTGGATATGATTTCATATTGGTA
This sequence comes from Colocasia esculenta, assembly GCA_014218235.1. Classification (NCBI taxonomy): domain Eukaryota; kingdom Viridiplantae; phylum Streptophyta; class Magnoliopsida; order Alismatales; family Araceae; genus Colocasia; species Colocasia esculenta. Next base: position 10,353,153 of record CM024764.1, read on the forward strand.
ATAATTGATCGACTCACCAAGTCAGCTCATTTTCTAACTGTAAAAAGTAAATGGTTTGTCAATGTCCTTCCAACATTATATTTAAAGGAAATTGTTTGATTGCATGAAATTTCAAAAGATATTATCTTGGACCATGATGCAAGATTCACTTCACATTTCTAGAAGAAACTACAAGAAGCATTAGGAACTAAATTGAAATTTAGTATAATTTTTCATCCCCAAACTGATGGGCGGACTGGGAGAGTGAACCGAGTTGTTGAAGACATGTGCCGAGCATGTATGTTGGAATTCGAGAATGACTGGAACAATCGTTTGTCAATCATGGAATTTGCTTACAATAATAGCTACCCGAGTACGATTCAGATGACATCATTTGAAGCACTATATGGTCGACAATGTAAGTCACTCATTTGCTGGATGAATTAAGTAAACCACAACTCAATGGACCAGAAATGATACAAGAAACTGTAAAATTTATAAAGATGGTAAAAGGAAGAATGAAGGCCGCTCATGATCGACAAAAGAGTAATGCCGATCAGCGAAGAAGAGAACTGAAATTCTAACAAGGGGATCATGTTTTCCTAAAAGTATCACCTCGAAGAGGAATCCAAAGATTTGGAATCAAAGGAAAGCATAGTCTGCGTTATATTGGACCATTTGAGATATTAAGAAGAACATGATAAATGACTTATCAATTAGCTTTACCCCCACAATTGTCTAATATACATGATATCTTTCATGTATCTACACTGCAGAAGTATGTCTACGGCTGATCATATCATAGAATATAAAAATCAGAGCTTGCAAAGTAATCTAGCATACGAAGAGAAACCGGTAAAAATCTTCAACCAAAAAATCAAATAATTCTGGAATAAAGAAGTTTCATTATTGAAGATTCAATGGAGATGTCAAGGACAACAAGAAGCAACATGGGAATTGGAAGATGCTATCAAAGCCAAATATCCAGAATTATTTACAGGTTTGTGATAGATAATTATTACTACCAGCTGAATTTGGAGGACCAAATTCTTTTCTCGGTAGGGGAGGAAGTGTAACACCTCAAATTTATATTATAAAATTAATTTAAGATAGGTTAACATTATAAATATTATTTTAGAGTAATGTATTCCACTAAGTCGACACCAAGATTCTGAAAGCGGTGACAAAATTGAAGGCACCATAATTTGTAGTACATTCAAATTAGCTTATAAATGAAATTTTATCTTAAGTAGACACCATTTGAATATTAAATAAAAGGATCAAATAATTAAGATATATTTGCATATCTATATGTATATATGTATGAACTTAACTTATTACGTAAGTAATATGTCGTAAGCCTACATTTTAACCCAGGTAGCCTCAACACGTAATGATATACGTGTTAAAAGATGGTAAAATCTTCTGTGACGTGGGTGAAATCAGAAAGCGATGGAAATCAAGATGATCCCCATCGTCCAAGTGTTCTGTAAAAAAAAAATTCTTACCCACACATAGTCTCAACCTCTATATAAACTTGCTACATTTCACCTCGACCAATACCTTGAACGTGGGTTATTACTCGATGTTTTGCTGCCATCAAGTTCTAGAGAAGGAGGTAGTGCAAGGGTGAGGAGGAAGAAGGTTTATGAAGGAGGCTTTATTTTCTATTTTAGGTAGGATGTACCTTCTCTTCCCTCACCATCTATTCAAATGAAGTAGCTTCATTCACTCTCCTACTTCCATTAAATTGTTAGGCTTGTCTTGATTTATATTATATGTGTTATCGTAAATTCAAGTCCCAATCAACCATCATGAATATAAAAAAAAAGGGACTAAAACACTATTGGAATCCGGCGACCGATTTTTTTTTCCTTCAGTCGATTGATCCCCTCTGTTTTGTCTACCCGAGAGAGAAAAGAGGTGAGATGAGAGGCTTGTGTAGTTCAAATAAGTCTGGCAAGTATGTACAATTGTAGAGTAGGTTCTCTTCTTTTATTCCTGATTGTTTATTTCCATTCTCAGGCTAGAAAAGTTGGTGCGATTCTCGCCCATCAGATTCTGGAAAATTTGAAATCGATTGATCGATTCTTTCATTTCGATCAATCGATTTTCTGTGCATCCGGTAGAACCATAATCAATTGATCTATTTTATGTACGGTTCTAGTTTTTGGAAAAACCAGAATCAGTCAACCTATTTTTTGTGCGATTCTAGTTTCTGGCAGAACCAGAATCGGTCGACTGATTCTCTCATTTCGGTCGACCAATTTTTGTCCCTGAACACATGACCAACCTTCTGAGAAAATAGGTCGATCGATTCTCTCATTTCCGTCGACCGATTTTTGTCCTTGAACACATTACTAACTTTTTTGGAAAATAGGTAGATCGATTTCGTTCTTCAGGTCGACCGATTTCCAGTTTTGCTTGACAGTAAGCTTCTGAACTGTGACCCAAATTTAATATTCCACTTACCTTGCTTCTAAAGTTACTTGATCAACATCATAACCTATTTAGCTGTGTGATACGCGCGACATTGTTGATTGTGCATTCTCGTTGTTCAAAGTTCATTGCACAGATCAATATGCGCACTTCCTCTAAACTGTCTCACAAAATTAAAACAACAAAGATGAACTAGCATGGTGGTGAGAATAGGTCAAATCCACGGAGAGGCAGAATAAAGCTTGAATTAAACTACTTAGACTTGAAATCATTCTAACGGGCACAATTTCACCAAAATAACATTGTAATAGAGTCACTTCTATGAACAACACCAATCTAACAACACTACAAACTATAAGATGAAGAACAAAAAGAGAACACGATGTAGTAAACTCTAGATTAAGAAACGATAAAAAACATTAAACTGTAACGCCAAAAATCCGGATCTGATCCCCTTACAATTGTCGAATTATCTATCAATGCTCAACCATTACAGCAAGAACAGAAGAATTAAACAAATGCAATGGATCGAACTCTAAGCACAACAGAATTGAAAAGTAAATCCAAGACATTGGATCTATCTATTCTAAATATAGAGAAACTGAAAATTAAATGCAAACAACATCACTGGACCGAACTATCTAACAAAGCATGGATGAACAACTAATTGCAGAAATAAGAAATTCGAATCTCTGGATCGATCTCTCAACAATCCAACTCAGAAGCACAGATGAAAATGGAACAGAAATGGAACATGGATGCTCAAGATGAACACGGCAAGAAAAAAAAATGGAAACAAGTTGCAATCGAACTCCGGATCTGATCACAGAAGAAGATGCCAACCATTATCCTCCTCACAGCAGCTAGAACAACTCTCACAGCCCTCAATCTCTCACAGAAGAACAGAAACTAAAATATTAACTCTCTCAATTGTCAAAATATCTAACACTGCTCTACCATTAAACCAAGAGCAACATACCGAACAACTGCACTGAATTGAGCTAAAACATAGAAGAGAGAACTCAGAAGTAATGAAATAGATCAAACTCTGAAACATAACAGGAATAAGAAATGCCATTGGATTCTCTACATAAACACCGAAGAACTGTGAGAACACTCCATTTCCCCAACACAGCAGCACAGAATAGATGAAGGAAAGAACAAAATCCCCGGAAGCTTGAACTGGCAAACAAAATTCCAAAAAAAAAAAAATGTGGTCGCTCTCTGGATCTGATCTCTTCCAATCCTCACAACTCTCACAGAGCAAGAAATGAAATCCCCAACTCCTCCACAGATGAAATGGAAAAACTACAGAGAAAAAAATAGTAGATAAAATTCCCTAAAACTTCACTGTCGAACCCCTTACAGATGGATGGAAAGAACAGTAAGAAATAACATTCCCAAAAAATGTGAACTGGAGAGCTTTTGCTGAAAGGTAAATAACAAAAAGAAATGGTAGAATAAAACCAAAAATCTCAACTGGCCAACTCCGAACTGGAAGAATAGAAGAACTACTGGAATCCCTTTATAGCAAAGAAATATACCAAAAACCAAACTCGAACTCCAACCCTCCCCTGCTTACAGAAAGAAGAAGTACATGAAAGAAACTTGCAAAATAACTATCTCTAAAATCTGAACTAGAGAACCCCTGCTCTGAACTCGTCTCCCTCCCCTGTGAAGTCTGGAAGGACAGAAAAAATACAGGGAAGAAATGGAAACTAAAAATTCCTTAAAAAATTCTAACCAGCCGAAAACCAGCACCGCCTGAGAAGAGGACTCTGGGGTCCTTTTATAGACACCCGGGCATCCTGCTTCCTCTCCCATCTGCACCAGGATTGCCAGCTCTGCAAGCCCAGATCGCCAGCATCGCACGGCCTCCAGCTCAGCATCTGCCTCAGCGCACACAGCACCTCAGCAGACCAAGCCCTGGCCGAGCTCCATCGCGCACCGCACCACCTCTGGCCTGCTTCGCACGGGATCTGCCCCATCAGCTCCGCCGCGCACACAGCACCTGGTCGCCTTCACACCCACACACCAGGGCCACCTCACACCCGCCCCTGCCTTGGGTCACCTGCACAACAAGCCCAGCCGCACCTTCGCCTGAGCGCACTTGGGGGCGGGCCACAGCTGCTCATGTTGCTCTGCACACCATGCACCGGCCTCACGCTTTGCACACAGGGGCTCCAGCGCCGCGCCCCTTTTCTGCTTCGCACGGGATCTGCCCTGGTCGCTCCGCAGCTTCCCGCCATCTGCACAACAAGCCCAGCCTGCAAACCGCCCTCCTGGCCTCCGCACGAGCTCTGGCTTCACACCCCTGGCCGTTCAGCGCCATCGCCCTCCTGCCGCGCACAGTCCACAGCCAGCTGTCCTCCGCCTTCAGGTCGCCGCGCCCATTGCCCAGCCACACCGCCAGCCCTCCATCTGCACAACCAGCACACCCCAGCACTGCCTTGGACCCAGCAGCTCCAGTCGGCCATTGTCCACACCAGCCGCATGCACAGCACCATCAGCCGCCCTTACACCATCACACACCTCTACTCCGCACAGCCCAGGTCCACCCCAGCGGCTCCAGAAACCCTCACCCAAATCGCCCAAATCGCTAGAGCAGCTTCCAGCTGCTTCAGGCTTCTTCGCGAAGCTTCAGATGACCTGGTGGAAAAGAAGACAAAAGAGAAAAGTTAATAAGGGTATTATTAAATTGATTTAATGGGGTTGGATGGGTATTAAGTTGTTATTAAAATATTTATTTATTGAAATTTGGGAGGGGTATGTGTCGTGATTTGGTGAGATGAGAGAAAATAGATGTGCTATGATGTGATGGGATAGAATATGTGACATGGTTTATTTACAAGTACAAGAATTAAAAAATATTTATGAAAATATAGAAGTAATAATAAGAAGAAAAAAATTATTTATGTACAACATTTATTTACAAAGACTTTTTATTTCCCACAATGACTCTAATTAGTTAATCTAAAAGAAATGAAAATCTAACATGTATTCTAACCCGATATTAACTATCATGTTCTAAAAATCTAATTTTTGAAAATTAAAGTTAACTATACATTATTTATGGACAACTAATGTCTAAATTTAACTAAATGTATGAAATTTAACCCGAAAAATTATACAGTTATCACTCCCCCCTACTTGAACATTGCTAGTCTCCTAGCAATAAAAATTATTCCAAATGTAGGACTAGAAGATGTAATGTCTCACGCTAAATAACCATCATGTAAAAGATTAATGTAATGATATGTCTTTCCTAATTGTAAAAGTTTATGACAAGAAATTAGTGCACAAATGGTAGCTCACTTAAGAGTTCACATCAGCCCTTCTGAAAGCTCCTCTGCCTCAACTAGTAATTGAGATTAGACTAATTCGAGGGAGAAGAAAAGAATTGTGGAATAAGATCCTTGCTTAGTCTGATCGGGTTGTTTCTCTCAGTTCTATTCTGCCCATCTTCCTTGAGGATTATTTCTCTGAGTTGGGGACTTTGCCCCTTTATTTGCACTTTGTGCACTCAGAATTTTTTCTTTTTCATCCATAATGTTGCACAACCCATCACTTTTCAAGAGTATCAAGTCCAACTTTACTCAGATCCGGGGCATTTTTCATGGATATATTTTGCTTTTGCTTTTGATTTTTCTTTTCTTTTCCTATTTACGGAAGTATGAACAGTCAGATTCCTTGATCACATACCTTCACTTCCTTCACAATTCACTTAAGGGGAGGGGAGAAAACCAATCACCTCTCTCCTACTAGCCTTGACAAATTTGCTACATTCGGGTTCAGCTAGTCTAAGTGGCTGTGTAGTGTATGTATGAAAACTTCTTGCCATAAATCCTTACATAAGGTAGACAATAAGTACATGCAATCATTTACTAGAGGCTACCTAACATGGATACTTGCAAGGGAATGTGACAACTACAAAAATTTAATGGTTAAAGATCATGCACTTAGTTTGGGATGCACAAAGCAACGCATTTTTATTTAAAGATGAAATATTGTGAAATTTTTATTTGCATATGTACAAGCTCAAGAAAAAGAAATGAAGCAATGATTGGGATGAGGACTATGACTGCATGCTTATTCTACCTCTCCCCCCTACTTATTGACAGGAAAAGAAAGTAAGACAGAGAATTACCTGATAAAAGAAATCTATACACTTGGGTTGCCTCCCAAGAAGCGCTAAGTTTATTTCGTCTTCAGCCGGACACAATTAGGCTTCGTTTGGCTCAGCTAGCTTGGTAAAATCCGTTTTTAAGAAAAGTGGGCTTTCAAAAAAATGTTTTAACCTTTGCCCATTGACAGTGAATGATTGTCTAGTTTTAGGATCGAGAATAATGACAACACCATTGTCGTAAGATCTGACAACAATGTAAGGACCATCCCATCGGGACTTCAATTTTCCCGAAAACACACTAAGCCTGGAATTAAACAACCAAACCTTATCATGCACTTGAAAATTTTTTCTATGAATTTTTAAGACTTCAATCAATTTCTTCTCCTGCCCTTCTTCAAGATCACTAGCAATTATGATGGGCCAAGTTTCGTCCTTTTCTAGAAAGATGTATTTTAAATTAGCAGGGAGTGGTTTTAGCTCAACCTTAGGAGGACATTCTAATGGAATTGATAGATCATTATCTTGAAACATAGAATTAAATTGTCCTTCCTCTCCCTCAAACCCTAGAGCACAAGGTTGGTCTACTGCTTTTTCCTCATAAGATTCTTCTACCACCAGACAACTTTCTTTTTCCTTGGATTGTTCTTTTTCAACCTTCTCTTCAACCTCTTCTTCAATTTCAAGTTCATTTCATTTTCTTTATCCTCACGCAAAGTTGTCATGTGTGGGTGAGGATTTATCAAGATTTTTCCACTTCTTATTGTAGACATTGTTTCCATATTTTCCACTTAGGGACCCCTAGCTTGGGCAGGAGAATGGTCATGTTGTATAAATTAATTTTGAAATTGTGGTGCAGGAATATTCTGAACAAAAGTTTGTTGTGTGTTTGATGGTGGAGGTGCATGTGGTATGTACCCCTGATTTGATGGTTTTGCTGGTTCAGATAAAATCCATGAGGGTTGTTTCTTGGGTTTGCTATAGTTTGACTTGGTAACTGGCCCAATTCCCTCCTACACACATCAGTAATTTGAGACTCTATCCTATCCAAATTTTGTTGAATATTTTGGTTCTGATTTTGATATTGATTTTGTTGTTCTTGCACAGTTTGGCAAAGAGTCATCATCATGTTTTGAAGTTGATTCATTTTATCTTCCCAATTGGGCTGAGAAGATGGTGGTTGATTGTATGAAGGTTGCTGAAAATTGATATGAGCAAATTCATTGAAGTTTTGATTTCCTTGGAATTGTTGATGTCTGGAATAAGAAGATTGGTCGAATCCCGGATTCTGATTTGGATAGGATTGACCGTACATGGATTGGTTGAAAGAAGTTTGAGACATTTGTTCATATTGATTTTCATAAGAAAAGTTCGAGTGATTTCTCCAACCAGGGTTGTATGGATCATAAGAGTATGACTCATAGGAGGGATTGTAGAAATCTTGGACAGCTTGAATTTGTTCTTGGTTGGCCATATGAAAAAATCTCTCAATCTCGCCTAAAGCTTGAACCAAATCTATGTTCAAGGATCGTCTACCAAGCATGCACAGTTGGGAAGCCCTCTATTTATGATTTTTAAATTTTTAAGATTTTTATTGATTTTTGTTGAATTTTTTAACCAAACACAAACAAACAAACACTTTTCAAAACAAATTAACCTACCCACTAAGTGTTCCTTGGACTTTTGTTATTTTTCTCAAAATCAGATTTATACTTGCCTAAATCCAATTCTAACTCTTCTTGTACCGGCCAGGTAAGAGGTGGAGTAGAGGGAGGCCCCCTTTGCTTTCGCAAGGACCCAATTAAGTAACCTCTAGCTCGCTTAAGCGTAAGTTTTTTAACCTCTAATCCTAGACACCAGACTTAAAGAGAAGTTTTGAATTCAAGAAAGGATAAATCTAATGATGAACCCTAGGGCCAAGTCTAATGGTTTTTATTAAAAGCCGAGGTAAATGCAAAAATGTGGAAAAAAAATTTTTTTTGTGATTTTTGGGCAAAGGAAAGGGTGATGAAATCCCTCACCTTATCTTTTTATTCTAATGGGTGAAGCCCTTAAGCAATCCCATTTTCAAATATGAAATGCACAGATCAATTTTAAACAAGGGTTTTCTAATGCTAAGACTAATGCATGAAATGAGCGATGGAAGTCTTACCTTTCCCCCGCACTCTTCAATGTAAGAAAATGAAATTCAAATGACAATTAAGATGATGAATGTCCTAAAACATGATATTCTAATCTTGAGAGATGAAATTTTTATTTACAAACAAACGGCTAACATGAAAGAGCGATTTGAGAAATTTTTTTAGATTTTAGAAGTTTTTAATTTTTATTTGATTTTTAAACTGAATGAAATGAAATTTAACTAAGAAAATATGAAATGGTACTATAAACTAATGTCAAACCAATCAAACCACCAAGATGCCAATTATTACATGCCAACGTGAAAGAAATCTCTGTACAGGCACAGAGAATACATCAAAGCCTCACTACAAAGTTCACTCACACTCTTTCTATCTAAAATTCAAAATTAAAAGCAATTAAAAAAAAATTCAGCAAGCTCTCCTCCTCCAATGGGCCTCAAATGCCAAGCCCAAATCTCCAAGTCCCTCTTTTTGCAAATCTGAAATGAAAGCCCAACAACAAGTCAATGTAAAGCCCAAAGCAAATGAAATCAAATCAAAACAGAATTAAATCAAACTCTAATGCCTCCCCGGCAACGGCGCCAAGATGATACGCGCGACATTGCTGACTGTGCATTCTCGTTGTTCAAAGTTCATTGCACAGATCAATATGCGCACTTCCTCTAAACTGTCTCACAAAATTAAAACAACAAAGATGAACTAGCATGGTGGTGAGAACAGGTCATATCAACGGAGAGGCAGAATAAAGCTTGAATTAAACTACTTAGACTTGAAATCATTCTAACGGATACAATTTCACCAAAATAACATTGTAATAGAGTCACTTCTATGAACAACACCAATCTAACAACACTACAAACTATAAGATGAAGAACAAAAAGAGAACACGATGTAATAAACTCTAGATTAAGAAACGATAAAAGACATTAAACTGTAACGCCAAAAATCCGGATCTGATCCCCTTACAATTGTCGAATTATCTATCAATGCTCAACCATGAGAGCAAGAACAGAAGAATTAAACAAATGCAATGGATCGAACTCTAAGCACAACATAATTGAAAAGTAAATGCAACACATTGGATCTATCTATTCTAAATATAGAGAAACTGAAAATTAAATGCAAACAACATCACTGGACCGAATCTATCTAACAAAGCATGGATGGATGAACAACTAATTGCAGAAATAAGAAATTCGAATCTCTAGATCGATCTCTCAACAACCCAACTCAGAAGCAAAGATGAAAATGGAACAGAAATGGAACATGGATGCTCAAGATGAACACGGCAAGAAAAAAAAATGGAAACAAGTTGCAATCGAACTCCGGATCTGATCACAGAAGAAGATGCCAGCCATTATCCTCCTCACAGCAGCTAGAACAACTCTCACAGCCCTCAATCTCTCACAGAAGAACAGAAACTAAAATATTAACTCTCTCAATTGTCGAAATATCTAACACTGCTCTACCATTAAACCAAGAGCAACATACCGAACAACTGCACTGAATTGAGCTAAAACATAGAAGAGAGAACTCAGAAGTAATGAAATAGATCAAACTCTGAAACATAACATGAATAAGAAATGCCACTGTATTCTCTACATAAACACCGAAGAACTGTGAGAACACTCCATTTCCCCAACACAGCAGCACAGAATAGATGAAGGAAAGAACAAAATCCCCGGAAGCTTGAACTGGCAAACAAAATTCCAAAAAAAAAAATGTGGTCGCTCTCTGGATCTGATCTCTTCCAATCCTCACAACTCTCACAGAGCAAGAAATGAAATCCCCAACTCCTCCACAGATGAAATGGAAAAACTACAGAGAAAAAAATAGTAGATAAAATTCCCTAAAACTTCACTGTCGAACCCCTTACAGATGGATGGAAAGAACAGTAAGAACTAACATTCCCAAAAAATATGAACTGGAGAGCTTTTGCTGAAAGGTAAATAACAAAAAGAAATGGTAGAATAAAACCAAAAATCTCAACTAGCCAACTCCGAACTGGAAGAATAGAAGAACTACTGGAATCCCTTTATAGCAAAGAAATATACCAAAAACCAAACTCGAACTCCAACCCTCCCCTGCTTACAGAAAGAAGAAGTACATGAAAGAAACTTGCAAAATAACTATCTCTAAAATCTGAACTAGAGAACCCCTGCTCTGAACTCGTCTCCCTCCCCTGTGAAGTCTGGAAGGACAGAAAAAATACAGGGAAGAAATGGAAACTAAAAATTCCTAAAAAAATTCTAACCAGCCGAAAACCAGCACCGCCTGAGAAGAGGACTCTGGGGTCCTTTTATAGACACCCGGGCATCCTGCTTCCTCTCACATCTGCACCAGGATTGCCAGCTTTGCAAGCCCGGATCGCCAGCATCGCACGGCCTCCAGCTCAGCATCTGCCTCAGCGCACATAGCACCTCAGCAGACCAAGCCCTGGCCGAGCTCCATCGCGCACCGCACCACTCTGGCCTGCTTCGCACGAGATCTGCCCCATCAGCTCCGCCGCGCACACAGCACCTGGTCGCCTTCACACCCACACACCAGGGCCACCTCACACCCGCCCCTGCCTTGGGTCACCTGCACAACAAGCCCAGCCGCACCTTCGCCTGAGCGCACTTGGGGGCGGGCCACAGCTGCTCATGTTGCTCTGCACACCATGCACCGGCCTCACGCTTTGCACACAGGGGCTCCAGCGCCGCGCCCCTTTTCTGCTTCGCACGGGATCTGCCCTGGTCGCTCCGCAGCTTCTCGCCATCTGCACAACAAGCCCAGCCTGCAAACCGCCCTCTTGGCCTCCGCACGAGCTCTGGCTTCACACCCCTGGCCGTTCAGCGCCATCGCCCTCCTGCCACGCACAGTCCACAGCCAGCTGTCCTCTGCCTTCAGGTCGCCGCGCCCATTGCCCAGCCACACCGCCAGCCCTCCATCTGCACAACCAGCACACCCCAGCACTGCCTTGGACCCAGCAGCTCCAGTCGGCCATTGTCCACACCAGCCGCATGCACAGCACCATCAGCCGCCCTTACACCATCACACACTTCTGCTCCGCACAGCCCAGGTCCACCCCAGCGGCTCCAGAAACCCTCACCCAAATCGCCCAAATCGCCAGAGCAGCTTCCAGCTGCTTCAGGCTTCTTCGCGAAGCTTCAGATGACCTGGTGGAAAAGAAGACAAAAGAGAAAAGTTAATATGGGTATTATTAAATTGATTTAATGGGGTTGGATGGGTATTAAGTTGTTATTAAAATATTTATTTATTGAAATTTGGGAGGGGTATGTATCGTGATTTGGTGAGATGAGAGAAAATAGATGTGCTATGATATGATGGGATGGAATATGTGACATGGTTTATTTACAAGTACAAGAATTAAAAAATATTTATGAAAATATAGAAGTAATAATAAGAAAAAAAAATTATTTATGTACAACATTTATTTACAAAGACTTTTTATTTCCCACAATGACTCTAATTAGTTAATCTAAAAGAAATGAAAATCTAACATGTATTCTAACCCGATATTAACTATCATGTTCTAAAAATCTAATTTTTGAAAATTAAAGTTAACTGTACATTATTTATGGACAACTAATGTCTAAATTTAACTAAATGTATGAAATTTAACCCGAAAAATTATACAGTTATCACTGTGTATCAGATTTTCCTGGATCATTCTTCGTCATTCTAACCAATTAATTTTGACCCTCATATTTTCAGTTGTTTAGGAAACTCATTTACAAAAAGTCGTACTTTATGAATTGTTATACTCTTGATGAGTACCTAAGAGCCATATATGCATAATTATATGAAATGGAAATGGATGACACTTTTGGGTCTTCGGACTCGCTTGAACATTATGCTAGTGCAAATAGGGCCAATTCAGTTCTGGGAGAAGCACCCAAATTCATTTACTGGTCGTACGGAATGATAATGGATCATCTGGTGTTTTGACGTGACACCACTACATGCTATATTTTGGTCTATATTTCCATAAACCGTACCATGAACTGAATTATCCTTGCTTGATTACTTATTGGTTCAGAGCAACTCTCTTATAGTATTATCACTTTGCTATAGTATTGTAGACACCCATTTCTGACCCATAAGTCGAGCAAAATCTCTTGTCGTATCATTGACGCCCCACGTTGGCTCATCATCGTCAAGCTGGCTTTCTCCGATCATGACATCATTCCCATTAGTTCATCGCCCTGGAGGACCCTTCCTGGTCAAATCAATCTCTTTCACTATAAGCTCTCTGAGTATAAGAGTCCGATATTTCATCCCGAAGGCTGTACATGGCTAATTGGATGCATTACATGCCGAAATGCAGAAAAGACCAGAAGGCGACAGGCCCTAGGTCGCCTTCCTGAAAACGACAGCCCCTATGTCACCATCATAATTCCACATTTTAAATCCTCAAAAAATCACAAAACGACTTAAGTTACCTTCCATATGAGGAAGGCGACATATCGAGCAGTCGCATTCAGAAGGCGACACCAAGGCCGTCGCGTTCTGGGCCTTAAACAGGAAACTCAATCCGAAGTCAATTTGGACCCATGCTATTGATGGTAATTGCTTCATTTGGACGTCCAAATCAAGTCCAAATCCTCTCAAATTTAGAGCAGACCTTCCTAACATGTCCCTTTCCGAGTTCCAATAGCCCTTGCACAGCCATACTTACCCAGAGTCGGACTCTTGCCCATTATTCCTCTCAGACCCGAGTTGGGAATAATCACCCATAAGTACCTCGTCTCTGCATCTTTTCGGGCAAGGCCAGATTCTTTAGTTCGCTGAGCAAGAGAGCTTCATCTTCCACGAAGAGAGTTCCCCCTCCAGACGATCAGCAAGAGCCCTCCAGGGCGTTTTCCCATCGGCTACACAATCTCCTCTCCCTTCTTCTCTTTATTTCTTTGATTTCATGCATGCATAGCTTCGTTTTCTTTCTAGTTTAACATTAGATCACGACACACACACACCTATTCTTAACACCCACAGGGGTTAAAAGCCCCAATCTTGTGAGTTCCCTCCATATTAGTCTATGATTCTGTGGTGGCCAAATCTGGCCCCCTATACCCATAATGGCCCACTACGGCCCATACACGTCCTGTCAACCGACGTGGCCCCATCTCAACGGGTCACGTTTATCCCAAGACGGTGTGATGATCTCAAGAACACCGCCAGCTTGATCGGACACTGTCAAGCCTCGTGGCGGCATGCCCCCGAGTAGGTCGTCTGTTCCTCCGCAACCGAACACCCGCAGAAAGGTTCCGAACAGGAACAGTAGCCTTACTGCGCGGGGCGGCCCTCAACATCACCGAACAGCAGGTTCGATCCCCCTTTGTGGGTCACCTGCTCGGAAAGCATCCCCAAAGGCTGCCGAACAGGCTCCCTGGCTTACAGAGCGGCTGTAACCGCCCCAAGCCACGTTCTCCACCATCAAGGGACGTGAACTGCCTGGCAGCCTAACGGGCACCAGAGTCATAACTCCTTCCGTTATGCGCGTGCGTCAAGGCACCTCCTCAGGCACGATCTGCCGAACGTTACGCACGTTGGCCTCGGCACCAACGCCTATAAAAGCATAGGTACAGTACCATGCAACAGTACGTTCTCTTCCTCACGCGAACATTCTCACATTCCGAAACCCCCTGCCTCGCAAGCTCTCACTGACTTAGGCGTCGGAGGGTTTCCCCGGTCTTCACCGGGCCTCCTGATCCTTTTCTGGTTTTGCAGGCCTTCGTCCTCACCAGCGATCGTCTTCCCTCTCTCATTCTAGTGGAGGCCCGTTTGGCTCAGGTCCAAACAGGATCACACCACCACATTTGGCGCCGTCTGTGGGAACGACGCTGCCATGGCACGAGGACGAACCTCATACCAGAACGTAGGAAGCAGGGCGACGAGGTCCCGTCAGTCAAGAGGGGACTCTCGCCGTCGATCCCCCCTGATGACGTCGTTATCGCCCCCGTCGATGCTAATCACGACGTCCCAGCACCGCCGGCTGCCGCACCTACAACTGCCCTCGAAGTAGCGGAGCTTCGGGGGCAAATGCAGCAGTTGACAGGCATCTGCCTCGCCCTGCAGGCCCAGTTGGCGGGAGCAGCGGCTCCGGCAGTTTCCCTGTCGCGCGAGCGGCAGGCGGAGTCGTCGCACCGCCGCTCCCGCGTCCCCCAGGTTCCCCAGGAGCAGTAGGCAGAGTCGCCGCGCCGGTCTCACCGGGCCCCGTCGGAGGAACGGGCACCGGAGCGCCGCGGGCGTTCGCCCCGCCGCTCTATCATCTCCCCCCGTCCGCCGCGATCGGTCGTGGGAGGCAACTCCAACGCCTCTGGACGAGGGGGCCCCGCCAACTCCGAGCAGGAGCTCGCCAGGCGCCTCAGGCGCGTGGTCGACCTCGAACGCCGCATGGACGCGATGGTTCAGCGTGCGGAGGGCAAGGCTCCAGCGGAGGACGACTTGGACTTCCGCTCTCCTTTCAGCAGGGAGATTCTGGAGGCCCTGGTCTCCTCCAAGCTCCCTCTTCCCACCATCGCGCCCTACGACGGCACAACCGACCCGGCCAACCACATCCACGGCTTCGAATCGCATATGGTGTTCCACGGAGCATCAGATGCGGCCAAGTGCAGGGCTTTCCCCGCAACCCTCAAGGAGACCGCCAGGGCTTGGTTTGAAACCCTCCCTGCGGGCTCTATCACCTCCTTCCGCCAACTGAAGAAGTCCTTTCGGGACAACTTCCTTGGTGGAAGGTCTCAGCCGCGGACGGCGGCTTCTCTCCTGACCGTGCACCAGAAGAAAGGCGAGGCACTCTGGGACTTCGTCAAGAGGTTCCGAACAGAGGCGCTTCGCATCTCGCGCCTGGACGTCCCTCTGGCCACCAGTGCTCTCATCCAGGGCACTCGTGACGGCTTTCTGCAGAGGACCCTCGGCGTCCAGCAACCTGCCACCCTCGCCGAACTACTCTCCATCGCGCAGCGTCACGCGGCCTGCGAGGAGAGCCTGGCGGCGAGCAGGGCTGAACAGGGGGAGCAGTCGGAAAAGAAGCGGCCTTCCGACAATGGTTCCGACCGAGATCGGAAGAAGGGACGACGCAATGGCGATTCTCCGCGTCGTCCGCGCCCCTTCACCAACTACACCCCCCTCACCGTGGCACCCGAACAGATCCTGGCGGAGATCAGGGATGAAGCATTTGTTCGGTGGCCACAAAGAATGCGCTCCGACCCCCGGAAGCGCGATCAGAATAAATACTGTCGCTTCCACCGCGACCACGGCCACGACACCTCCGAGTGCCGCTAGCTTAAGGACGAAATCGAAGACCTTATCAAGCGCGGCTACCTTGGGCGGTTCGTGCGCCGGAACGAAGAGCGCCCCCGACGCCGAGACCGCACTCCCGAGCAGCCGATCAACAACGAGCCCAATGGGCAGGAGATCAACATGATCGCGGGAGGGTTCGGCGCGGGCGGGGAAAGCACTCGAAGCCGACGCGATTACGCAAGGCGAGTGCATGTCGTAGACAGGCCTGCGACTGTTCGGTCGGCTCCATATCCTGCCAGTCCTGCACGCACACAACCCGAGGAGGCTATAACCTTCTCGGATGAAGATCTTGTAGGGGTTACGACCCCACATACTGATGCGCTGGTCGTTTCGGCCACCATCAACCACTGTAACGTGCGCCGAATTCTAGTAGATAATGGAAGCGCCCCCGATGTCTTGGCTTATGACTATTTTGTCCTCATGGGTTTGCGAACCGATCAACTCACCCCTGTAAATTCGCCACTCTTCGGCTTTTCGGGAGTTTCGGTCCAGCCCATGGGAAGGGTTCGCCTTCCGATCACCTTGGGAACGGCTCCCAGGGCTGTGACCAAAGTTGTTGACTTCCTGGTCGTCAACAACATGCCTGGATACAATGCTATCCTAGGCAGAGGTCTGATCGGACGCATCAAAGCAGTACCTTCGTCGCTCCATCAGAAGTTGAAGTTCCCTACTCCGAGCGGAGTGGGCGAAGTGCTCGGGTGTCAGCGTGAGTCCCGCCGCTGCTATGTCCTCTCCTTGAGAGACAAGCAACCACTCGCTGGTCCGGCTCCCCAGTCTGCCGAACAGCCTTCAACCAGCCGAGGGACGCCTGCTGAAGACTTAATCCCTATTCAAGTGGACGACGACCCCGAACACGTCTTATACGTTGGCGCCTTGTTGACAGAGGCCGAGCAGCAGTGTTACATAGTCTTCCTGCTGGCCAACTTGGACGTGTTTGCCTGGTCTGATGATGAGCTTCCAGGCATTCCCCCGGAGATTATGGTGCATCGCCTCCGGCTGGATCCCCGGATCCCACCAGTTCAGCAAAGGAGGCGACCTGTGAATCGGGAACGGCAAACCGTGATTCGGGATCACGTGGTCAAAAGCCGAGCTGTTGGGCTCCTCCGAGAAGCCCAATATCCAAGATGGATCTCCAACGTGGTCCTCGTACGCAAGGCCAGCGACAAATGGCGTGTGTGCGTGGATTACAAAGAT
The DNA here is from genome assembly GCA_014218235.1 of Colocasia esculenta. Classification (NCBI taxonomy): domain Eukaryota; kingdom Viridiplantae; phylum Streptophyta; class Magnoliopsida; order Alismatales; family Araceae; genus Colocasia; species Colocasia esculenta. Next base: position 10,370,331 of record CM024764.1, read on the forward strand.
CTCAATAAGGCAACGCCCAAGGACAATTTCCCTCTGCCGCGCATTGATCAGCTGGTGGACGCTACTTCCGGGCATGAGCTTCTTAGCTTCTTGGATGCCTACTCTGGTATCACCAGATCAACATGCACCCCCGGACCAAGACGCCACGACGTTCGTCACAGACCTAGGCTTATACTGTTTTACCAGGATGCCTTTTGGTCTGAAGAATGCAGGCGCGACTTACCAGCGATTGGTCAACAAGATGTTCGAGCAGCAAATCGGGCGCAACATGGAGGTCTACGTCGACGATATGTTGGTCAAGACTCTTCCGAGTACCGATCACATTTCCGACCTCCAGGAAACTTTCGCAACTCTGCGAAGGTATAATATGAAGCTCAATCCAGCCAAGTGCGCGTTTGGTGTTCGGTCGGGTAAGTTCCTCGGGTTCCTCGTATCAAACAGGGGAATAGAGGCGAACCCGGAAAAAATCCAAGCAGTGCTTGAGATGAGCAGTCCGAAGACAGTGCGCGACGTCCAACGCCTGACAGGGCGTCTGGCGGCACTGAACCGGTTCATGTCCCGGGCAGCAGAAAGAAGTTTTAACTTCTTTAAGTTGCTCCGAGGCCCTAAAAGCTCCTCGAAGCAAGGGGGGCAAGTACAGTGGACCAACGAATGCGAAGCCGCCTTCACCGAGCTGAAGGCATATTTGGCAGCCCCTCCCGTTCTCTCAAAGCCTGTGCTCGGAGAACCTCTGTTCGTGTACCTTTCGGTCACCGAACACTCTATCAGCGCGGTCTTGATCAGAGAAGTAGGAGCGGCGCAGCATCCCGTATACTACATCAGCAGGGTCCTCCAAGAAGCTGAAAGGAGGTACCCCAGGGCGGAAAAACTCGCCCTTGCTCTCGTCACAGCTGCTCGGAAGCTCAGGCCTTATTTTCAGGCCCATTCCGTTACAGTGCTAACCGATCAACCGCTGAAGTCCATCCTTCAGCGGCCGGAGGCTTCCGGTAGGTTGGTTAAGTGGGCAATAGAGCTGGGCGAGTTCGACATCAGCTTCCGGCCGAGGACGGCGATCAAAGCGCAGGCGTTGGCGGACTTCGTGGCGGAATGTACCCTTCCGGCCGAGCAGGATCCGCCGTTGGCAGACGAGCCCCCATGGGAGCTTTGTGTTGACGGATCCTCGTGTGTCACCGGAAGCGGGGCAGGTTTGGTCCTCACCTCCCTTGAGGGGTTAGAGTTCCAATACGCCCTCCGTTTCCGCTTTCCAGCCTCCAACAATGTGGCCGAATACGAAGCTTTACTGTCCGGTATTCGCATGGCTAGGCACCTTGGGGCCATTCGGCTTAGAGTCTTTAGTGACTCCCAGTTGGTGGCCAGCCAGGTGAATGGACAGTTCGGGGCAAGGGAACCTCGCATGGCTCAATACCTCCAACAGGTCAAGAGCCAGACAGAGGGCCTCATATACTTCGAAGTTATTCATGTTCCACGAGAGCAGAACGCGCGAGCCGATGCACTGGCCAAATTGGCATCTTCAGGTGACATCGCCCCTTCCCGCTCTGTGTTTATAGAAGAGCTCGTCTCACCGAGCACGGAAGTAGATGTAGCTGCCATAGAAACGGGCCCACCAACCCCGAGCTGGGTGGACCCTCTACTGGCCTACTTACTCCGGGGCGAGCTTCCGCCCGAACAGGGCGAAGCTCGGAAAATCAGAATGCGCGCTCAGCACTTCACCCTCGTAGAAGGCAAACTCTACCGACGGTCCCTCGCTAGACCTCTCCTACGTTGCCTCAATCCTGAGGAGGCCCTCGCGGCCATAGAAGAAGTTCACGAAGGACTGTGCGGAAGCCACCTGGGGGGCAGAACGCTAGCATGCAGCGCCATCCGAGCAGGGTTCTGGTGGCCTTCTCTTCAGAAGGATTGCATGTCTTTTGTCAAGAAATGCCCAGAATGCCAAAAGTTCGGAGTGCTTATCAAGCAGCCGGCCGAACAGCTTCACAGCCTGTTCGAACCGCGCCCTTTCGCTAGATGGGGCATTGACATCTTGGGCCCCTTTCCAGAGGCCCAAGGGCGGAAGAAGTTCCTGTTCGTGGCCATCGACTACTTCACCAAGTGGATCGAGGCCGAACCTGTTGCCACAATCACCGAACAAGCCGCGTGGAAGTTCGTATGGAAGAACCTTCTCTGCAGGTTTGGCATCCCAAGGGTGATTACGTCTGACAACGGGAAGCAGTTCGACAGCACCTTCTTCAAGCAAAAGTGCGCCGAGCTCGGGATCTACAACCACTTCACCTCCGTGGCTCACCCCCAGGCTAACGGTTTGCTCGAAAACGCCAACCGAACATTGCTGCACGGGATCCGCACCAGAGTGGAAGCTGCGGGTGGATCGTGGATTGACGAACTCCCAAATGTCCTATGGTGTCACCGCACAACTGCTCGGGTAGCCACAGGGGAAACACCTTTCCACTTGGCCTATGGCTCGGAAGTGGTCATACCTCTGGAGGTGGCCCTTCCAACCATCCGAACAACCCACTTCGACGAAGCCGCCAATAACCGTGCTCTTCGAGAGAACTTGGACATGCTGGGCGAACGACAAAGCGACGCCAGCATTTGCCTCGTTTCTTACCAACAACGGCTTGCGCAATATTATAATGCGCGAGTCAAGGAAAGGCAGTTCAACGTGGGAGATTTGGTCTTGCGCCGCTGCTCGGCTTCGGACCCCCGAAGAGCAGTCGGCAAACTTGCCATCAAATGGGAAGGACCTTATCAGGTCACCCACATCCTTGGGAAAGGCTCATATAAGCTAACTACTCCTAGTGGCGAGGCCATTCCCAGGACTTGGCATGTCTCTAATATTAAGGCTTATCATCTATAAAAGCCTTCTTTCAGCATCCTACCTCTCTTCTCCCTACTCCTGTTGCTTCACGAGCATTTGGCATATATACCTGATCGGAACCCCCTTTACGGTACCCAACGATCTGCGTCTTACATGCAATGCTCACGAAGCTAACGGATTCCGATCCGAGCAGGAACAACCACAACAGGGAGAAGATAGAGAAAGTGACGCTACAGAAAAATTCATAAAGCAGAGAATTTCATTTATAAGAAGTTCTTGTGCTTACAAACAGCCTTCCTTGGCCGATGTTACAAAAAGCGAAGTACAAGAAGACGTGAGGCAAGGGGATTAAGGAGCTTGTTCAGAAGGACCAGCATCCTCACCCGAAGAAGGCATCCGCCCAGACTGAAATTGTGCAAACCGCACACCATCTAAGGGGACATCTTGGGTACGGCGTCGACATTCCCGAACAGCAGCCTCGAAGGCTTCTTGGGCGCGTTCGGCCCAGGAAAGCCTCTCCCCCACCTCCTTCCCAGCATTGAGGCCCACTTTGTAGCAGCGAGCCCCATACTGCTCCAAGTCTTCCTTGTACTCTGGCCCAGCCTTATAGTCAGCAACGGCATGGTTCGAAGAGAGAATCGTGGCTGGCGCTGCCGCCACCACGCCGCTCAAGACCACCCCAGCAGGGGCGGAAACCTCCGTCGCATCGGCGACCTCCTCCCGCCGAACAGGAGACGCCGCAATCCCCCCGCTCCTTCCGGAAGGAGCCTCCGCAGTGTTGCTGGTGGCACCGTGCTCCGCACCACCGACGTCGGAAGCACCAGAGGGCTCCCCATCCTTCGAGCAGGTAGAGCCCCTGGCCTCTTCCAGATCAGGGCTTCTGGACCCGTCGCTCACGACGACGAGCCCCAGCTCAGTCGCCATCTCCTGCGCGACCTCTGGGCACTCTGTGGAAGCCACCCGTGGCACTCCTTCATCGGCCGATTGCACGGCCCTGCTTTTTCTGTGCGGCAGCAACTGCACCTCCTCCTCTTCTTCAACCCCTTCCTCGTCGCGTGGAGGGGTAGCTTGGACTGCTTTCTTCCTCTTCCGAGCACGGAGCTGTTCCTCCTCCTCCGCGCTCTCTTCAAACAGAACCGGCCTCTTCTTGGCAGAAGCAGAAGGCCGGCTCGCTCCTTCACCCTCCACCAAAGAAGCCAGAATTCCAGCCGGAACCACCTCCTTGGTGGCCTTCTTCTTCAGCCGGATCCTTTCGGGCCCCTTTTCAGAGGCCCGTGCTTCGGCAGGACGCTTCGTGGCAGGCGAAGGAGCGGTGAGCGCCGTTGTTACCGCGGTACTAACCCTCACGACAGAGGGAACCCGAACAACTGCCGCGACATCATCGCTCTTGAACACCATGTGCGTCGTGATAGGGATCTGCTCGGCGAAGTCTTCGTTCACCTCCTGATCCCGTCCAGCCTCCAGCTCCGCAGCAGCTGCACATGAAAGGAGAAGAAGAGTTAGAGCAAATTCATTTAAAACCAACAAGTAAACGATCGAAAGGTCGTGTACTTACTCCACGGTTTGCTCAACCCGTACTTGACGAGCAGGTACTCGGTCACGTATCCTTCTCCATTCCGAACACCTGCTCGGAGAAGTTTGTCCGACGCCTTCGCCTCGTCCTGGATCAGCTTCGGAAAGCTGTCCTTCCGCGCAGAACGCATAACAGTGGGGAATCCCCACTCAGCACCACTCCGGTGGCGCACGAAGAGCAGCCTGTCCATCCAACCCTTGTTGTTGGAGTACTTGCTGGACAGGCCGATGTGCATCCGGTCTGTTCGGTGCTTGGCGTAGTAGACATCTGCTCCCGACGCCCGCGAAGCAGACAACTTGAAGTGCGCTCGGAAGACGTCCGCCGAGCCCCAGATCCCTTTTAACTTACAGACAACACCGAAGATACATATGTATCTCCAGGTGTTGGGCGTTAGCTGTATCGGAGAAACGCCCCAAGTATTTAGGAGCGCCTTCGCCACCTCCGGCAACGGCAGCCGGAAGCCTGCCTCTAGGTGGTCAACAGAGAGGATCAGGCAGCCTGGTTTGTTCACCAGGATAGAGTCGCTCTCCTTGGCATTAATGATCTCGTACTCCTCCCCGATCCTGAAACGCTCGCGCAGCCCGCTGTAGTGGCGGCATCGTGCTCCACTGGACGCCGCGACAGTCACCCCGCTCGCTCCGGCGACGGCCTTCCCTTTGCTTGCCATTACAAGGGGGATCGTGAGGGATGACGACGGCGCGAAAGGACGAAGGAGAAGATGGAAACAGGAGAAGGCAAGGAAGCGCGAAAGCTAAAAGCTGGAAGGTTTCTGAAAGGCGTAGCTCCCCCCCTCGTCTCTTCCCCTCCTTATAAGGAAAGAGGAGGGAACGAAATTCGAGGCGGGCCCCAAACGTCGCTCCTTCCCGTTTTTTTTTTTGAATGTGCCCCTTCGGGTACAGCGTTGGCGACCGTCCGAACGCGACGGCAGCACCTCAAGCATGGCGCGGTTTTGCACCCATCATGATGGGTTAACTGCCTACCCAGGCTCCAAGTGACGGCATCCCACAGAGGTCCATCGCATTAAATGCAGAAGTGACGCCCTCGAACTGCTCGTCTCACCGAGCCACTCGAGGGCGTGGGGGGCAAGTGTGGTGGCCAAATCTGGCCCCCTATACCCATAATGGCCCACTACGGCCCATACACGTCCTGTCAACCGACGTGGCCCCATCTCAACGGGTCACGTTTATCCCAAGACGGTGTGATGATCTCAAGAACACCGCCAGCTTGATCGGACACTGTCAAGCCTCGTGGCGGCATGCCCCCGAGCAGGTCGTCTGTTCCTCCGCAACCGAACACCCGCAGAAAGGTTCCGAACAGGAACAGTAGCCTTACTGCGCGGGGCGGCCCTCAACATCACCGAACAGCAGGTTCGATCCCCCTTTGTGGGTCACCTGCTCGGAAAGCATCCCCAAAGGCTGCCGAACAAGCTCCCTGGCTTACAGAGCGGCTGTAACCGCCCCAAGCCAAGTTCTCCACCATCAAGGGACGTGAACTGCCTGGCAGCCTAACGGGCACCAGAGTCATAACTCCTTCCGTTATGCGCGTGCGTCAAGGCACCTCCTCAGGCACGATCTGCCGAACGTTACGCACGTTGGCCTCGGCACCAACACCTATAAAAGCATAGGTACAGTACCATGCAACGGTACGTTCTCTTCCTCACGCGAACATTCTCACATTCCGAAACCCCCTGCCTCGCAAGCTCTCACTGACTTAGGCGTCGGAGGGTTTCCCCGGTCTTCACCGGGCCTCCTGATCCTTTTCTGGTTTTGCAGGCCTTCGTCCTCACCAGCGATCGTCTTCCCTCTCTCATTCTAGTGGAGGCCCGTTTGGCTCAGGTCCAAACAGGATCACACCACCACAGATTCCATGCTTTTTCATTGAATAGATCATCTACACACTAGTTCTAATGGGTGTTTTGTTTATTTGAATCACTTTGGCAGGTGTTTAAAGGTCAGATCAAGGTGAGGCTCTTGCCCCTTGGCCGGCTGAGGAGCAGGAAGATGAAGAACCCAAGTCTCCATCCACCGAAGAAGAAGGCGACAACTGCTGTGTTGCGATCAAGAAGGCGCCGTTGCCTAGGTCGCGTTCACGTTAAAGCATCACGACGCCCTCTCTGTCGCGTTATCAGGTACGCCTTCCTCTTCATATTTCCTTTCCAAGGTAGTCAGCCCTCCGTCTGAACATCAAGAGGTGACTGCATTGGTGGCGATCACGGTCAGTTCCTAATCCCTACACTTTCACCACTAATTTCAAAAGGGGATACAAATCCCGTGATTACACCTTTTGGCGATCACGGTGGGACCTCTAGTGCCCATCACGCTTGCTTTACCTTTTTCCTGCCGTCCTTACCTTCTAACGGGTGTGTGTGTTCATAGTTTTCTCCTTTAGTTCTCTTCCCTCTGAGTTTTCATAGTGTTCTGCGGTTCTGGGTGAGAAGGCGACAACAAAGGCGTCGCGATCCGAGTAGCGACACGCTGCTGGTCGCAATCAGGTTAGTACATAGCCTCTGTCTTGTTCGGTTGTATGCAGTGTGCTGTGAGAAAGGCGACGTTTCGATCGTCGCGATAAAGAAAATGACAGCAGTAGGGTCGCCATCAGGTACGCGCTCTACCCATACACCTCTTTCATTATTTAAAGTCTGCTGAAGTCTGGGAGGAACGCGATGAGGGTTGCGTCGCGTTAAAGGAGGCGACAGGGGGTGTTGTCGCGATCAGGTCAGTACTCTAGTTTCTTTGTGTTTCCTTGCAAAATTGGGTTTGCTTTCACATACTCCATTCAGATTTCATCATACCATGCTCTTTTCCATGCTCTTAAGAGATTGCCACTCTTGTATTTTATAGGGTTGTTTGACTTTTCGTGCATAATTAGGACTTAATTGCCCTCTGTCCACTGCGAGAAGCAACGCGACAGGGTGATTGTCGCTATCTTGGTAGCGACATCTTCCTTGTCGCCTTTCCTCTCTGAGAGCAGTTAGTCCTAATTCTTGTTTTGTTAGTACTAGGTTAGAATTTTGCATGCACTTCGGTGCACATAGGATTTGCATACATCACTCCATATTCGTAGCATAAGTTTCCTCCTCAGCGACGCTTACTCTCTCGGCCACATATTCCTTGTGTCCGACTAGAGCACTCGCTCGAGGGCCTCCGTAAGTCCCCGCTGACCGTGGATTCCCACACGGTCGCCGGGCTGGTTGTACCCGTCGCCACCTAGGATCGAGTCTAGATTCATTTGGCAAGGTAGAGAGAACCCTAGTCCTACCCGAAGTTGGAAGCCTTCTCCCATTTAGGAAACCCTTCCTCACTTGGAAAGAACTTGCTAAAAGTCAAAATCACTAAAAGGCAAATTCGAATCAATTAAAAGTAACCATCATCATTGCCAACTGCTTGCTTTGGGTGAGACGTTTTCTCTTTCCTTTTGTCTGCATAGGATTGCTTATTTAGGAAACTAAGAGTCTGTCTAGGTTAGGTTGTCTCTCTCAAGTCTGGAAAGGCTCTCCCCATCTCTCTCCACCTGCTTTCCAAACATGGAGTCTTTCTTGAACCCGATCTACAATAGTGAGAATCCCGACACTGCCCTCCAGAATTCCCAGGATTACGAAGAGTCCCTACCCCATGATCTCTTTGACGAGGTGGCCCGGCCTTGGGTCGCTACCGTCCATACCTCTGAGGGTCGCCGTCATGACGAGGGCAGCCCGTCTCGGAACACCCACCCTCCTCAGTCGGACGATCAAGCCGCTCAGCTCTTGCACCTAATTCCTCAGCTTGATCAGTCCCAAATCTAGACCCTCATGACGACCCTCAAAGGAAAGGCCGCTTCCTCACCCTCACCCAGAGCGGGCGCGTCACGCCCCGCAGCAGCTACATCCGGCCCCCACGTCACCATGGGACGAGCCGACAACACCCCCATCCGACCGCGGACCATCCGGTTTACGCCATTTGAGTCTGAGCACTATATTCCCCGTGAGTCGAGGTCGCTGTCTCCACCATACCAGCCATGTTACTCCCCTCATCGTCCTGAGCCACGCGCCAGGCCTACCTCTCGTGCCTCGTCCATATACGCTCAGCCATTCGCCGCACCGGACATGATGTCCGAGTGGGCATCTATCAAGAAGGAGCTCCAAGAGCTCCGTAAGCAAGTCGACCCTAGGCAACACCACGATGTGCATATGCCAAATTTCAATGGCCTATGGGTCCCCTCTCCATCCGAGCTGCCGAAGTACCGCAAGTACAACGGCTCAGGCAATCCTTACACTCATATCAAGGACTTAGCTATGAGTCCGCTCCCTACCAGCATGACCACCGTCTCATGGCATATCTCTTCCGCCGGTCGCTGGACGAGCATGCTCTTGATTGGTTCTACTCCCTGCTACCTGAGGACACTGAGGACTTCGCTGTCGTGAAGGCCAAGTTCCTCGAACAATTCCAAGACAGGGTCGGGCCTGAATATTCCCTCACGGATCTCATAGCTGAAAAGATGAAGCCGGATGAGGATTTCTCAGCATACGCCGATAGGTGGAGGCAAATGGCCACCAGAGTTCTAGGGTACCTTCTAGAGGGGGAGAAGGTGAAGATCATCATCGCCAATGCCACACCTGCCTACCGCAACATTTTGGCGATGAACGACATCTCCAATATGCATCAGCTCTACAGCCGGGCCCGGTTCATCTAGATCCAGCTCAAATATTCTCCCATCCATTCCATGTTTGAACCCCAGAAGTCTCGTTTCCAAAGGAAGCCTCAGGGGCCTATCACCGAAGGCGTCCAAGTGAACGAGCAAGTAAGCGCGTTCAACCCTACCGGCCAGAGCCAAAACCGCCAATACAATGCCCAGGGTCAGAACCCTTCCAATCCACCACAAGGGCAGCAGCAGCGCCAATACAACCAAGTACCACCTCCTGATGGCTCTCAACAAAGGCGTCCCATGGGCCCTAGGAGAGCTCACTACCCACCATTTCCGGAGACACTCTCCGACATATTCTTGGCCTTGCTCTCCACAGACGCCATTAGGCTCCCTCCTGAGAGACCTCTGAACCCAAGTGTGGATCAAACCCGATACTGTGTCTTCCACAGGCAGCCTGGTCATACCATCGATCAGTGCTTCACATTCAAGGACTTGGTGTATGACTTGCATGAGCAGAAAAGGATAGATTGGATAGCCCTCCGGCAGGTGATCGGAGACATCAAAGAAAGGCAGAGACAACAACAGCAGCAAAGGCAGCAGCGCCAACCACCCCTACAACAACAGCAGCAACATCAGTAGCCACTGCAGGACCTCGGGATCGTCCACAACCCCTTACCTAACCATCCACCAGCTCCGAACCCACCACCACCACAGCAACCTGCCCAGGTAAACCCCATCGTCCACCATCCCCCTCCACAAGCAAACTGGACGTACGATGATGAGCTGGACGTTCGGCAGATGATGGCCATTAACCAATATCCTATCCAATTCCAAACAACACAACCAGCCTACGCGGTTCCCCAATCAGTCCCTCCTATAGTTTCCATGGCCAACGCCGTCATACTGCCCGCCAGTTCAGCATATGCGCCAGTCGCTAGTCCACCCATCATCTTACCTTTCGCTCCATCTGTCTCCATCCCTCTACCCCCTATCATATCCGCCCCCTCACCCATCATCCTACCACCACCTGGGCCCGACCAACCCTCCGCCGCAACATTATCCTCCGCTAGACAGCCACCTACCAATCCGACCACCCTACGGAGCGGGCGAGTCTTTCGCCGCCCGTACCCACCTATCTCCACCACCATCACTTCCACAAACCTCCAGTAGGTCCTGCAGCCACCACAGCAACAGCAAGCTCAGCAACAAGCACAAGATGAGGGGTTGATTGAGCCACTGCCTGGAACCCACTATGACATCCTCAAGCACCTGGACCACGTGCCGGCCAAGATCTCCATTCTGGAGTTGATAAAGAAGTCTAAAGAGCACCAGGAAGCCCTGAGGAATTTCCTGCAGAAGGTGGTAGTGAATGAAGACATGATGGCAGACAAGCTACCTAGTGCCCTGGCCATGGTGACTCGCGGGCCGGCAATCACATTTGCAGAAAGCGAATTAGCACCCCCAGAAGCCAGGAGGCTCCCCCTCTATGTCACTTTAGTCATCAACCATATAGCAGTGGGAGCGGCACTGGTCGACACGGGAGCATCCATAAATGTCTGCCCGCTGAGTATGCTAAGAGCCTGTGACCTGTCAGAAAGTATGCTGAGGCCAACACCCACCACCATTGCCGCATACGACAATTCCAGAAGATCTTGCCACGGCATGGTAACTGTGCAAGCCAAACTGGGACCCCTTGCCGTCACAGTGGACTTCTACGTCCTAGATATTGATCCCATGTTCAAGGCTATTTTAGGGCATCCATGGTTGGAAGCACTCGGGGGTGTGCCATCTACCGCGCACCAATGCCTGAAGTTCCCGTTCCAAGGGAGAATCATCAAGGTCAAGAGCATAGCCACCACCCACTCCGTAGATGCCCTCCACGATACCCACCTCCCAGCTGTGTGGCCAGCCAACAAACCCATCATCTCAGTGCTTGACATCAACTACCCCTGGAGCTACACGTTCCAGTCCCAGCGAGAGGTCAACCTAGCCCGGGTCAATGCGGTCAAGAGAAAAGAGCCACTAAGCACAAAGGGGTGGCAAATTATGATGAAGTTGGGGTATGAAGAAGGCAAGGGCCTAGGGGCAGAGCTACAAGGTATAGTCAAACCCATCCCCGACATCATCACGAAAAGCCGATGGGGCTTAGGGTACAGGGAGAAATCCAAACCATGGTCATCCAGCACATCCACTCTTAAGGCCAACCGAGAGCCACTCACCTGGACACTCTGGTGTCACTTTATCAGGGGGCCTACCCAACCTGGATACAACACCGTGGTAGTCGAGGCAGAACTCTCACAGCACGAGGTGCATGGCCGGAACTTCTCTCGGCACATGGCCGGAACTTCTCTCGGCACATGGCCCCGTTGCTGACCTATAGAGCCCTAGAAGCCCTCCGTCCGACCAGGAGGAGAAAGACCGGAGACCCAGAGGCTGAGTGGTATAGATGGTTCGACATAGAAGACATCACCATCGCCTTCAGCCGACTGTTCTGGGAAGAAGAGAGAACCTGGCCGCCAGCTGCGGAAGAGTTATTAGATCCACCCATTGCCATCACGTCCAAAAGGCAGCTCATGAGCGATGCCTCAGACTTAAGAGAGCCAGACATCCCCTACGAGGAGGGGAAGACCATTGACGAGCTCTGGAGAGGCACCTGCCTAGCCATCCACCCATCCCTCCTGGATTCCCTCCTTCCCAGCCTAGTCCCATCCTCTCCTCCTTTGCTGATCCAGCTGACTCCTCAGCTCCTCATGGCGGCGCACAGCCTCCTTACACCCGAGCTCCCACCAGCTGTCCTCTCCGCCCTTCAAGCTGATCCAGGTGACCACGAGGTCACCCTCTCCTGTTGCATGCTCTCCTCCGATCTCCAAAAAAAAAACGTCCACTTTCAAATGCACGTTGAGGTCGAGGAGCCGGCATACGTCCTGCACTCTGCTGATCAGGGGCATCCCTCGACTGAGGGTCCCCCTTCTACTCCTTCATTAGGAGCCATTCTCTTCGAGGACACCATGTCCTCCCCCAGTCCTGTAGAGTCGTCTAGTTTAGGAGAGTCTAGGGTAGGTGAGTCTAGAGTATATAGGCCTAGGATAGAGAGTCAGGTCAGCCCGCCATCCACCAATTCCATGCACCGCCCTAGGAAGCAGCGGGGAAAAGCTATTCCCCGGAGATATCTTCAAGAGCTAGCTCGGCGATGTCAAGCGCTGCTATTGATAGAGGAGTTCACGAGAGAAGCACTGGTGTTCGAAGAAGTGTTTGAGCAGGATGGGGTGTTCATAGACGACGGGTTTGGTGTCTACGAAATAATGAATGATGAGGACCCAGTCGATGAAGAGGATAGCGAAGTAGATGACGCTGCCGAAAAATATGCCAGCGGAGTAAGGAGGTTCGATGAGCCTACAACGGCAGTGGATGAATCTACTAAGGAAGTCAACCTGGAACAGAAGAAGATCCCAGGATTGTGATTATCTCAGCAATCTCCCTCCTGATGAAGAAGAGGAACTGGTGCAAATCCTGAGGGAGTACAAGGATACATTCGCCTGGTCTTACGAGGATATGCTCGGTCTAGACCCCTCATTAGTGGAGCACCAACTGGTACTAAAAGAAGGGGCAAAGGCAATCAAGCAGAAACTCAGAAGGTTCCATCCGCTCACAGCCCTAAAGATGAAGGACGAAGTAGACAAACTCCATAAGGCTAGGTTCATCAAGGTAGTACTTTATCCAAACTGGGTGGCCATTATAGTCCCTGTCATGAAGAAAGACAGGCAAAGTCAGAATCTGCATCGACTTCAGGGATTTGAATAAGGCATGTCCGAAAGACGACTTCTCGCTTCCTCATCTTGATGTGCTAATCGACAATACTGCTGGGTATGAGACCCTCTCATTCATGGATGGGTATTCAGGATATAACCAAATCCGTCTATCTCCTGAAGATCAAGAGAAAACATCCTTCACCACGCCCTGGGGAACATACTGCTATGTAGTCATGCCGTTTGGGTTAAAGAATGCCGGCGCTACTTATCAGAGGGCGATGATGGCCATCTTCCATGATATGATGCACGTTTATGTAGAGGTATACGTGGATGACATCTTGGTGAAGTCAAGAACCAGGAGAGAACACCCCAAAATCCTAGCCAAGGTGTTGCAGAGGTCTAGAGAGTATCAGCTGAGAAAAATCAAAAAATGCGTGTTCGGGGTCTCATCAGGAAAGCTGTTAGGTTTCATAGTCAGCAAGCGGGGCATTGAGATCGATCCAAACAAGGACAAGACAATAGCAGAGATGCCGCCTCCAAAGAACATCGCACAATTAAGAGGGCTAATCGGGCGTTTGCAATTCATCAGAAGATTTATCTCCCAGCATTCGCAAAGATGTCGCCCATTTATGATCTCTTGAAAGGAGGGGGCAAAATTCGAATGGAATGACAAATGCCAAGCAGCCTTCGATGAGCTGAAAAGTTATCTCATGAATCCCCCAGTCTTACAGCCTCCTGTACTCGGAAAGCCGCTAATCCTATATCTCTCAGTCATTGAGGACTCCCTAGGAGCTGTCCTGGCACAACATGACGAATCTGGGAAAGAAAGGGCAGCATACTACCTCTCTAGGCTCTTCAACCCCGCTGAATCCAAGCTCACCACCGCGGACAAAACTTGTGCCGCACTCGTGTGGGTAGTCCAAAAGCTCAAGCACTACTTCCTAGCCCATGAGGTCAAGCTGATCTCAAGGATGGATCCACTCCGATATCTTCTTGAAAAGCCAGTCCTTCTGATCGGTTGGAACGCTGGCAGAGTTTCCTCTCTCAGTTTGACGTATCCTTTGTGGTCCAAAAGGCCGTCAAGGGGTATGCCATCGCCGAGCATCTAGCCCATCTACCACTCCCACAGTGACTCCCTCCGAGAGGAATTCCCGATGAGGAACTCTCAGTCATAATTAAAGACCCCTTCTGGTCCCTTCATTTCGAGTGGTGCACTCAACTCTCAGGGACGGGGCATTGGAGCCGTGCTGCTTACCCCGGAAGGTATTACCATCCCTTTGCATATCAACTCACCTTCCCCGCTACCAACAACATGTCAGAGTATGAGGCTCTCCTTGCTGGTCTCAAGCATGCTTATCTGCTAGGGGCATCGCACCTCAGAATTATAGGAGACTCTCAGCTCGTCCTGCGGCAGGTGCTCTCAACTTACCGCACTCGTGACCCGAAGCTCAAGCCATATCAAGACTTAGTCACGTTGTTGGCAAGGCAATTCCGTAAGCTCATCTACATCCACACTCCTCGTTCCAAAAACATCCTGGCCGATGCTCTGGCGTCGCTAGCCTCATCCCTATCCTTCCTCTGAGTCGCCGGACTGAGACAATCATCGTCCAGCGTCTCGATGTCCCATCTACCCAGGACCCTGGTTTAGCGACCTTAGGGCAACCTTAGAGAGGAAGGCTAGGAGAAGAGTAGCGCAGCAAGTCATGATAACTGAGCTCAAGGAGATTCTGAATGAAGAGGAACTGCATGGTACTTTGAGATAGAGCAGTGCTGCAGGGATGGAACATATCCTGAAAGGGCAAGTGCAGAAGACCGTAGGGCCATCAGAAGAGCCGCCTTAAGGTACACAGTTGTCGGAGAAGTTCTGTACAGGCGAGCCCTAATGGAGTCCTTTTAAGGTGCTTACCGATGACGAAGCTTGGAAGGTGGTGGAAGGGGCCCATGCTAGTGAATGCGGAGGGCACGTCAACAGTCAGATGCTAGCAAAGAAGATCATTAGGCAGGGCTATTACTGGCCAACCCTAGAGAGACTGTACCATCTACGTCCGTAGGTGTGTCAAGTGTCAACTCCATGCCGATAAAATCCATGCCCTTCCTCCTCACTCTACCCACTCTCCACACCATGGCCATTCTCCATGTGGGCTTTCGACATTGTCGGCCCTCTGGTGATTCTAATGCTCAAAACCAAACAAAAGTCATTTATCCTAACTGCGACTGAGTATTACACCAAGTGGGCAGAAGCTGAAGCCTTCACAGAAATCAAAGCATCCACGGTGTGCCGCTTCATCATGAGAAACATCATCTCGCGGTTCGGAGTGCCAAGCAGCATCGTCACGGACAATGGGCCGCAATTCATCGCACAAGAGCTCCAGGACCTCTATAAGAATATACATATCACGCTGCATCATTCATCGCCGTATTACCCACAAGGCAATGGCCAAGCTGAGCAACTAACAAAACCTTCTTAAAAATCCTAGAAAAACCCGTGAGTCGCATAAATTCGCCGACTGGCCAGAGAAGCTAATAGAGGCTCTATGGCCTACCGCACCTCCGTCCGCACCCACGGAACAAACCCGTACGCTCTCACCTACGGGATGGAGGCTGGTAGTTCTATGAGATCCTAATTCCTTCACTAAGAGTCCAACTAGACAAGGAACTTAATCTTGATAACGTCGAGAGGCGTTACTAGTCCAATTGGAACTTTTAGATGAAAGGGGCGGTATGGCAGCCGACCATGTGCTTCCTACCAAAGGCGAATCTCAAGGTCTTTTCAAAAGAAGGGAGTAGTCCCATGTTGAGAGTCTAAGATACCTGTGAGGGCGTCGAATTATCACATCCGTGGAACGGGTTGTACCTCAAACGTTTCTATCCTTAGGCCTATAGGTGTGAGGCCACAACACCTAGATCGGGGAGTAGCCCCATGTTGAGAGTCTAAGATACCTCTCTAATCGCCAAGGGCTGCTCTAAGTTAGGATTAACACACACGCACACGGCAAACCCGGATAACTACACTTGGAAGATGCTGCAACTATGAGGGTTCCACTCTAGCGATGCATCGGTCATTCTCTCCTAATCGGTCGAAGTGTAGGGGCAAAAGGGTCGTAAGGGTGAGGTCGTCGACCTACAACATACCCGACAAGAGGAAGTCTCAAACAGGGACGGTCCAAAATGACAAAAAGGGCAAAGAAGCAAAGAAACGAAAAGAAAAGAAAATCATAATACAATAGGGGCATGGAAAAGAGTGGCAAATCCCCGCGGGACATAATGAGCCCGGTCGTACGCATGCCCCAAAGCAAGGCAAGTCCATAGCAAAAGACCATAAAGTCCCTCCACAATAGACCCAATCAATCTCCGAATGGTGTGCTGTAGGAAGTAGCCGAACCAACATCCCTATACCCACACAAGACTTTCCTTAAATAATCTTCTGTTTCCCCTATAAGGCTGAGTCACCTCTTGGGTAGGGCTTAATTAGTCGCAGCATCAACTGTTGTGGCGAAGATGCGAGTACCTTCGTCTCGCGTGTCTTATTTTAGGAAGGGCTAACGCCGGCTTTAGGCGCTAACAAAACAAAACCCCAAAACCCCAAAAAATCAGATATTTCTAAAACTCCCAAAAAAATCAGATATTTCCAAAACCCAAAAAAAATCAGATATTTCCAAAACTCAAAAAAATCAGATATTTCCAAAACTCAAAAAAATCAGATATTTCCAAAACTCAAAAAAATCAGATATTTCCAAAACTCCAAAAAATCAAATATCCCCCAAACCCCAAAAAAATCAAACCCTAAAATCAATATCCAAAAATATCAAAACATTAAATGATTCCAAGCCGTTTGCATACATGCATTCATTTGTTTATTCGCATCTTTTGCCTATTTAATAAGGCTAGCCCCTTGACGAATATCAAGGTCGGTCACTCATCGCATTTTAAGGCAAGGGCTAAGCCTAGAACAGATCTGACTTGTTTCGTGGTTGTCTAAGTGTGCAGGAAGGAAAAGAAAGCGACACTCATATCTCACTCGTCACTCTCACTCAGTCGCAAACCATAAAAACACAAAGGGTCATTCCATTCATATCATGTACACCATCATCAAAAGGGGCAAAAGTAAAAGGTACAAACCCTCAACCACTCTCCCCCGTACCCTCAGGCGGGCGGGGAGATGGAGGGGCCATCACTCTCGGCCCGGTCTCGCTCCCCTCTGGCGCCTCTCACGCCGTCGTCGCTCCCCTCCTCGTTCCTCCGCCGTCCGGAGGAACCCGTCAGGTAATGCCCAGCGGACCCGCTCGGGATACGCTCCGGCTGGCACTGACGGCTGCGCCCGACAAGGCCAGGGCCCTCTCCAGACCCCTCATCTCGGATCGCAGCATGTCGCCGCGATGCCTCTCCTCCCCCGCTGGGTGCGGAGGTCCCCAGCCTCGGCGCGCAGTCGTACCGCCTCCTCTGCCTCCTGGCGCCAGCGCGTCGCCTCCGCCGCTCCTGCTGCCAGCGGGCCGCCGCCTCTGCCTCCTGGCGCCACCGCGCCACCTCCGCTGCCTCGGGGCGTAGGCGCAGCTCCGCCATCTCCGCCTCCAGCGTGGTCATCCGCGCCAGGGCGGTCCTCAGCTCCTGCTCCTGCAATATCAGAAAAATCTTGTCAGAAATCAAGAAAGAAGCAAAAACCCAGGGGCATCTAAATAAGTAACTTACCCGCTCCCACAGCTGGGCGAGGGGCACCTCCGCTCGGGCCGCCGCCACGCTAGCTGGCTCTCCAAGACGGAGCGGCCAGGATCCCTCGGGAGGAGAAGACCCCTCCCACCATCTACTGCCATGTCCAACTCTGCTCGCTGCAAAAGAAACATCAAGGGTCAGTCAACCACATTAGAAACGGATGGTAAAGGCAAGGTACTACCAGCTGGTCCACCACCGCCTGGAGGTCGTCTCGCTGCTGGATGGTGGAATGGAGGATGCCCTCGAGCGAGGAGATCCGTCCCTCGGGGTCAAGCTGCAAACACCAAGCCAAGTCAGTCACATAATCAACTAAGAACTCAAAGAGACTGAAAGCAGTAAAATATGTATCGGTCGTCGGGACCCCTTGTACACCTGGGCCCCCAAGCCAAGTCAGTCACATAATCAACTAAGAACTCAAAGAGACTGAAAGCAGTAAAATATGTACCGGTCGTCGGGACCCCTTGTACACCTGGGCCCCATACTTCCGGGCATAGGCCCGGAAGTAGTCCTCGTCGCTGGAAGCCTCGGAGACCACCTCTTTCCCTCGCCGCTCCCAGTCGTCCAGCTGCTCTCGGACCAGACTGTCCAGTCCGTGACCTGCTGGATTCCCCGGAAGCTGCGACCGGGCCTCTCCCGACCTCTGTCGGGTCGGGAACTCCACCACCGCCTGGTGGAGTCCCAGTGTCCGCGCCACTCCGGTGGTGGAGCGGGACCACTGTGTTAAAACAGTGAAGCCAATGTCCCTACCGAAGTAGGGACGGCCCCGCTCCACCCACGGCTGGGTGGCGTCGTCCTCCCAACGTAGGGAGTCCACTGTACCTGCACACCACAAGTAAAGACCCGTCAGTCAATTGTCAATAAGCAAAGTAAAGGAAAAGGTTAAGGCTAGAAGTACTTACATGTCGAAGGGGACAGTGTCCAACGCGTCATGGATGAGCGTCACCTGTCGCCGCAGGGACCGCGTGTCGCGGAAAAACCGCCAGCGCTGCAGGAGAGGTACAGCGCCGCGTCGCCTCGCCACCCCGCGACCCAGGGAGGGGAGGTGGTAGTACGCCCACACCTGCAAAAGTAATACAAGTCAGTACCACAGTTAATTAAGACAAGCAGGAAAAGCATAAAGGGTAAGGGTGAGAAGCATACCTGTAGTAGTGGGAAGAACCCTGGGCAAGAACCGGCAGCCAACTGGGTTCCCTCTGGTCCCCAGTATCATCTTCCCGATCACGAGGGTCAGGACCGTCGTAAGTCTCTGTCAGTGCCTCTCCCTCCTCCTCCGCCATCGCCGCTCTGGCGTCATCTGTCATTCGCTCCATGTGCTCCGCCTGTCCCTCGCCCGTCTGGCGCGCGTGCACACTCACCCACCCCCAGACTCGCCTGCAGCACCGTCCGCTGCACTAGCGGGACCTCTCTCCCCTCACCTCCAGTCCAAGTAGCCTCTCCGCCGGCTCCTGGTAGCTGGTATAGGTGGGTCCCAGTCACCGCCTGGCCGTCCACTCGCAGGCCGTTTGATCCGTACCACGTCCTATAACGTGGGGACCATGTGCCCCCACGGAAGAGGAACGCGTGGCACTCCGGGTCCCACCTCTCTTCTTCAGCGCCTGGATGAGTGCCACGTCTGGCGCCAGCTCCTCCAATCGCAGAAACAGCCCAAAACCCATGCCCTCCAGTCGGCGTACCTAGAAGTCCGGTAAGCCGTCATAAATTGCTCGGATCACTGCCCACCCAAGCCGGGACCGCAACTCACTCTGCAAAGCAAACACCAAAAGGTCAGAAGTCGAAAGGAAAGGGCGCAAATCACTCTCTGTCCTGATAAGACGACAGGGGGTCTGTCGCCTTCTTAAGGCAACAGAACCCCCGTCACTTTCCTGGTTTCTCATTGCGACAGGTACCCTGTCGCCTTCAATAAGGCGACATGGGGGGCCTCGCCTTCACTCTGGTAATACGATAGGGGGTCTGTCGCATTACCAGGGCCGAACCGAGACAGAATTTCCTCCGTTTTTCGGCCGTTCCCTCGGGCAAATCGCCCTAAATGGGTGCTCCGCACCCCCCCCCCCCCCCATCCCACATTCGAAGCTTAGAGTTCAGGGACCTACCTTTTTGGGCCCGCCCGGCTCGTCCTCATTCTCCCCCGCCGGCGCGATCTCCTCCTCCATTGGCACGACCGGAGGGGCTTCCGGGCCGCCGTCGACGTCCCCTCACCCGGTTGGCATCGCCGGATCGTCGATTTCTTGCGCCGCCGGCCACTGCCATCGCCACGCCTTGGCCCTCTGGTGCTCCTCCTCCATCGCCGTTGTCAAAGGAAAGGAGAGGAAGAAGGAAGGAGGAGAGAAAGAAGAGTGGAAGAAAGGGGGGGGGGCTTGACGGAGAGAAGAGAGGGTTGAGGGGAAGGCCGGAAGGAAGGAAATCGTCGGAAGAAAGGAAGAGAAGGAAGAGAAGGTTTGAAAGAAGGGAAAGGATAGAAGGGCGCTCGGTCCCCGAATCAAACTACCCCGGGACCTGTGAACGCGACAGGGTCTGTGTCGCCTTCTGGCCAGGTCGCGACCATGCCTATGTCGCCTTCACTTTTATGGTAGCGACCGTTGACCGGTCGCCTTCTTGAAAGCGACACATCCTATGTCGCCTTCTGAAACCAGTGCACAAAAACTCCTAAAATCAATGCTCATTGAATAAACCAATGCTTACATCAATAACATGTCTCACTCCCCTTACATCAAGCATCAATCTCACCACACCAAGTCCATCAAGCTCAAAGTGCAATCAAGTCTATCTCTCTAGCTCACGGTCCCCTCAGTGGCCGAATCTTCTCATGCTCCAAGAGGTATGCCTGGTACGTTTCCGATCCTCGTCAAGTCTCGTGGGAGTGCATGGGTAGCGCACGCCTCCACAAGGCCAGCGCGCTCCGCACGGCCTGCTCGTCCTCCGGGTTCCCCAAGCGTCGCTTCTTCACGGGAGGCAAGTGTGATGGCGGAAGCACTCTCGTCCTCGGCTTCCCGATCTGTAGGTAGCACCGCTGTGGGTTGTAGAGCACGGTCGCCATATTCCCTATCAATTGCAAGTCCAAGCCGCGTCCGAGTGGTAGCCGGATCTCTGCTCCGCAAAGTGCCGCTACGCCCAAAGCAAAGTGTTCCACTGGTAGGGTACTGAAGTAATGGCGCCATGCACTCCTTGTCTTCTTGTCCGCCGTCCTGCATAAAACCTTGTCGGGGAATTTGGCCGCGCCGCCAATAAAGTTCAAAGGATGGCACCCGAAGATCCGACTGTCAGTGGTGGGGTTGTCTACCGGTTTGAATTTTATCCTCACACCCAACCAACACTCTAGAAGGATCATAGAGCCATAAAGGAAACCTCCCGTGGAAGCCGAGGTAAGGCCCGAGTAAAGATACGCCAAGACGGCGTGAGAGAGTGAAAGTCCTCGCCATACCCCACTAATCGCACTAAGGCTAGCATAGTCTATGAGGTGATCCCCGGACGGGAAGAGCACCACCCCACATAAGCATATGGCCACGGCCTTGGCGATCTCCCGGTGGTCTACGCTCTTGTCCTTACACTTGGATATGACCCACTTAGACAATGGCACTAGATGGATGAATTGTGGGCTAATCATGGTGTAGACATCCCCCGGATCGGTCATGAACTCTCCAAGGATAAACTTCGGGTTAATGGGCTCAACCGTGTAGCTTATGTTTTGCTCATCTCCAGGTTTGGTCTTGGGAAGAGCAAGGAAGGCCTCGACCTCCTCTAAAAGGACGGTCGCCTCAAATTTGGGGAAAATGAAAGTATGGGTTTGTGGGTGCCACAATTCTATCAAGGCTGTGATACTATGCCAATCAAAGGAAATTTTGTGGTAATTGTGAGCCGCTATCAAAACCCCACCCAAACCCCACTCTCTTAAGAACCTAATGACATACATGGGTAGAGATTTGATCATCGGGGCAATCCAAGTGAGCTTAGAGTAGCGGCGAGAGCCGGGGAAGAGCTAGGGAAGAAAAGAAAAAGAGAGAAAAGAGGAAGAACAAGAACACAAAATTAATGAAGAAATTTGGAGCATAAAATCATGAAAATTGAAAACACCAACCAACTTACCTCTCTCACTTCCTCGTTCCGGCTCAAGTGGTTGGGAACATCCGTAATCCTCATGAGAGTTTCAAAGGTCGCCCGAGCACGCTTCGGACCTTCGTAGACCGCCTCCCCATCCATGGGATCAAGAGGAGCTCTCTTCATGGCCATGAGAGCTTGCAAGACTTGAAGAAAAGAAGAGAGAGGTGAGAGCTCCAAATTTGGCCTCTCACTCCCCTTATTTATAGAGCCATAGTACTCCTAATCCTGCTAGGAAAGGGTAGGGAAGACCAATTAGGAGTGGGACTTTGAGTAGGGAAGCAATTGGAGTCCAAGTGGGAGTCAAAACCAAGTCCTATGCTGAAAGTTTTTGAGCTCGGGCTGAGAAACTGAGAAAGCGACATATCGACCCGTCGCCTTCAAGGTGGCGACAGGCCTTGCGTCGCTTTCTTTAGTCAAGGGTTGCGACATGACCTATGTCGCCTTCTGACCAGTCTTTGCTGTTTTGCTTATTCCTCTGTGACTGTTCAGGATATTTGCACATATGCTTTGATGTCATTGTTTGGTGCATTGTATCATGTCTATCTTTATTGCTTTGATTATTGAAAAACCCATAAAAATCAGAAAATGCAGGAAAATCAATAAAAATCCAGAAAATTCAGAAAATCAAAAGACGCCCGTCCGGTAAGTCAGGTAAGTATCTCTAACCCTAATCCCTCCGCATTACTATATGATATCTACGCTATTATATCAGCTCAAGGACCGGCTGGTTCCCAGTATGTTCCAGGATCTGAGTTTCCCTTCATCAAAAACAAGGATGATCTAAGTGCACACTGCTAATCGCTGGATAGGCCGTTGGGTGATATGACTTGGGGACGATGGATTCTATCGCACGTCGGGGATGCGAAGTGTCTTGACCCTTGCTTATATTGTCTAGCAATATTATCCTTGAATACTTGTTATTTTCTCTCTTTCTTTGCATTCGTTTTTATGATTTCTTTTTTTCTTTAGCCCAGCATGCATCATGTAGGAATTTTGAGCTTCACAAATCATGATTTGTCAAAGTCAGCTTCTCAATGATGTCCCAACCCAAATCCTCATTTCCAGACAAGGATTCCACTCCGAATTTGAAAGCCTTCCTCGAGCTTGTGCTCGGTCCAGTCCGCCAGTGATGGTTCCTATGCAGGATTCCTCTCATCCCCATTCATTATAATAGTCATTCCCTTTATCCCCGATCCGCTCATTAGTCGTGACCCGCTCGAAGGCCAGAGTCGAATCGACCCACCGGGCAGCACCTATCCCCTAATGAACGAAACCTGCACGCTAAAGATAGCCAGGGTACCTCTTGAATCAGGAGGTTGATCATTCTTTTCTTTTGATTTTTATTCGTCTCAAATAGGAACCATCCTCACACTCTGTTCCCAGCCATGTTCGAGGTTAGCCAGATAATTCTCGCTGCTTATTCGTTCAGAATGGGTGTCTCTTTACCTTGATGCCCGCTTTTCAGCTCACTCCGCTTCATTCCGCTACATCGTCGTTTCACGCTATTTTTGCTCCATCACCGCTCCACTCCCTTGCAAAGCAGGCATCAAGGAGGGGCAATCTGTAGACACCCATTTCTGACCCATAAGTCGAGCAAAATCTCTTGTCGTATCATTGATGCCCCACGTTGGCTCATCATCGTCAAGCTGGCTTTCTCCGATCATGACATCATTCCCATTAGTTCATCGCCCTGGAGGACCCTTCCTGGTCAAATCAATCTCTTTCACTATAAGCTCTCTGAGTATAAGAGTCCGATATTTCATCCCGAAGGCTGTACATGGCTAATTGGATGCATTACATGCCGAAATGCAGAAAAGACCAGAAGGCGACAGGCCCTAGGTCGCCTTCCTGAAAACGACAGCCCCTATGTCGCCATCATAATTCCACATTTTAAATCCTCAGAAAATCACAAAACGACTTAAGTTACCTTCCATATGAGGAAGGCGACATATCGAGCAGTCGCATTCAGAAGGCGACACCAAGGCCGTCGCGTTCTGGGCCTTAAACAGGAAACTCAATCCGAAGTCAATTTGGACCCATGCTATTGATGGTAATTGCTTCATTTGGACGTCCAAATCAAGTCCAAATCCTCTCAAATTCAGAGCAGACCTTCCTAACATGTCCCTTTCCGAGTTCCAATAGCCCTTGCACAGCCATACTTACCCAGAGTCGGACTCTTGCCCATTATTCCTCTCAGACTCGAGTTGGGAATAATCACCCATAAGTACCTCGTCTCTGCATCTTTTCGGGCAAGGCCGGATTCTTTAGTTCGCTGAGCAAGAGAGCTTCATCTTCCACGAAGAGAGTTCCCCCTCCAGACGATCAGCAAGAGCCCTCCAGGGCGTTTTCCCATCGGCTACACAATCTCCTCTCCCTTCTTCTCTTTATTTCTTTGATTTCATGCATGCATAGCTTCGTTTTCTTTCTAGTTTAACATTAGATCACGACACACACACCTATTCTTAACACCCACAGGGGTTAAAAGCCCCAATCTTGTGAGTTCCCTCCATATTAGTCTATGATTCCATGCTTTTTCATTGAATAGATCATCTACACACGAGTTCTAATGGGTGTTTTGTTTATTTGAATCACTTTGGAAAATGTTTAAAGGTCAGATCAAGGTGAGGCTCTTGCCCCTCGGCCGGCTGAGGAGCAGGAAGACGAAGAACCCAAGTCTCCATCCACCGAAGAAGAAGGCGACAACTGCTGTGTCGCGATCAAGAAGGCGTCGTTGCCTACGTCGCGTTCACGTTAAAGCATCGCGACGCCCTCTCTGTCGCGTTATCAGGTATGCCTTCCTCTTCATATTTCCTTTCCAAGGTAGTCAGCCCTCCGTCTGAACATCAAGAGGCGACTGCATTGGTGGCGATCACGGTCAGTTCCTAATCCCTACACTTTCACCACTAATTTCAAAAGGGGATACAAATCCCGTGATTACAAGTATTACTATATAATTTTTGTATACCAGTTTATACTCTCTTATTGTATGGTATGCATATCAATTTCTCTTTATATGCTACCATTTATTCCTTTATTTTATTGTATATAGAAGGAAAATCTTACTGGGCACAACTGCTTATGCATTCCTACTTTTCTTTCATGAACTCAAGACGGGGCAAGCAGTTAAGGGATTTATGTGCTGAGCGACTTTTATGATTTAGCAACCCGGACTTTTCTTTAGACTTTGGCAATCTAGAGTGTTGTAAATATTGGCTTTAAACCCTCAGTCTGTGTAAACAATGTCGTATGATTCTGTTGCACTACTTTATAATGTAATTGAAGGGTTTTATTTCCTTAATATTGAAACTCTATCATTTTTTGAAAATTATCAATTATTAGTACGTGCAGGTTTATTTGGTATCAGAGTATAGTTTCTGCATAACCTGGAAATAACCTTTGAGATGGGTAGAAATATGGGAACTTAGCCCTAGAAATAGTTGAGATTATTTCATTTTATATAGATTCACTTGTTGACTGTAACAGAATGGAAATAAATGCACGTGAACGATTACTACTAGCCATGGAGTTGTAATGACATGACATAGAATTATATGCACAAGCTCAATGTGAGGCACACTTGAAGATTAAAGAAGAAGTGTTAAAATTGACTAGTGAGGCATTCCTTGTGGGTTACCCAGTCGCATCCTTTGGATCCATGACGGTAGTCATGGGTAATTTAGATGAATTAAAAGCCGATCAAGATATGTTATCACATCAGGTTGAGGAGTATTGAGATGTTATGACTGAGGCTGCCAGAAAGCTATACTTCAATCAAGAACATACCCAGGAGTCATCTTCGGGATCCACTACTCGTCAGTGAATCAGCATAGAACTCAAGGAAACCCACTTTTTGTTAACCTCTTTTCTATAATAGCAAGTTAGTGTGTATAGTTGACTTTTGTAAAAATATTAGATGCTTGTATGGAGGGGGGTTGGGAAGCTAATGTAATGTTTTTTTTGTTTATTAGAAAAAAAAGTACGAATAGTGTGTAATAGAATCTCTAGTATATGCAAACTTTATGGTTATGGTTTGCAATGTTAACGTATGACATTTTGAATATCTCAAATTACTTTATAAACTAGTCATGGAAGGAAGAAGTGAAGCATAGAAGAGGATGGATAATACAGTACATGGTATAACACGAGCATTGAAAATGGTAGCCCATAATGTGTCACACAACAGAACCAATATATTCAAGGATTTTCGTAGTTTAAATCCCCCTCATTTTTCAAAAAGTGCTGATCTAGATGAAGCTGAGAATTGAGTTAAAGAAATTGTTGGAATTTTTAGAGCTATCAGGTGTCAAGAGGAGGATAAAGTTCACTTAGCGATATTTCAACTAGACAAAGATGTCTGAGCTTGGTGGGAGGCCATAGAAGCTACCTTAGGGGATGTGGATCAGTTATCTTTAGAGCAATTTGTTGAGTTATTCAATGAACAATATTTTTCTGAGGTAGTCCAAGAAAAAAAGGCAATGAAATTTATCAACTTGAAACAATGAGGACTAACATTGGCTGAATATGAGGCGCAATTTGCTCGACTATCAAAGTATGCTCCTTACTTGATAACTACATAAAAAGTTAAAAGCAAATAAGTTTATGAATAGAATACGCCCAATCTTTATCACTCAACTGATACTTCATTTGATCACTACTTATTCTAAAATGGTTAAGAGAGCTTTAGCTTTCGAAGCCGCCACTGAAATGGTGGAGAAAATTAAAGGGAAATCTAGTGGAAGCTCTATAATTGTTGAGCATAAAAGGAAGTTTGAAGCTGGAAATACATCTAAGCCTCAGCAGCCTGTCAAGAAGCAGAGAAGACTATGACTAGAAATAAGGATGTTTGTCATCATTGCCATCTCAGTTGGTATAAAGCAAAGAATTGTTGTAGGAGGTTAAGAGCTTGTCTACGATGTGGAAGCAATCAGCATCAAATTCCTTATTGCCCTTTTCATGCCAAAGGCACCTTCTCCACATAATCCAAGACCCAGGTAAGGACGACTACAAGCTGTACAAGAAATGGAATCAAAATCTCAAGAGGAAGGTTGTCTTGTATAAGGTACCATAATTGGGAACTCTAACCTGCTTATGCTATATTTGATTTTGGAGCAACACATTCCTTTGTTAGTCAAATTTTTGCTAGTTCATTTGGAGTACATCCATATCCACTACCAGAAAATTTTGAAGTTGCTATGTCTCTTAGTAAGGGAAAAGAGCTTGATTGCTACTGCCCAACTAGTGCAATAGTAATTGAAGAGTATATTTTCTTGGAGATTTAATATGTTTGAAAATGTGGGATTATGATGTAATTCTTAGGACTTATTGGCTATCTAGACATCATTTGATTGGATTGTAATTCTAGACATATAACATTTTTGAATAGGGAAATTCCACCAGTGAATTTTAATAAATCCCATGCATGAAGTGTATTTGCAATATCAGCAGTTAAAGCATATAAGTTGGTGAAGAATGAGTGTCAAGGATATTTAGCGTATGTAATAATGATAAATCAGAATATTATAGGCTTGGAAAATATTCCCGTTGTTCGAGATTTTTCTAATGTATTCCTTGAAGGACATGCTTTAACTTAACTAATTAAACATAATTAACATTAACACATTGTATCATTTAATTATGATTAACACTATCACATTAACATGCATTACTTACACTACATGTTAGCATGGTCACAATTTAACATATCACTACACATGATGCTAACATGATAACTTTTACATTAATTAACATATTAAACATGCATTTACTCATTCATAACACATCCACAATTACCTTTACCTTACTTTCTCATGTTCTTAGATATGATATTCACATACTTACACATCTTTCACATGTTTTCTCATTCACATAGCTTTCACATATCCACATTCACTTACACATTGTCACATTCACACTTAATTCACATAACCGAGACACAACCCAAACCACCATAAAGAATGACACATCACACACATTCACATACTTGTCACTTAGTAAATATAATGACAAATCTCGATAACTACATATAACCAGAAGAAACACTCTCCATCCTAACCATCGGTATTTGTCCACCAAGATTTCCCCCTATTGCCCTCAGAGTCACATAACACACTAAGCCATCCTATAGGGGTATTTATACAGTATGGCTCCATAACCTTCTATGGTAGCAATGTTTCATTGGCATAATTATCTATATTAACACATTATTCCTTTGTAATCTTGCACATATACCACATATTCTTTTAATTCATGCTTTTATACACATACATATGACATGAACACATGCTATAATTCTCAGAAATTCATATTACTGTCTAACAATATCTAAACATAATTAACAGAACCTAAACATGGTACTAATTCACATGATTAAATTGAATTTAACTAAATATGATTCATCATGGTCATAAAGATTCATAAATTCATAATTGTTAAACCAAAAGTCAAAACATGTTCAAATTTTTATCATAGGTTATTTACTTGGAAAAAATTATGTCTGAATATTTATTAATTTTTGGAGAATTATAACCATTTTTATGAATTAAAATAGATTTCATATGAATATTTCATAAACACTTAAATTTATACTAACAAGGAAAATTGAGTTTAATAGTCTCAAAACATGCTTACATGAACTCTAATTCTAATGTAATTTTTTTCAAAACATACCACATGACATATCTATTTTATAGAAATTAAATCTATCATAGCATACTTAATTCTCATATAAACAGAAAAATACAGAAAATATGATAATTACTAGAAAAATACCCAGAACTCCAAAAGCCCTTCACAATGCTCAACACACTATGACAGAACCCTCAGAACCCATAAATAGGAGTCAAGACCCACAGATTTACCATATACATCGAAATTAGAATTTTCAGGAAAAGAAGAACTTAGTGGCAGGGGTACTACCGTCAAGGGGAGTTGGTGATATCATCGACTACCGTTAATAGACGAATCATTGGCATTAGATGTTGCTGTTAAGTTCCTATTTACATAACATGCAGAGCAGACCTGAAAGAAAGGAGAAATCAGGGGTCTAAAGAGCAATGTAAAAATTGAAAACCCTAGGCGATACGCACACAAATGAAATTCCTAAATTACTTGCCTCGATTAAACCCCATACAACATGAATTTTTTCGATGAATCCCTTCTCGGCCAATCCCAAGAGGTCGGTCTTCTCGATCATATCCACCTAAAATGTCCTTCCTGGATACAATCTTCACATCCCAAGTGCTTCACTACGTCGAGGAGCACCTTCCTCTCGTAGAAGATCGTCGAAGAAGCCTCCCAAAGCTTAGATCAAGCCTCGGGTTCCTCTCCCTTTCTCTCCCACAGGCCACAAGAGCCCGAGCCATCCGAAGGTTCTTTCCTTCACGAACCACCCCATTAAGTGTGGCTTGATCTTCCGAGGTGTGTTCCATTTCAACTTTATAGAGAGAGATTTTAGGCAATATTTCTTTTTAATCCTTCAACACATCATAATCCTATTTTAAAGCAAGGCAAGAACTACATCAAACTTCATTGTGCAAGATGCCTTTAATCTTTTTCTTTAAAGCTTTATTTTCAGTTCTTACCTTCCTACATTATTAATACATAGTTGTGTAAATAAATTCCCACTGTTCCAGAGTAAGAGTTTCAGTTTCTTCTATTACCTCACTAGTTTCTCCTCCATATGCCATTAAGCACAGACTATTAATCATTTCTTCTAGCTCCTCTGAGGATTGGTCATTATCCTCATCACCCTAGGTGGCAACCATTGCTTTGCCTTTTCAGTTTTTTTTTTTTTTGGTTTAAATTTCTTCAGCAACTCTAGACATTCTCCTCTAATATCCCCTACCTTTTTGCACTTATAGTTTTTCACTTCTTCCTTCTTAGTAATCTTATCTTTGATCTCACCTTTTGCTCCATCAGATTTTTTAAATACCTTTCTAAAAGCTCTTAGAAATTTCTTCTTGCTTTGTGGAATCTTTTTTTTCTTTTGATGAACTTCCTCATATGTCTAATGATCATTGCCAATTCATCTTTAACTTCATCAACGCCACTTTCTTCTTCTTCACTACTCACTTTGATAGGTTGACTGGCTTTTAGTATAATACCCTTTTGTTTCTTATCCTCCACTTCGTTTCTTCCCACATTCAACTCATAAGTCATGAGCGATCCAATTATTTCTTCCAAAGTGAGTGTTGACAAATTTTTTGAGTGTTATATGACTATGGTCTTTGTATGCCACGCAAGTGGTAGTGACCTGAGAACTTTCTTGACAAGCTCTAAATCTATATAGCTATTACCAAGTATTTTCAGACCATCTGTTATCTCAATCAATCTAGCAAACATCTCGGATATGGTCTCTTCTAACTTCATTTAAATAGCTCATACTGATGCCTTACCTACGTCGGGGGGGTTCCTAGGTTTATATAGGGATCATGCCCCTCTAGATATGGCCAAAAGTGTTAGTTGGTACTTAGGGGTAGACTTGGAGATGTGCTTATAGGGATAGCCATTGCCACATAGTCTGAGTGTTAGTCTCCGAGGACTCTTTGAACTATATCCTAATCCTTCCAACCTTCACGGGTTGTTTGTATCATGAGGGGGATCACCATGAATAGAGCTCTGTTGTCGCTAGGAGGCTTAGAGACATCTCAGGCTTTGGGAACCTCCAAGGCTTGGGTGTCTCGATGAATTGAGGCTTAGCCTTGGACAGTTTCTTGGGCTGCCTAACCAGCTTGTGGCCTTAAGACTTGGCCGGTTGGGCCCTTTGTCTATTGCCTCTTGTTATCTCCTTGGTATATATATTTGGTGATAACAAAAACTCTCATCATATGCATTTAGTATTAACAACCTTTAAATAAATATCCTCATGTTAATTGTAGTCAAGCATGTTCATACACATCATCTCATTGCATATTTTCTCTGATGACTTGTCGATAGATAACATTCATTTGTCGACAGACATGGAGATGTGTCGATAGATGATGGACATGTGTCGAGCTGTAAATATTATGTGTCGACACATGTTTGTCTGTTCATACTTGCTTGGTGATATTTTGTTTTAATATGGATTTATGTGATTAACATTCAATTTTCATTAAGTCTATCAGCATGATAAATAAGTATTTTCATCACCTCAAGGATCATCATAGTAAGTATTCTAAAAGACCCAAGTTTCATCACTGTAAGCATTTATCAAATGCCGACATGTTCTTTATACTGTCATCTTATTGCTTCACTTGTTTGGTTATGTGTCGACATATGCTTTTTATTTGTCGACACATTTAAGTCCACATCGACTACAATATATGTATCTTGGGCAGTCGAAGTGTGACATCGATTGGTGAATGTAAACACACTATTTTTGACTTCATATTGAGTAAATTTCATGTTATAATGCAATACCCCAAAGTGACTCTCTTCATTTAATCATTTGAGTAATTTTCTTTGTTTTATGGATTTTCTATAATTTTCTAGGATTTTTTGGCACTGTGAGAGTTTTGAGATCCACATCAAGTACAGTGGACATGTTTCTTGTACCGATTGCTGAACGATAAATGCATTTGATCAAGATGATGCCTTTCTTGTTCCGATTGTTGAAGTAGGATCGCATACTGATTGCTTACCGATATACGTGTTTGGTGAAGTAGACACCTTTCTTGTTTCGATTGGTTTAAGAAATATGCGGCAAGTAAACCTGATGCTTTTCTTGTTCCAATTGGTTTAAGAAGATACGAGTCTGCTCAACCTGACATGTTTATTGTTCCTATTGTTGTTCTTGTTTTGATTGGTAAGAAAATAAGCGTCTGGTCAAGCAGACGTGTTTATTGTTCTGATTGGTTAAAGATATGCGCGGCAGGTTAGGATGACATGATTAAAGTTTCCTAAATCATTTTTTTGGTAATTTCCTTTTCAGATTCGGGAAATGAATAATTGCCAAATTGATTCGCAGCAGGTTATGCCGATGCGGTTATGGACTTTTCTAATCAGTATGATTGACTTGCTTCAACTATAGTCGATTATCTTTAAAGGCGTTGTGTCAAGTGGATGTGTTTAAGGCTAAGCCTTCCATTTTTGGATTTCTAGAAAGTATCCCAATCGATTACGAAAATTCCTAATTCGTGTTGTGTCTACCTGATGTGTTTCAATACTTCTATTTCTTAGAATTCCAGTCGAATTATGGAAGTTTCCTAATTGTGTCGTCTCAACTTGACGTGTTTCTTAATACGCATACACTTGTCGTGACGCCACTTAGGTGTTTTGGAATTTGTGCACAACTCCTATAAATACCCCCCCCCAAAGGTTACGAACTTTCATTGTCCCCTATAGAGCTCTGAACTTCGAGTCTCCCCTTTGAGTGTTGTTGAGAGAAGTTGAGAGCTTTGCAATCTTCATCACCAAAAGGAGTTGCTACTGGAGCTTGGTGTTGTTGGAGCATCGCAGGAGTAGAGCCACGGAGGAGTCTTAAGCGCCTTCTCAGCCCTCACAGCGTCAGCTTTCTTTCTCCCTCTTGTTCTTCCTTGTTTTTCTTCATAGTTGCATGCACTCTTTTCATATTTTCTTCTTCTAGTTCTTCTTATTCTTAGCACTTTCATGCACTCAATTCATCATACACACACCCACCTACACATCCTAAGGGTTTAACATCCACCACAAAGTGTGTTCATGCCCATACTCTTCTATTTCTCTTCTTCTAAGAATTGATACTACATAACTCTTCTTTCTAATATTATCTTTGGTGGTTCTTGTTTGTTTTGTCTCTTTATTTGAAAGGTAACCAAGAATTAAAACCTTCTCCATTGGCCAACCGATCTGGGAGGAGTAAGAGTCGACCCCAATTCCCACTCTTCAAATCAAGTTATACACACGATCATCATCTTCTTTTTTTTCCTTCAAGACCCACATGTCTCTGACGATCACACTCCATCCTTGTGTACACACGCACCTCTTCCTCTTCCTTTCTTTTTATATTCATATTCATCTTCTCCATATTATTATTTTATATTTGTCTTAAACTCTTCTTTATTTTTAAAACTCTTTAACTTCTCTTTCGTGGTTTCTCGCATCCATAGTCAACAAGTCTCAACAGTCAAAGTCTAACTTCGACTCATGGGTAGTCGAAGTGTGACATCGATTGGTGAACAAGTCTCAACGGTCAAAGTTCAACTCTGACTCCTAGCCAATCGAAGTGCAACATCAATTGGTGAACAAATCTCGTCAGTCGAAGTCCCACTTCGACTCATGACCAGTCGAAGTTATAAATAATCAATTAATATGGATTTTTATACTGACTGATGAAGAGTTTCATTCTGATTGTTGTTATAATGCATAAATTATTCTTTTGTGTTCCGATTGGTGAATACTTATGTTATATCCTATCGATTGTTGGTCAAATAGCTTTAATTCATATTGATTGGCATTATAAGTGTTCAGTACTTATATTTTGCCATCGATTGTTGATCGATTGGTGTGTAATACTGTAGCGACCCTGGATATTTATCCCCAATAAGGCTCCATATTCAAACCCGCCTTCTGCGAACAGACCGAAGTCTCGCCAGGGATAGCTCACATAAGTGTCGAGTGAGAATATAAAAGACAACCACAAGAATATAAGACATAAGAAAGTACATGCTCTTATATTCATTTACAATAAACTACATTGTCCCAATACATTATTACATATCCAAGAGAAAAGTACAACTATCTGGGGCATACCCCGAGGGAGCAAAGCTCACATAACACAACTACAATTCAACTGCTGGCGGTACAAGTCTATCACAAGACTGCTGCAAGCCCAACACACGGCTAACACTTGAAAAGAACTGTAAGGGAGTGAGCCTCAAAAGTCACAGGCTCAGTAGGGACCTCCCAAAAACAATAACCCGAAACTGAAGAGAAAACCGAGAGCTCAACCTCGAAGGGTCTCACTAGCAACACTAGTGGGAGCACCACTGAAGTAAATACCTACTTGCAATAAACATAATTAAACTACAATTAAATATAAACACACCAAATAACAATACTCCCGAAATGTAAAGGAAACCACTGGACTGGTATGAAAACACCAGTCCACCCAGCAATTGAAACAACTACGCTACAAACCACACGAGCAAACTACGAACGATAACAGGACTGACAATAAAGAGCTAGTCCACCACATACTGAATTAATAGAACACATTGGAAGGCTACCCATAGAAGGGTACACCACAATGAGTGGAAGGTCCTACAACACGACCTCCACAGAGCACAGCTTCGCCTCAACACCTGAAAAGGGCTGACACACGGTGTGACACAACAACTAGCTACCCTCGAAGGGTACAAGTACCTACAACCACGAGGTACCACAACTGAACTGAACACACAACTGTGCCACTAACAAGGCATACCACAAACGAGTAGAAACCACAACCGGTGAGTCACCACTCATAAGACAACCACTGGCAAAGCTCGATTCGGAAGGAACGACGCCACCACGTAGGTAAAGACTACTGGTTCATGACGCCAATATCCAACCCGGACAACACAACACAAGAACTACCTCTCAGTCTCGCAGTCTAGGACGAAAGGTCCAACTGCCGCTCCACAAACACACAGTAAAGCAAACAAATTGTAGAGACCAACCAACACCACATCTGTAGACCACACAACTGTAGGCCCATGCTTGGCACCTTTAAGGACTCTGGCCCGAGCTCCCTAAAGGGAGGCACTGGAAACACATAACTAGCTGAGGACCAGCACATCTTCTGGTGTTTGTCCCTCAACCACGAGCGCGCTACAAGCTACCAAACACAACCACAACTCAGGAGTCGCTGCCCCATTGCCGTCTTTCCCTCAGCCGGACATACAACTCAAACACAAGAGTGAGGGTGTCTAAGAAGATGACACAGACCTCTACGGTACACACACAGTATCGGGACAAACCCCGAGCAACAACGTGCCTGACTCACAGAGAACCTATGGTACCTGATTAGAAGGGCATTCCAGAATAGACATCGGACCACCAAACTCAGCAAACATACAAACCACACTAAACACTTAATGTACTAACAAACTTATATTTATAAACCACAATATTCACATGCTAGCATGCTTGTTATTGGTCAATACATGACCTCCAAAGCAACCACACACCATTGTACATATCAACCACACCATCTTAAATATAATAATATGCTTAACATGGTTAAACATAATCACCATAACTAACACAACTCACTAACTAATCATAGACCAAACCATTACTCTAATATCATGCTTTACTATTAATAAACACACTTCAACATATGAAATCCACATTGAATACCTAGGGCTAGTCCCACACAGGACCCCTCACTGCCTAAACAATACAAACACACCTCGAAAGCTGAAACGCGATGAACACAGATGTTGCCTTCATAAACGCGACGACACTAACAATCGTAATTCCAAATTGAACGCGATAGAGCACAGTGGCGCGACAAGGATGTGACGGCCCGACATGTCGCAACCACGCCCACTGACTCAGTCAAAACCCTAAACGCGACGACACCACCTGTCGCCTTCCAACCAACACAGTAAACCAACACCATGAACACGACGGACCTAAGCGACAAGTTTATGCCAATCGATCCAACCACACAATCGATACATGAATGTGATGGACAACTACGTCGCGTTCCAACAAATCGCGATGGGTAAACGGTCGCGTTCAAATCGCGATGGCCCGACCCGTCACCTTCTCAGGCAGACGGTCGAGCCCTACCCCTTCTTCCAAAAATCCATATAAACACCATGTAAACTACAACATAACTCATTAAATTGAAAGCTAAACCATTACACAAAATAGTAGCATGATCTATCTGCTCAAAGAATCATTTAGACAGTAAAACACAAAGGGAAGTCTCCCTACCAACTGGAAGAACCCGCAAAATGCGAGAAACACCGCACCATCGGCAAGTCCACGCTCTGGACGCCCTCCTCGCATGGAAACCGCGCCGAACTAGCCTCCAACAAGCCGAAAATGCCAGGAACCACCGCACAACAGCTCCACACGGCCAGACAGAGCCACCTCTGCTCTGTCTAGCCCGAAACAGAGCAATAAATGTCACGTCCCGACATTTAATATATCTATAAATGTCGTAACATGAGTGAATAAGAAATCAAAAGTAAATTTTGAATTTTTCGAGTAGAAATTGCTTGGGGGCTTTACTAAATAAAAATTAATTAACTGTCATTCTTTAGGTATTACACGATTCTCAAATTACAACTCAAAGGCAGATGCCGCAAAGGTTGACATCTCAACACACAAATCTCGATGTCCCGCCTTCTAGAGCTGTAGATTACCTGGGAAAAAGTAGGTATGAGCAATCTTGCCCAATAGGATTTATCCTCCAAAATCAAGAAATATAAAAGTTTACACGAGTCAAAGATAATTGTGGTACAAGAATGTAATAAGTACTGAGTACAAGTAATGAAGAATGGTACAAATCAGATCGTAGATTAAGTGAACCATGATTATCAAACAGTAACAATGATGAAATAATATGCCAATGAACTGACATATAGTGACCATCAGTGAAATAGCAAAGCATGAGCGTATGAACAATAGTTCAGAAGAAAATAGAGAAAGGGTATGTGTAGAGATGCCCTGTCCATTCCTCAAGCAAGTAATAAACATTCATGTCTCAACATAATTCATGGAAATGTCGACTAATTTAGAATATAGTGGTGCCATGTCAAACACCCCGTGGATCCATACTGCTCTGCGCAGATTAAACGAATTCAGGTGCTCCTCCCGGGACTGGATCTGCCCCATTTGCACAAGCATTAGTCCATGAGAGTCCGAAGACCCAAAAGTACGTCATCCCATTTCCATTTCTGATAAACATACATACATGGTACTTGGGCACTTATCAGAAGTAAAACAATATCACAGGAAGCAAGGTTCTATGAGTTAGAGGTTAAAGATATCCAGAAGGTATAAGAAAAAACATAATTTAGGATGTCCAAGAATAATCCAAGGATGGATTTGGTTGATGGTTAAATAACTTATCCTAGTGGTATAGAAGTTTAGAATTCAAGAAAATAGTAAAGACAACTTGTTTGAACAGTTCAAGAGTGTATTAGATGAAGAAATGGGTCTGAAAGACACTTTCTAATTGCTTCTACTTTCTATGGAAGATCAAACAATGGTTTGTGGGTCTTGTGTATATTTCTTTACACACCCTATCATGAAGGAAAATAAAAACTTTAGTAGAATGAAGAGAGGAGATCTTCACAGTATGGATGATGTGGGGAACTTTTGGAAGAGAGAAAAATCTATATAATTCCTTCATGAGATTCTTTCTGAAATTTGGAAGAACTCTCACATCAAATGTACATGAACAATATCTAAAAATATGAATTGAGTAGAAGAAAAAGAATGAATTCACAGCTTACTAAATATAAATCAAGGATAATGCCAAGGTAGATGGTTGTCCTCAAAGTTTTAAATAGAGGGTAGGAACAAGAAGAAAGAAACAAGAGAAAGGAGAATCCTACCATAGCATGGAACAAATAGGAAATAAGGGTTTATGAGGATGGAGAGACACAAAGCATGAAAATAAGCAATTAGAGAGGAATCGTAGGGAGGAACCTACCTAGCCAAAAGAGAAATGCCAATCCTCATATATTCCAGGTAAGAGGATGCAATAGCAAGAGTAGTAGTAGCAACAGCAGCCGTAGTAGCAGCAACAACAGCCGTAGCAGTAGTTACAGCAACAGCAATAGCAGCAGTTGCAGTAGCAACACGGAGTGATGGACAAGTGAGCAAACACTCCTAAGAGTGAGCAAGGACGGGTATAAATAGATTTCTCAGGTGTTGTGCATGTATAGCACGTAACAACACCCTTGGAGGTTTGTAAAATCACTTCTTACTGCTTGGCCACGTTCAATAGAGATAACTTAGCTTTCAACACGTATTGAGGTATGTGTAATCAATTTACACAAGAGATAAGTGTCTTACGTAGCCAAAGTTACGTAAGCATAAATATTCATAAATCGGTTTCGTAGTTTAGATTTAATTCATTCAGACCCTTTATTTTTGTACTCAAACGATGTTCAATCAAGTTAAAATTTCAAACATAAGTTAATTGAAAGGTTTTTATGGTGATTTTAGAAATAATTTTTCGTCTAGTAAAAATTACCCAAAAAATTATTGTGTTGACTTAATCTTGAAATCCGTGCGTCAATAATTCAAGATATTTATTGTTGAACCACTATTATATTTTATCCTTTATTTTGGTGATAACAAAACTCATGATTAACTTAAATATCTTGAATATATTTAATGTCATGTTTTCCTCGTAAATACAAGATACTATGGCACTATCGTTTCATGATTTGCACTAAAAAGCTAAATCAATTGTTGTTCAATGCATATTGATTACTGACTAAGTGCCACATCGATTACTATTTTTAAATTCCACATCGATTACATACAAACACATCGATTACAGTTTACTTCAACATCGATTTCATTTAAAACATCGATTTCGGTTCAACATCGATTTTATTGAAAACATCGATTTCATTTAAACATCGACTCCATTCAAACATCGACTTCGGTTCAACATCGATTTCACTCAAACATCGATTACATACATGGATTACAATCAAACATCAATTACTATTATACTTAAACATCGATTGCCTCTACATTTCAAATGTTTTAAAATGTATTTTATGAAATTAAAATCTTATCTATTTTTTTATATCATATTATTATTTTGATATTAAATTTTAGGGTGTTACAATAAATGCCATAGTTAAAATTGCGACGTAGGTAGA
Source organism: Colocasia esculenta (assembly GCA_014218235.1). Taxonomy (NCBI): domain Eukaryota; kingdom Viridiplantae; phylum Streptophyta; class Magnoliopsida; order Alismatales; family Araceae; genus Colocasia; species Colocasia esculenta. The sequence continues at coordinate 10,408,689 of CM024764.1, forward strand.
CGTCACGTTTAACATGTATTAAATGCAACAGACAAGACCGTCGCCAAACGCGCCGCGCACAGAAAGGCGGTTCGATGAATCACGACGTAGGAAGCCGTCACGTTCAACACGCGACGACATGCTCCGTCGCCTTCTTTACTAGAAAACCTACGGGTCATATGGGCCAGGATTTCCGGCCCACAACACCCACACAACACCCGAGAACCACAACCAAGGCTCAATGACCCTACATTGGCCATGAGCACCACACCAAAACCACTAAACACGGATCCGAGTGACCACGACATTACAAAGACCATTCCATTTGACTTGTAAAACTTATCAATATTTATAGCTACTTCGGTTGTTGTATGGTATCGATTACTGGAATCTTTCATTCACTTAAAGTCTTGACTGCATCAATTATTCATTAAATTTCCTTTGGCCCCCAAATCTGCTTCATTTCAAATTTGGCTTTCTCATTTTACGTAAGATCTCATTCATATCTCTAACATTAAAGTGCAATCAACATTTTTCAGATCCAGGATGTATCTTCACACCTTGAACATATCACTGATAGTCTTTCTTTCTTATCAGACCAAAAAAAAAAGCTATATGGAATAGCATGTTGTCAGAAGGAATCAGGGGCGGATCTACAGTGGGGGCAGCCCCCACTGCCCCCACTGAAATTTGAAAAAAGAATTAATATAGGCATTACATTTATGGCACTTTAACTTATCAAGATAAGTCCTCCTTCCTTTCTGTAGAATCATAGATCAAAACTTTTCCCAACCCACCAGCCCACTGCCCACCCCCTTCCGTCTGCTTCTTCTTCTTCTTCTTTCTTCTTATTTTTTATTCTTTCATTCCTTCTACATCAACTCGTGAATAGAGGGGAGGGGGAGAACGTCGAGTGGTCGAATTCTTTGTCGGTGGCGAGCGTCGAGCGGCGTCGTCAACACTGTGGAAGTTGGCCTCGAACATGTTAGTGTGAAGTTTTGATTTATTTATCTTTATGTAAGTGGTGTTTTTTGGGTTTTAATTTGATTCATTTTTTCAAATTTATGTTTAAGATTATGATTCAAAATTTTAAATAATATTGTATCTTCTATACGACTCTATCTATAAAATGAAGTTGAACAATTTTATTATGATAAATTTGTTTATATTTTCTATAGACATTTGGACATGGAAAAATATTTTAAAAGAAAGCTCAATTCTTCTTCTAAGATCACATTGATGCATCTTTAGAGAGCAAAAGAAGTTGACTAAAAATAGATTTGAAAAATCTTCCAGAAACAAATTTTAGAATATCACCCTGATGATTGGGATGTAATTCGAATATATGCAAAAAGATCTTTGTCAGCTGTGAGAGCATAATTTTACCCAAAGAAAAATTGAAAATACTCTAAGCTATTTTAATCCTAGTTGGTTCAATGAATTCGATAATTGATTGTAGTTTCTCAAAAGATGATGTTTTTTATTTGTGTTGATATCTAATGAAACCTGAATTTGAAGAGCAAGATGATGGTGATGTTACTATATTTATATACATATATATGTTGCCCCCTGTGGAAAAAATTTCTGGATCCGCCACTGGCAGGAATTGTGGGCTTCTGCAGCAGAGGTATGGGTGTGACTGACATATAACCTCTCTCACCAAACACCTTCCTCTATGTGCATTAAATGGATGCAGGCATCTGGTACTCCCATTAAGCTATCATGAGACACACTACAACACCTTGGAAACCTACATGAAACTAAAAGACCCTAACAAACTATTCTTGAAATATACTCAAGTTGAAGACTCCTCTCTGCTCCAAGCAGCCAGCAGACTCATTAAAATATTTGTTAGATACAAGAAGAAGAAGAACAAGAAGAAGAGGAACAAGAAGCTCCAACAGTTAGCTTTTGCCAAAGCATCCATAAAGGAAGGAGAGGACATTTCCACAAGTGCGGAAGAGAAAAAGAAATACTTCGGCGCATAGATGATTTGAAGCTTTGAGAGCCACCAACGCACACATCCACTCCAAAAGCAAAAGAAGAAAGCAGAGTGCTCTAGTCATCATCTCCTAGCTTTCTTCATCTCTCTCTCTCTCTCTCTCTCTCTCTCTCTCTCTCTCTCTCTTTGTACTGTTCTTCGTGTAATCATTATAGAGAGAGTGGTGCATGTCTCAGATCAAGCCCTCCTTCGTAATCATCTTAGGCTTGGTCTAGGGACCTTGGAGATTACATTAAGATCTCTTGTTGTTCCTCTTCCTATGAGAAGAGCTGACTAATCTGAGAACTGGGTGTTGTTTCCCCTTGTTTAAGGGAAGAGCAGCTTGCGAGCTAGGTGGGATTGTCCCTTCTGGGTTGAAGTGGAAAGACCTGTGTATCATGGTGTTTTTATCCCTTTTGGGTTGAAGGGAAGACCAATTGCTGCTAGGTGTAATTATCTATAAGGGGGACTGTACCTTTGAGTAGTGAAATCCCAAGTTATTGCTTGGGGACTGGACATAGGCCTGAGGTGTGTCTCAGTGCTAAACCAGGATAAATCTGTGTGTCTCCTTGTGTGATTGCATTTATTTATTTAAAGTTTTACTATTTCATTAAAGTTCAAAGCAATCCATTCACCCCCCCCCCCCCATTGGGCTTGCTATCTGGGCCAACATTGGCAGCCTAGGAGCCTTTTATCTCCCAGGCCATCTCACTCGGGGCCCTACTTATGGCCTTTCATTCCCAGGCCTTTGACTCCTAGACACAAGTTTATTGGGCCTTCGTTCCTTATTGGGGATGGGTGCCCTACGAGGGTGTTTTGTTGGCCACTATTTTACTCCTCTCCACTTTCCCCTCTATTCCCAAGTTGGAATCCTAGCTTGGGAATTGAGGTGAGTTAGCACCTGGCTTGCAGATGAGGTTCCAGGGTGTGTGTCACATGTTGCCTCTTTCCCTACGAAGAGGGCAATCCGCCTATTTTTGAATTTTCCTTTGATGACGGTTGGACTACCATATGTCACATCATCTCAAAAGTCAGAAGGGCGGCATGGAATTATTGCATTATGGCACCTGGTGTAATCACAGGGATTGTGCTTCCCCTCGACACGGACATGAATATCAAATATAATGGCATGGAAAATAGGAAAGTGATCGCCACCTAGGTAAGTTGCCTAATGATGTGAAAAGACAATGGCTAACTTAAACTAGGAAAAGGGAAGAGAACAGGAGAATGACCTGGTGTCGCGGTCGTCATGGCCGCCGCGTCTCTCGTATCGCGTCAGTGAAAACCGACGCGTCTATGTCGCGTCACCCGAGGTCGTCGCGTTCTCTGAATGCGGGAGATTTGTTGTAGTGACCTTCTTCTAGTCCTCCAGCCGGCCAGAGTACCAGAGCTTCTCGTAGACCTTGTTTGCTTGCCTGCCAATCAAAAGAAAACACAAAGAAAAAACCCTATTAGAACATGTAAAGTGTAGTATCTATTCCAAAAGATGAAATGAGACGGAGGATCATGGTGGGGACGCACCTAGGGTGGTTTTAAACCCCTGTGGGTGTGGGAAACGTGGGTGGATGATAGATGTGCTCTATTTAAAAAAAACATAAAAATGCATGTAGAAATAGAGAAAAGGGAGAGAAGAGATGATGAGCCCCATTAGGGCGACTTCCTGGCGTGGATGCAGCTCCAATGATGTGCCAAGAGGTCCAGGAGATTGCTGAAGTCGCCCTCTTCACGTTCCTTGCTCCATTAATGGTGAAATGAGTGAGTTGTGAGGAGTGGAAAGTGAAGGGAAATGAGTGGAATGAGTGGCTGCGTGGCTAAGTCTTGTTCAGAGGAAATTTTGGCAGCCCTTCGGGGTGATTCTCAGCCTCCCCTCGTCCATAAGGAGGGGCCTTGCTTATATAGAGCTTGGAGTGAGAATATTAGACATTATCTCCTCAAAAAAGTGTGGAAATTAAAAATGGGGGATAAAGCTCTATCAAAATCGGATGTAGAGTCCTTAGGGGAGCTTGGGAGAGTCCCTAGGGCCGAAAAAGTGCTCAAGGGGTCGGGATAAACCTCTTGGACCAAGTCAAAGTGCATGGGAGGATAAATAGGATGTGGTTATGGAGGCCAGAGATCTCGGTCCTTGTCGCGTCAGATCGCGGGGTCGCGACTAGAGACGCGACGGTGCGGGGGGTCGCGACAGCATCGCCCACGTGCATGGATAATGCATGGGCTGTCGCGGCGGCCTAACCCGTCGCGACTAGAGTCGCGACGCCACTCTGCGTCGCGACAAGGAATCCGAATTATTCTGGATTATTCTTTTCAACCACATGCTAAAATAGGAGTCAAATCCTCTAAGGACTCTTTCAAATGATAGATTTCGGGATTTCAAGGCATTTTTGATGGATTAATGGGCTCAAATCAAGGCAAATGATGGGCTCAAGGTGAGTGACCAATTAGGGGCCCACTAAGATAGCAAGAAATGTGGTTCAACCCATTAGTTATAATCGGGTGTCTACAGATTGCCCCTCCTTGGCTTCTACTTTGCAGGGGAGCGAAGCGGAAGTGGCGTGGAGATGTCATGAAGTGATGGCGGAACGGAGGTGACGCGGAGCGGACCGAAAAGTGGAAGCCAAGGTTAAGAGACACCCGATATTAACTAACAAGCAATTGGAATCCTTGTGAAAGCCCCGAGTCGGTTGCTCGAGTAGAATGCAAAGAAGAGCACAAGTCTGGACGAGAAGAAGAAAGAAGAGGACGATCAACCTCTCGATTGAGAGGTACCCTAGCCGATTGGCCTGCAGGTTTCGTTTTGGAAGGACATGTGCGTGCCAGGCAGGTAACTCATGACTCTGTCCTGGGAGCGGTTCGCAACCAAAACGGATCAAAGGAAAAGGATGAGTAATTGGGTAAGGAATCCAGACAGGGAAATTCTTGTCAAACTGACGGGAACAACTTGCTCGGAGGCAAACCTTCCGATTCGGAGTAGAATTGGTTTTCTTGCACTGAAACATGAAGGATGATTGGGCACTCAACAAGAGCTCATCAATGGTCAGGAATGAGTCAGGAAAGTTCAAAGTCCTACATGATGCATGCTGGGCTAAAGTAAAAGAAATCATCAAAACAAATGCAAAGAAAGCGAGAAAATATAAAATATATCAAGGATAATATTGTTAAGCTGGATAAGAAAGGGTTAAGAGACTACCCACAACCGCAGTGCAGGCCTGAATCCATCATCCCCGATCTTAACTAGCTCAACGGCCTATCCAATGGTTAACAATGTGCACCTAGATTATCATAGTTTTTGGTAAAGGGGAACTCAAATCCCAGAGCACATTGAGAACTAGCTGGTCCTTGAAATGATATAATAGATAGGATATCATATAGTAATGCCGGGAGTAAGGGTAGAGATACAATACCTGACTTACCTGTGACGACATTTCCTGACTTTTCGAATCATCCATGAGAAAATAAGCATAATAATCACAAGATGACAGATGAATTTAATGAACATAGTCAAGGGAACACACATAAAAGCACAAGCAGGAGAAATAATCACTTGAGTATAAACGCGACGCACTAATCGACCGCGACCTTGTCGCGTCGCAGCGCCCTGTCGCGACATAGTCGCGTCGGATCGCGGCGTCGCGACTAGGACAGAGTCCTAAACACGCAGAAAAACGGGACTTAGACTTATCCTAAGACATCTAGACTAGCACTAGGACTCCTAAACCTTTCCTAGACTTATCCTAACTCCTAGTTGCGGGATTAGAGTGGGTTTCTAACTCCCTAAGGCTTATAAATAAAGGGTTTGGACTGCTAATCCCGCAGCTAAACTCCTGGCATCCTCTGCTTCCAAGTTCTTCATCCTTCTTCAGTTCTGCAGCCATGAAGAGGAAGCTTTCAGAGTTTGCAGAGGCCATCCCTCCCTACTCCGGCCCAAAGGCAGCTAGGGAGTCCTACACCGACCTCCAGCACCTCTCAGCTATCCCAAGACACATCTATTCCCGCCCGGATCTTCAAGTAAGTGGCTTCTCTCCCTGAGTTTGTGCACTTTCTGCATTACTCTGTTTTTTTTTGTTTTGCTCTGTTTTTCTTCTCCTTCTCATCTCCTCCTTCTCCTTTCTTCAGATCCTCCCTGGTCATAGGCGTTTTTCTAAGCTACCATGGCTGCTGCCGATGCTTGACATGCTGCCGCCTGCCTCAATCTCCCTCCTAAAAGAGTGGGGATTGTCTACGGTGCTAGTACTCGCCAAGAAGTACAACAAAATCGTTCACACGTGGGATAGCATCACTGCACTTGCCGAGCTGTGGCACACTCAAACACATTCTTTTGTCTTTTCCGACTTTGAAGCCACCGTACTTCTGGAAGAATTGGAGGTTATGCTCGGTCTTCCGCGCTACCACCGAGGCGAGGAGATAAAATTATCGTACACCGTGGAGCAGATCAACTCGTGGAGTATTCTGGCCAATCTGACCTCCATGAAGAACGACCTACGCTCCATGACCAGTGGCATGCACGTCCACCTACTCCCCATCGCACAGTGGGTCGTCTCGCAATGCAAGCGGAAAACCGGGAGACACGGCGCCATTGCCAAGGCGGCGGCCATCTGCATCTGCGGGGTCATACTCTTTCCATCTGAAGACGGGACCATCTCCTTCGCCAACCTGAGCATCATCGATTCTATCTCAGAAGGTCTGACCATCGGCCAAGCAGTCTTGAGTTATCTATATGCCGGTCTGTCTTCTGCAGCACTTGGAGGGCCTTTTTACGGATCGGTGATTGCCCTCGAACTATGGATGGGGATGCACATCCAATTTCGGGCGGAGGAGGGCTTGACTGTGGAGTGCAAGACGATGCTGAACCATCCGTTGGCATACGTGGGCGGACCACTCCACATGAGCACCCGGGCTTGGTGCAAGACGGCACAAATAAAGGGCATCCAAGCGTGGCGCGGGTACCTCCGAAGTCTGACCGTGGCGGACTTCGACGCGCGCCCCCGGTTCATGCACGGCAAGATGATCCATCTCTCTCAGCGCACCGGTCTTGCCTTGAGGTTGCTGGGCAACGAGGCGCTTGTTTCTTACAACCCGGACCGTTGCTACCTCCAGTGCGGTGCGGCCCGGACAGTGGTTCCAATCCTCTCACACTTCCCGCCTATCCAAGAGAGGAAGAGGGGTGACGCGCAGGACGAACGTGACATGCGCAGCGCCATCGTCCATTGGGAGGGATGTGCTATGAGCGTGATCCTAGCAGAGGTGGAGGAAGATGATGAAACGGTCAAAGAGTACGTTGAAGCTTTGAAGACGCTCCAACCTGCAGGAGGAGATGCTCGATTTATTTGATTTGATTTGTGGGCCAGATGGTAATTAGGAAGGTACTTAAGAGCATTGCTAGGTTGTTTTAGGATGGATTAGGGAGTGTAAAGATTTTGAATATGAATGAATAAGAATGGATTTTCTGCGCAATGCAAGTGCTCTGTTGATGACGCGACGATCAGGAGCGTCGCCTTTATGTCGCGGCCTAGCGGTGCGTCGCGACTATGTCGCGACGTCCCTTCTTGACGCGACATGAACGCGACGGCGCGCTGCGTCGCGTCACGAACCGATCGATTCAAAAGCAAACGGCCCCCCTTTCCTTCTTCTTTCCGGTTTTCAAAAACCTTGAACCTCGAACCTTCAAACCTTTGACTCCTTCCCCAAGCTCCCCTGCATCCAGACCTCCTTGCTAGCCCGAAACACCATCTAAGCGACCTACATTGCGATGGACGGCGGAAAAGAGAGTGGCGAGGGCTCATCGCGGGGGAAACGCCACGCGGAGCGACGATACTCGCGACGACGGGTGGAGAGGCCCTCTGTCGAGGAGGAGGTGCCCGAGGCCGTCACGGGAGTGGAAGAGGAGGAAATGACTCCGATCATGAACGTGGAAGAGGAGAGGAAGAAACGGGCCAAAGCGATGAAGTCGGTAAGTATCCTCGACCCTAAACCTTGAATGATAGTAGTAGAGAGATCCACGGAGCCCCTGGAGGGCGTATGTAGGGCGAGAGGCCCATGAAAACAAGGATCAAACAAAGAAGGCTCCGGCCGGTTTGAATCTGAAAACGCGTCAGCCCGACCCGTCGCGACATGGTGTCGCGACGGGGCGGGGCGTCGCGACAGTGTCGCGACGTCTAGGGCAGTCGCGACCTTATCGCGACCTATGAAGGCGACGCGATAAGGTCGCGGCGGCCCGCACCGTCGCGACAGGGTCGCGGCTATAGGAGCTGTCGCGACTCTGACCGAACACACAAATAAAACCTGAATTTGAACTTGAATGAATTTTTGCAGGGTGAAATGAGGGCTCGAGTGTCATGGACACTGGTGCTAGCTGCCTTCCTGGCCCTTCCCCCCTTTCAGCGAGAGAGAGTAGATGAGATGGGGTTTGGGCAGGTTTTTAGGATTGAGAGGATGAGGGTGGACCCGGCCCTCACCCAGGCCCTGCGTAGCAGGTGGGACACGGAGGCGAGTGCCTTCGCGTTCCCTTGGGGGCATATGATCCCCAGCCTAGAGGATGTGAGCCGGATCACAGGGCTCAGAGTGTACGGGCGGGCAGTGAGCGGGTATACCTACCCTTGCTACCATGACCTAGCCGAGCGGCTCTTAGACCTTCCCGTGGAGCGTAGGTCTTCCCTAGTGCCTAGAGTAGCCTTGCAGGAGAGTCTAGGTCTATTTGAGGCAGGGAAGAACGCAGGGGAGACTGAGGATGAGTATCTGGAGCGGTTGGCTAGAGTCAGTAGGAGGGAATTAGCGAGTGAGCCTGGGCCGCAGGCGGACTTGGACTTGCGCCGCTTCCTCGTCCTCTTTCTTGGTAGACTTTTGTTTGCCACGAGGGGCGACGCAGTCCACTGCCGCTTCCTGCCCTTGCTGGCGGACTTAGGTGAGGTAGGGGGGTATGCTTGGGGGGCAGCCTTCTTAGCGCACCAGTTTGACGGCTTGAGCGCCTCCGAGCGGCAGACGTCCACGAGTGGTTTCTACCCTTCCTTCAGGTACACTTTCTCTCCTAACTCTCTTAGATTCAAACTTCAGTTTTGCTTGAACTGCCAACTAATTTGCCTTTATTTTGCAGGTTTGGGCCTATCTACACCTCCCAGCCCTGAGGAGAGGGGAGCTCACACGGCCGGGCCTCGTGCCCATTGCACGCCGTTGGGACTCTCGCCGAGACACTCGCCACCTGGCCGACCAGTTGGAGCACCTCCAGGAGGCAATCGACAGCTACCCTTATCTGGATGTAAGTATCCTTAATTCCCCTTCTTTGGAATTATTTGCTTGAAATGACTGATTACTTCTCTTTTTTGCAGGTGGTTTGGCAGCCATACCTGGGGGAGGGTGATGAGGGACAGCCTTGGTTGGTGCAGGCCCGCCCCTACTTCGGTAGGTCGGTGTGGTTGCATGCACTCAACCTCGTGCTACCTCTGAACCTATTCCTGACCCAGCGCTCCTTGGGCCTCAGGCAGAGTGTCGTGGAGTTCCCCGTCCGGGACCGGTTCCGCCGGCCGGGTCGGAGCTTCCGGGGGCTTCACGACACGACAGACTGGAGGGAGCGGGCTCGCGAGCAGGTAGAAAACTGGGAGCGGAAAGGCAAGGGGGTCAGATCGGACGCGACCACCGATGATGCCTACCTCCAGGCGTACGCCTTGAAGTACGGAGGAAAGGTGTACAAGAGCGCCCGACACCAGGTAGAACCTTCTAACCCACAACTCAAGAATTGGGATTTAATGATTAAAACTGACGATTTGCAATTCCTTGCAGGTGGACGTGACTGGTGAGATCGCATCGCTCCGAGCCTTGCTCCAGTCGGCGGTGCAGGATCGGGAGGCAGCCCAGAGGCAGGTGACAGAGCTGGTAAGTACTGTGTTCACCTTTCAGCCCCTTTAATTTAAGCAAGATTTTGAAACTGACCTGCCTTTTACGTGCAGCGGAGTGAGCTGGAGAGAGTGAGGGGTGCCGGAGCAGGCGGTGCTTCCTCTTCTCGGAGCGCAGGGGGGTCTCCATCACTCATGGAGGCTCGACTGGCAGGAGCTGTGCTGAGAGCCGAGGAGGCTCAAAGGCATCTGGAGGAGCGGGTAAGTTCATTTAAACACTTGAGTCGTTCATTTTCAAACGATGCTGATGGATCACTTGTTGTGCAGGAGAGAGACTTGGAGCTGACCCATGAGCACGTCATGACGCTGCAGAGCGAGAGAGACCAGCAGCGCGTCCGGGCGGAGGCAGCTGAGGCACGAGTGGCGGAGATGACCCAGGAGCTGGCGACGCTGCGGGTACAGAGGCCACCCGGAGATCAGGAGGAGGTCACCCGACTGCGTGCAGAGTTGCTAGCGCAGCAGACGCTGGCGCGGAGCCTCCAGCAGATTGTGACGGACATCGGCCGTTCACGCAGCCGGAGCCGGAGCGGCGTGAGCGTCAGCAGGGCGACGGGTGCCTCCGTCGGGCAGTACCTAGCGGGTTCCTCCAGTAGGCGGAGGAACGAGGAGGAGGAGAGGCGCCGGCAGGGCGAGGGTAGTGCTCATGAGGGTAGAGGGGGTGGCGAGATGTTGCCACCTCCAGATAGGAGAGAGGGATCCGGGGAGAGTGGTGGCGGTCAGTGAGGAGTCTTGTGAGCCACCTCCCCTTTTATCGATGTACATCTTGTTCATACCTTAGTGCAGTTTTATTTTTATGCCAATGTTTATGATGAATGAATGGTTTGTGATTGACACGAGTGAGAGGCGAGATTCAAACAAGCGAGAGAGAGAGATCTGAGCGCGACGTCATACTCTGCTTTCTTTAAAATTCCTGTTCCTGCACACACTTAGAAGAACAAGTTAGATCTGTTCTTAGGTTCGGCCCCTTGCACAGAACATGATAAAAGCTAACTCCGCAATTTGTCAAGGGGCCGAGCCTTATTAAATAGGCGAAAAGACTATGAAAATAATGCATGCTAAAGAAAAGGAATATGTACACGCCCTTAAAAAAACTATATATATTTTTGTGATTTTGAGGATCTTTTGATTTTTTGGATTTTTGGAATTTTTGATTTTTCTTGGTTTTGGGGATCTTCTGATTTTTTTGGATTTTGGGGATCTTTCGATTTTTTGGATTTTGGGGATCTTTCGATTTTTTTTGGATTTTGGGGATCTTTTGATTTTTTTTGGATTTTGGGGATCTTTCGATAACAACACCTCTTAATGTTGAGTGATCAACCGTGGGCCTTACCTCTACCTCACTTTGGCGAGTAAGATTTATGTGCAACGCATATTCATATTAGGTTTGCCAAGTTTTCTTGTCCCTGTGACAACAATGTTCCAACACAGACCAAGCGCATGGATTCTTTGGTCATTTTAGGAGGGATAGGAAGAATGTAAATGAGATAAGACTTAATCTTGGGGTCGGGGTTGCTGACTTGTAAGACTTGCAACGAATAAGTTACATGTGCTATTCATCTGTTGTCCAAGGACTTTAGGGCCACAATATTTTCTCTTTTGTCTGGGGCATGCGTGCGACCGGGCTCAAGGGCGTCCCGCGGGGAACTGTACTGCCACTCTTTAACATGCCCCTTCACTTTGTCATTTCGTCGCTTTATTTTTTTTTGCGCTATATGCTTTTCTTAGAACTGCCCGTCCCTTTTTGAGACTTCAAACACATGGTTTATACCGTTGCAAGTTTACAGGTTAGCTTTCCCCTTGCCCCTAGACCTTGTCCGAATAGGGAGAGAATTGACCTCTTGTTTCTCTGAGCAAGGGCTAAGTGAGAACACTGTATATGGAGGAACAACGACATTAGGTTTACCATGTTGAGTACGTGATTGCACATAAATATTATTTCGTCAATATGAGAAGGAGCGAGACACTTGGCAAACGGCTACCTATTAATCGGTGTTGTTATCCAAAGACTTTCGATCAGGGGTAGAATCTTTTAAGATATAACCCATTCCATGGATGAGAGAGTTCATCACCATCGGCGTTAACTAACCTATACGCGTTTCCCGGGTACACTTCTTTGATGACGTACGGCCCTTCCCAGTTTGCAGACAATTTTGACCTTGGACCTCCAGGTTTTATGAAAATCGCTTCAAAACCATGTCTCCTTCTTGAAATTTACGCTCAATCACTTTCTTTTGAAAAGACCTTGAGAGTCTATTTTGATACGAAAGCACGTGATCGGCTGCAGCTAGACGCCGTTCGTCTAAGAGTTCTAGTTGCGTAAGTAACGCCTCCCGATGTTCATCGGGATTAAGTTCTTTATCCAACTGAATTCTTAGCGAAGGGATGAGGATTTCGTGTGGACATACCGCTTCCATTCCATATGTGAGTGAGAAAGGGGTTTGCCCCGTAGGTGTGCGGATGGAGGTGCGGTAAGCCCACAGAGCCTCAATTAGCTTTTCTGGCCAATCAGCGAATTTATTAGACTCACAAGTTTTCTTTAAGATTTTCAAAAGCGTCTTGTTCGTGGCTTCGGCCTGGCCGTTGCCCTGCGGATAATAAGGAGACGAATGATGCAAAGAAATATTGAACTTCTTACAGAGGTCTTGAAGGTCTTGTGATATGAACTGGGGTCCATTGTCGGTGACGATGCTGCCAGGTACTCCAAACCGCGCAATGATGTTCTTCATGATGAATCTGCACACGGTCGAACCTTTGATTTCTGCAAACGCTTCTGCTTCGGCCCATTTGGTGAAATACTCAGTAGCAGTGAGGATGAAGGATTTTTGTTTTATCTGAGCATTAGGATCACCGAGAGGCCCAATGATATCAAAGGCCCACATGGAGAAAGGCCAAGGAGAAGATAGTGGATGTAAAGAGGAAGACGGAGCATGAATTTTATCGGCATGGATTTGGCATCTGACACACCTACGGACGTAGGCGGCACAGTCTTCTTCTAAGGTTGGCCAGTAGTAGCCCTGCCTAAGGATCTTTTTGGCTAACATCTGACCATTCACATGCCCTCCGCATTCGCCGGAGTGAGATCCTTCTACTATCTTCCAAGCCTCTTCATCGGTCACACATCTGAGGAGCATTCCATTTAGAGCGCGTCTGTAGAGAACTTCACCCACGAGGGTGTACTTTAAGGCTGCTCTACGGATAGCTCGCCTATCTTCTGCTTCGGCTTCTTCCGGGAAGGTACCGTCTTTGCAAAACTGCTCAATCTCACGATACCACGGGCTTTCTTCTTCCATCAATTCCCCCAATTCAACAAGCAACAACTCCTTCGCTTCTTTCTTCTCTGCCTTCAACACTAGGGAGCTCCTAAGGTTCGAGAACCAAGGATCCTGAGTTGAGGGAGCTTCTAATCTCTGAACGGTGATAGTCTCAGCGCTACGGCTGAGAGGGAAGGAGAGAGATGAAGCTAATGATGCCAGAGCATCGGCCAGAATGTTCTGAGAGCGAGGAGTATGAATGTAGATGAGTTGGCGGAATTGCTTGGCGAGGAGCGTGACCAGATCTTGATACGGCTTGAGCTTGGGGTCACGAGTGCGATAGGTAGAGAGAACTTGCCGAAGGACGAGCTGAGAGTCTCCTATGATCTTAAGGTGACGCGCGCCTAAAAGGTAGGCGAGCTTAAGACCGGCCAAGAGAGCCTCATACTCGGAGATGTTGTTGGTGGCATAGAACTGAAGTTGGTAAGCTAAAGGAATGGTGATCCCTTCTGGGGTGAGCAAGACTGCACCTATGCCCCGTCCCCTAGAATTGAGAGCTCCATCGAAATGGAGTGACCAGAAGGGATCATGAGAGACAAGTGATAGGTTTTCATCGGGGAAATCCTCTTGAACCGTATCACTATGAGGAAGAGGAAGGTGAGCAAGGTGCTCAGCAATGGCATACCCTTTTATGGCTTTCTGAACAATAAAGGAGATATCGAACTGAGAGAGGAAACTTTGCCAGCGAGCCAATCTGTCGGCGAGGACTGGCTTCTCAAGGAGATACCTAATAGGGTCCATTCTAGAAATCAAACTCACCTTATGAGCTAGGAAGTAGTGCTTCAATTTCTGCACTACCCAAACTAGCGCTGCACAAGTTTTCTCCATTGTGGTGAGTTTGAGCTCGGAAGGATTGAAGAGCCTAGATAAGTAGTAGACTGCCCTTTCTTTGCCGGATTCATCATGTTGGGCAAGGACAGCTCCTAGGGAGTCCTCAACAGTTGACAGATATAGGATTAGGGGTTTCCCAGGGACAGGTGCCTGAAGCACGGGTGGATTCATAAGGTAACTTTTGAGCTCATCGAAGGCCTCTTGGCATTTATCATTCCATTCAAAACTGACTCCTCCTCTCAACAGTTCATAGAAAGGACGACATCTTTGAGAGTGCTGAGATATGAATCTCCTTATGAACTGCAGCCGACCAATCAAACCTCGAAGCTCAGATATGTTCTTAGGAGGAGGCATCTCATTGATTGCCTTGGCCTTGTGCGGATCTATTTGAATCCCCCGCTTACTAACTATGAAGCCTAATAATTTTCCCGAGGAAACTCCAAACACGCACTTCTTCGGATTCATCTTCAATTGATACTCTTGTGCGCGACGGAAAACTTTGGCTAGTACGGAGGAATGCTCTCTTTGGGTTCTCGACTTCACCACGATATCGTCCACGTAAACCTCAACATCAATATGTATCATGTCGTGGAAGATAGCTAACATTGCTCTTTGATAAGTGGCGCCGGCATTCTTTAGTCCAAACGGCATGACCACATAGCAGTATGTTCCCCATGGGGTGGTGAAGGAGGTCTTCTCCTGATCCTCCGGGGCTAGACGAATTTGATTATAGCCGGAGTAGCCATCCATGAACGATAGAGTTTCGAACCCTGCTGTATTATCGATCAAAACATCCAAATGAGGTAGCGGGAAATCGTCCTTAGGACATGCCTTATTCAAATCCCGGAAATCTATGCAGATGCGCACTCTTCCGTCTTTCTTCATCACCGGGACGATGTTGGCCACCCACAAAGGATAGAGGACTACACGGATAAATTTGGCTTTGTGTAGCTTATCAATCTCCTCTTTCATCTTTAAAGCGATGTGGGGGAGGAACCTCCTTAGCTTTTGTTTAACGGCAACTGCCCCTGGCTTCAAAATTAACCTATGCTCCACCAAATCGGGGTCAATGCCAGGCATGTCATCATAGGACCAGGCGAAAGAATCCTTGAACTCCCTTAAAACCTCTATGAGCACTTCTTCTTCTTCGGGAGGGAGACCAGATGCTATGGTCAAGAGCCTGGGGTCCCCTTGCGTTCCCACATTCACCTCCTTAGTAGGTTCGTCGACTGCTGAGGTAGGTTCGTCGAATCTCCTCATACCACTAGCATACGCCTCAGCAGCATCCTCTATCTCAACACCATTTTCATCTAATGGGTCTTCTTCGGCTACGATTTCATATATCCCAAAGCCGTCGTCTAGCCCTTCCTCTATCGGCATCTCCTCTAAGTTCAGAACTACCGCTTCTTTGACGAACTCTTCGACAGCTAGAAGAGCGCCACATCTATGGACTAAGTCTAAGAGGTATCTACGGGGCACGCCACTACCTTCTTCTTCCTAGACGGGGACGGGGACTCACTAGAGACTACCCTTGAATTGAGTTAGATTCGGTATTTACAGGAGGCTCTGGAGAACCGTCCAGAGGTTTATTGGAAGGGAAACAGACAGGTGCGGCAGGGCCGCGAAGATCCTCCGATGGAGCTGGAGGAGGGAGCAGGCCACCCGAGCTCAGGGTGCCGGCAACAGCATCGGGGTGTAGGGGAGCAGAAGGCCCCTCACCCGGATTGCCTGGAATGGTCATGGCTGACCACCAGGCGAGCGAAAAGGACGACGATGGCTATCGGGGAGCAGACGTGACGGGGATCGCCGTCGAGAGTGGGAGCACGAGGGAAGTGACGGGGATCGCCGTCGAAATCAGGAGCGCGAGGGAGGTGACGGGGATCGCCGTCGGAAGCAGGAGCAGGAGGGGGTGACGGGGATCGCCGTTGGAAGCAGGAGCAGGAGGAGGTGACGGGGATCGCCGTCGGAAGCAGGAGCAGGAGGAGGTGACGGGGATCGCCGTCGGAAGCAGGAGCAGGAGGAGGTGACGGGGATCGCCGTCGGAAGCAGGAGCAGGAGGAGGTGACGGGGATCGCCGTCGGAGACAGGAGCACACATTTTTTGTTATTTTGAATTTTCTCATCATTTTTTTATTTTTTTATTTTTTTTTTTTTTTGAAGAATCACATTAGACTAAATGGTTTGGGAAAAAGACAGGACCGAACCATTAAAGAGAATGATGAAGCGGGGTGAAGGACGAGTGAATGCCTTAATGGCGTCGGGTGAGATTTGAACGATGAAGGGGAGAGGCAGGGGAATGAAGCTAACATTAAACTCAAGCACGGATGAAATAAAATGAGTAGGAGGCCGGGAGAGCCCTGGCCAGAACTCCCGTATAAATAGGGGCAAATGAAC
Organism: Colocasia esculenta; assembly: GCA_014218235.1. Taxonomy (NCBI): domain Eukaryota; kingdom Viridiplantae; phylum Streptophyta; class Magnoliopsida; order Alismatales; family Araceae; genus Colocasia; species Colocasia esculenta. Next base: position 10,425,064 of record CM024764.1, read on the forward strand.
TGACTGATCTTCCTCACCAAATCCAGGCAACTGTCGCCTGGTGGTGGTTGTTGATACTGATAATGCTGCTACTTGTGGTTCGTCTTCTCCACTGAACAATCCATTGACCGCAGAAACAGGGTCTTCTGATTCCAGCTCTTCTTCCTCAGCTTCTGACCTTTCGAACAACAGACTGACTGATGAGACAATATCATCTTGATCTGGACCTTCAGTGCCTTTCTCAGCCCTCTTCTTCTTGTTGGGTCGCTGCTCCTCTAAAGTTTGATAGTCCGATCTTGATGTCTCCATGATGGTGTTATATCCGGGCTGAATGGGCCCTCTGACAAAATGCTCGTATAAGGACCAAGTGAGCGATCCCTGGTCTGAATGCGGAGGAGATGATAAAGCGGCCCATTCTGAATACCCAAGGCCACGCTTCGTGAATTTCTTAGTGGTGGCGACAGTCTTGGTTTGCCCCTGGAGGTGGGCACCCAGGCCTTTTCCTGACTGATAACCTAGTTTGAACATGATGTCCCACCCCTTTGTATTCTTGCTCACATCCTTCCTGACTGCCATCATAGGAGGAGACCGAATTGGGCGATTTGAAGAGAAAGTATAGGCCCAAGTGTAGTTAACATCAAGTACTGAGATTATGGGCTTATTGGACGGCCATACTGATGGCAGCACTCTCTCAACGGCTTCGACTGTATGCGTTGTGGTCACACTCTTGACCTTGACTATCCTTCCTTGAAAAGGGAACTTCAGGCACTGATGCGCTGTAGAGGGTACCGCCCCTAATGATTCAATCCACGGGCGCCCTAGAATGGCTTTGTAGGTGTGATCAATGTTCAGCACATAGAACTCCACAGACATGACGAGAGGGCCTAATTCAGCTTGCAAAGTGATGACCCCGTGACAGGCACGTCGTGAATTGTCATATGCAGCAATAGTGGTAGGCGTGGGCTGCAATTGACGTTCCGATATGTTGCAAGCTCTAAGAGTGCTTAGTGGACATACATTAATGGACGCTCCTGTGTCCACCAAAGCCGCATCGACCGCCACTTTATTTATGGTGAGTGTCACACACAGGGGCATTTTCCTGGCCTCGGGGGCAGCCAACTCGCCATCAGAAAAGGTAATGGTGGGTCCTCTGTTTACTATTGAGAGCACTGAGGGCAGGTTGTCTGGATTCATGTCCTCGCTGACCATGACTCTTTGCAAGAAAGTTCTGAGAGCGTCTTGATGAGTCTGTGACCTCTTAATGAGCTCCAATATGGAGATCTTGGCGGGAGTCTGATCGAGGTGCTTTAAGATGTCATATTGGGTTCCCGGTGCCGGATCAATCTCTTCTGTATCTTGTTGCTGCTGATTGTTGGTTTGTTGACCTGGCACAGGCATGGATGCGTTAGGATACATCCGATGAAACATTCGCCCGCTCCGGAGGGCAAGGTTATGGTGGAGTGGAGAGGCTGTGGTGTCGAGGATAGCGGGGTTGGCTAGTAGAGGTGCTGGCATAGGGGAGAAGGGGGTGTTGTTTGGTGGAGGGATGATGGGTGAGGTGACGGGGAAATAGGATGGTGAGGTGATGGTGGCAACATGGGGTGTAAGGGAAGGAGGCGTGGTGGATGCAGGTGCGGGAATAGTGGGCGTGACGTGAGAAATGGCCAGGAGTTGGCCTACCTCATGATCGTCATCGAAGACCCACTGGGCTTCTGGTGGTGCATGGTGGACAACGGGGTTAACATGCGCCGGCGGAGGAGGCGGCGGAATTGGTTGAGGGTTCGGAGCGGGTTGATGTTGTGGCATGGGATTACGGACTATGCCTAGATCATTCGCCGGCTGCTGCGGCTGCTGCTGTTGCTGGTGTTGCTGGTATTGTTGCTGGAAGGGCTGGTATTGCTGTTGCTGTTGCTGTTGTTGTTGTTGCTGCGGCTGCTGTCGCCTCTGTTGCTGCTGCTGTTGCCTCTGGCCTTGCTGGTCCCTCAGAGTTTGGATCAACCTTTTCATTTCTGCCCAATCAATCTGATTCTGCTCATGGAGATCGTATATCATGTCCCGGAATTGGAAGCAATCGGACACATTGTGGCCCGGATGACGATGATAGACGCAATACTTTGTTTGATCGGCCGCCATATTCCAATTCGCCTTCTCAGGAGGGAGTCTTAAAGCGTTTAGGGACATGAGGGCTGCAAAGACATCAGCTAGAGATTCAGGCAATGGAGGGTATTGGGTTCTCTTGGGCCCATTGGGTTTCCTGGGTGCATAGCCATTTTGTGGTGGAGGGACTTGGGAGTATTGGCGCTGGTCTTGAGGAGGATTTTGTCCTTGGGGAGGTGGCTGCCTATTGTTGTTGTTGTTCCAAGGCTGTTGGGCTTGTTGGGTATAGGGGGACCTACCTACTGGGCCTTGAGGGTTGCTAACGGCACCTACTTGTTCATTGGTCTGGATCCCCTCGGTGACTGGGCCTTGCGGCTTCTTGGCATAACGGGCCTTGGGGGTCTCAAACATGGAATGTATGGGCGAGTCCTTAAGTTGGGTTTGGATGAAACGGGCTCGACTATACAATTGGTGCATGGTAGAGATGTCGTTCATGGCCAAAATGGCTCGGTAGGTGGGTGTGGCATTAGAGATCAACAGCTTTATTTTCTCCTCCTCAGGCATTGGACACCGGACCTTGGCGGCCAATGAGCGCCACCGGTCGGCATAGGTGGAGAAATCTTCTTCTGGCTTCATCTTCTCGGCCACTAAATCCACAAAAGAGTATTCGGGTCCCACCCGATCCTGAAACTGCTGCAGAAACCTTTCTTGGACGATTTGGAAGTCCTCGGCTTCCTCGGGAGGCAAAGAATAGAACCATTCCAAGGCCGGACCATCTAATGATTTTCTGAACAGATATGCCATGAGATGGCGGTCATACTTGTGCGGCGCCGATTCATAGACGAAGTCCTTCAGGTGAACATAGGGGTCCCCTACCCCAGAGTATCGACGATATACAGGGAGTTCGGACTGGGGAGGCACCCGGAGGTATTGGAAGGACGGGAGGGCAATGTCAGCTACCTTCCGAGGATCAATTTGCCTCCGGAGGTCATGAAGCTCCTTCTTCATACTTGTCCACTCTGCCAAGAAATCGGAAGGAGAATGGATCTGATGCGTAGGGACAAGGGAGCGTGGCTGCTCAAAGGAGTGAGACCTCTCGCGAGGGAGCGGAGCTGGTTCGGCCGTATAATATGTAGTGGGAGGAGACCGAGGCCGAACCTCTCGTGGGGGGAGGTAGCTTGGTTCTGAAAAATGAATGGCCCGAGGGCGGAGAGGCGTAGGGTCTGCCCCAGACGAAGAAAGGTGGGGGGCTGAAGCGACGCGGACGGAGGACTCCGCCGGTCGGGCTGGGTTTTGACCCCGGGGAGATAAAGGTTGCTTCCCCTTAGCAGCAGCTATGAACTCTCGGACTTGGTCCGGAGTGAGGTGAGGAAGGAGCTGGCTGAATTGAGAGTGAGGGTCATCATCCCCGGGAGGAGAAGGAGGACGGGATTGGATCCCAGTAATGGAGGGAGGCTGGATATGCCCCGGGAGAGTGGCCATGGAAGGTTGGGCCACTTCCTCGAGCAAACCAAGGGGTAGGGCATCGTCGGCAAGGACGCGAAATTGGTCCATGTCGAAGAGGGGATTATGATACAGCACGAGGATTGGAGGGGATTGACTCGATCTCCCTAGACAATGACGCATACACCCTCCAACCAATTTGGGGGGCACACCTAAACTCTAGCACAACAAGAAAGACAGAGAGGAGAAGGGGATCAAAGCACTCAAGTTATCATGCTTACAACGCAAATTTCTTAAGATTCGAACTTGACCTTTTAAGTGAATTGATTAAGGAGATGTCACTCGGTCATGCGGTCCCTGGACTCAAGTGCTCCGATATGACTAAGGATGGTACACACTCACGCGGGGGTGGTTCAAACTAAGGATACAATGGGTACAACCAGCCCGGCGAACCGCAACGTGCGTACGGCCACGGGGACTTACGGAGGTCCTCGGAAGGCGGGCCCGAGTCAGCCTACGAGTGCTCGTAGGTGAGAGGGCTCACTCAACCAAGGGGAATCTAACCAAATGGGATGAACAGCGTATGCACGGGACTAAATGTATGCAAGCATGGAGATGAGGAGCAAACAGGGTGACAATAGAAGTCCTCGGGCAGAGTCGCGACGGCCAGATACGTCGCGACCCTATCGCGACAGGGCGGGCTGCCGCGATAAGGACAGAGGCCCGAAAACGCACTGAGCCACCAACCCAATTCAAACAGACTATCCTACCAAACTAAGGAACATCAAGAGAAACTATAATGATACAACATGAATCAGGGAGCAGACAGAAACTGATACCTGGATGAAAGCAATAACACACAAAGCAAACCTGTTAACGCGTCGCCTGTCCCAACCGCGACCTTGTCGCGTCCGCTTCACCGACCGCGACAGGAACTGAAAACTTACAGATGAAACTAAACGGAAAATCCGAACCCTAACAGGATACTATCGGACAGAAACGCGAGCAAACATGATCTAGGCACTATAAGAAAGACGCATGGTCTCATGGGCATCGAACAAAGAGGACATAGGGAATAGGAAGCACCAACCTGATGACGCGTCCCCCGCCTGCGACGCGACCCTGTCGCGACACCGCGATCGGTCGCGACAAGGACCGAGCGGAAAAAAAGCAGGGAATGAAGAACAAAACCCTAACAAGACACTATAACGGTACACCAACAAGGAAACATGGCAAGCAATCAATCAAAATCTACGAGGGTGGCAATGAAGGTCCCACCGTGATCGCCAAAGGTGTAATCACAGGGATTGTGCTTCCCCTCGACACGGACATGAATATCAAATATAATGGCATGGAAAACAGGAAAGTGATCGCCACCTAGGTAAGTTGCCTAATGATGTGAAAAGACAATGGCTAACTTAAACTAGGAAAAGGGAAGAGAACAGGAGAATGACCTGGTGTCGCGGTCGTCATGGCCGCCGCGTCTCTCGTATCGCGTCAGTGAAAACGACGCGTCTATGTCGCGTCACCCGAGGCCGTCGCGTTCTCTGAATGCGGGAGATTTGTTGTAGTGACCTTCTTCTAGTCCTCCAGCCGGCCAGAGTACCAGAGCTTCTCGTAGACCTTGTTTGCTTGCCTGCCAATCAAAAGAAAACACAAAGAAAAACCTATTAGAACATGTAAAGTGTAGTATCTATTCCAAAAGATGAAATGAGACGGAGGATCATGGTGGGGACGCACCTGGGGTGGTTTTAAACCCCTGTGGGTGTGGGAAAACGTGGGTGGATGATAGATGTGCTCTATTTAAAAAGAACATAAAAATGCATGTAGAAATAGAGAGAGAGAAGGGATGAGCCCCAAGAGATGCAGCTTGATGTCCCCATTAAGTCGCGACTGCGTGGCTAAGTCTTGTTCAGAGGAAATTTTGGCAGCCCTTCGGGGTGATTCTCAGCCTCCCCTCGTCCATAAGGAGGGGCCTTGCTTATATAGAGCTTGGAGTGAGAAAATTAGACATTATCTCCTCAAAAAATGTGGAAATTAAAAATGGGGGATAAAGCTCTATCAAAATCGGATGTAGAGTCCTTAGGGGAGCTTGGGAGAGTCCCTAGGGCCGAAAAAGTGCTCAAGGGGTCGGGATAAACCTCTTGGACCAAGTCAAAGTGCATGGGAGGATAAATAGGATGTGGTTATGGAGGCCAGAGATCTCGGTCCTTGTCGCGTCAGATCGCGGGGTCGCGACTAGAGACGCGACGGTGCGGGGGGTCGCGACAGCATCGCCCACGTGCATGGATAATGCATGGGCTGTCGCGGCGGCCTAACCCGTCGCGACTAGAGTCGCGACGCCACTCTGCGTCGCGACAAGGAATCCGAATTATTCTGGATTATTCTTTTCAACCACATGCTAAAATAGGAGTCAAATCCTCTAAGGACTCTTTCAAATGATAGATTTCGGGATTTCAAGGCATTTTGATGGATTAATGGGCTCAAATCAAGGCAAATGATGGGCTCAAGGTGAGTGACCAATTAGGGGCCCACTAAGATAGCAAGAAATGTGGTTCAACCCATTAGTTATAATCGGGTGTCTACACCTGGGTCGGCACACCTGATCATTTCTTCCCTTGGAATCCGAGCATCTCAAAGGGATGTTTCTATCACTTGGGAGTCATCACCGAGTGTTATGGCAATCCTCGTCGTCTGAACCCTACAAAGGATCCATAACCAATTCCGCCAACCCATGAGTCATGAAGTCTTGAAAGGGTAATTATTGCACGTATCCGGTGGAAAATGTATTGAAGTAAGTAAAATGTACTTATTGATATAAACATGTACATCTAATTACATTGTCCTGTTACACAAAGGATGTGACGCCCCCAATTTTAGCAATGGGATTAATCGGGAGGCGCGACGATCGAACAAGTCAGAAGCCATGGATGAGCAACTAGCACTAGTAGGCCCATAATTCAATAATCAAAATATCCTTCTTTATTTCATTATGATCAGATGATACAACCACTAATGTCAAATCAAAACATATTCTTAATAACCTAGAACACTTTTTCTCACCAAAAAAGAAAAATTACATAAAGACGCTCAACTAACTATCTCTCTAGTATAAGAACTCCGAGGGTAGCTCCAACGCTCATCTCTCTTGCCCGTCCACATGCATCTCATCGCATTCTTTATTGCCTAAAAATAGATGTAGCAATTGTGTGAACGAATGCTCAGTAGGACTTAAATCTCTTGAACCAAATAGGCTATACATGAATTAACACTTTAAGGTAAGCAGGATATCTAAAGGCACGAGCATGATAACAAGAGTTCAAACAATAGTAATAAGCAGAGAGCAAGATAATGTAACAAGTAACAAGATAGGACAGTCATGAGTCTAGCACAAATAAGCAAACAAGAGCATGTCACGAATAATGAGAACACGATTTGGCCATATCACGATCACGATACACGAGTTCACGATTGTGCTGTAATGCCAACACCTATGGTCAACAACCCCTGCAGGTACATGATATTTGGGTGTTCCTTCTGGGACCCGACCAAGGCCTATTAACCCCTAACATTGTTAGTCCATCATATTTGAAGATCCACATGATTTTGTCTAGACAATCACTTTATGGCCATGAGAAGGTTATTGAGTAAGATGAGATTTCAGAAAGAGAACGAGATGAGAACTTGTAATCCAAGAACCAAACCACAAAAAACAAACAGGGTCAAGACAAGATGAGAATAGCAAGACAATCGGCACACAGCTAGTTGATACATGTCGTACAGTTTTTCGGCATAATAAAAAAGGTATCATGGGATTCGCGTTACAATCGACTAGACAACCTTGTGGGAATCCAAGGCCAGCGGAGGCTAACAGAGGTCTCACATGAAGACGTGCTAGTCTGACAGGAGGAATACTCAACGGAGAGTTCGTCAGTCACAGAGGGGTGTTCTAACTACAACACGATGAGTACGCACCACATGAGGCGACGCTCTCGAGAGCGACAGTACAAAAACAATGGTGTAAGAGGTATATTTCCAAGAGCGTGAGAGTTAACATTTAAAAGATGTGTTTAACATGATTAAGTCAATTTACCACTTTTATTACGGGTCATTAACATGTGTTCTTAGGGAGTACATATCATCAACTTAATGTTCAATACATGATTTCCTAAAAAAACTCAATTTTAGGGTGAAATTTTGAGAACTCGACATACCCTTAGTCAAAACACGATAGGGTATGCAGAGAATGCGACACAGTAATAAACTGGACATGACAGGACCTTTCAAGAAAGATAGGCAGAAGGCGACACAGTTCCTGTCGTGTTCAAATCAAGACAGGATACTTGTCGCGACCTTAAATAGATTGTGACATATCAAGGCATTGTGATCTTAGGGTCTCTGACCGAACCTGAAAGGAAACCAAACCTTCTTGGATTGCGATTTTCTTTCCAAGAGGTCTTGACACAACAAGCTTAAACGATGAAATACTCAACATGTACATGATGAAAAATTATGAAACTCAGATGGAATGAAACTAGAGTTGCAAGAGAACAAATAGTGATGAGCAATTATGGTTTTATCATGCTTTCAATAGGATATGATTAGGTTCACCAAGAACTATATACACGACACAATGAGCATCGACTAAGAAATTCACACAAGATACACAATAGAAATTGGGGAAAATGGTACCACTGTGTTTAGGACTTCAAGTATCTACAGTAAAAATTTATCATCATGAGATAAAGCATGGACAAAGATCTGAGGGGAACATGATGAGTTGGGTAGGACATGAACATGGAACTTTCATAACAAAGTACGAGTAAATAACTTAATAAGAATTGGAGGAAACAAGTTCATGAGATTCATGACATCAAAAAGTACCTAAGGGTTCATTTAATTATATTAAGCTCGAGAGATTGCCTACCTTTGGGTCATTTTAGTCCTCTAGAGTTCCTTGCACGAACTTTGAGGAAAAATGAGGAAGAACTTCCAAATCCTCTTGTCCTCCTCCTTCCTTCAACATTCACCTACGTCCAAAGCCTCCTCAACAACAAGCTAGGTCAGCCAAGGAAGGGAATTGAGTGTATTTAAAGAAATAGGTCATTAGGAGTCCTAATGAGACTCTAACTTCTAGTTATGGGTTTCCTTTTGTTTATTTCCTTCATTGGAGCCTCCAAGTCCGAATTTATTAAGGGTTTTGGTTGAGAAGACTCCCATCCATGATGGGTTATAGCTAACTTTGGTTTTAGACCATGTATGGCCCTATTGGCTTACTAAATCATTAATTACCTCATTAAGTGGGTAATTTGAATTAAAATATTATTTGTACTATTTTAGGCTTATTAAAGCCACACACTAGGCCCAATAAACTCTTAAGGGGTCTAATTATCATGTTTGATTTAATGGTCTTTGGGGTTATGTACATTCGATAATGAATTTCTGATTATATCGGGTTTTTCGGCTCTTACAACTTTGTTAAGTCTAACGTGTACAACTTTTCATGATTTCTATTGTAACACCCCATATAAGAATATGTTAAATGGACTAAATTAACAAACTATTAACAACTCAGACTAGTTATTTTCGGAGTTCGAGCAGGAAAATAACTTCGAAGTTAATCATGCTTAGTTGGGGGAAGTCCCAATATGGGTGACCTTTTTGGAAAGTCTACCAACTAGCATGGGGGTCAGTTTGTTGATTGGGTCATCACAAATGGTATCAGAGCTATACCCCAGTTGGAAGTGCAGAAAATGAGTGTCTCATAGGACAAAGTGTTACACTGTGAGAGCCACCTCTTGAACCCATAATGGGACAAAGTGCTACATAGTGGGAGCCACCTCTTGAACTTGCGGGGGCCACCTCTAGAATCTTGCCTACCTGGAGTTTGACTGTGTGCTACATGTGCTTAACGACGAGGACATCACTTATATAAAAGAGGTAGATTGTAACACCCCATATAAGAATATATTAAATGGACTAATTCAACAAACTACTAACAACTCTAACTAGTCATTTTTGGAGTTCGAGATCGTACTCTATTGGGGAAAGTTCCAAGATTGGTGATCTTTTTGGAAAGTCTACCAACTAGCACAGTTGTTGGGTCAGTTTGTTGATTGAGTCGTCACATCTATTTCCATCATTGTAATATATTATTTAGTTCATACCTATTAATTTTTATTTAGTTCCAATTACATTTTCCACAAATAGGTTTTCCCTTTATCAGGTTTAATCGTCTCAAGTCCTAGTTTAGGCTTTTGCTAACTCAAATATGTTTGTTTGACCAAAAATTCCTTGCTAATATTTTATCCCATTATTTAGTGAAATCCTAAAATTTCATGTGATTTTGAGTCAGTCTTACACATGTGATAACGAGGTTTCCGATATTATCGGGTTTTACTATCTTAAGTAATGTTTAGGGTTTCATTTGCTTGATCGTGTTCTAATCGGTCCAAGCTCTTTACCCTCATTGTAGTTCATTCTTTAATCTAAAGTTTCATCTCATTCCATATCAACTTCACACATATGATGATAAAAATTTCATTGTCGGCTCATTTATCTTTGTTACAAAGGAAGCTCAAAAGAAAGGTACACTAACCAGGGCATGCCCCATGATGCACAACCTTACAAGTTGTTGGTAGGAGAGGGTCCCACTTACTATTGGGAAGGTGCAATCGGGGGCTACCAAACTCGTCTACTCACTCTCACCTGAAAAGTAGGGGTGTGAGCTTCAAAGTTATTGGCTCAGTAGGGAAGCTCCCCCATAATATGTAGTAAATCACATTATCCACAATAACATGTAATCATGCTGAAATTAAATAAATAATACTATTGAGTAGGAAATAAGCACACCACTGCATCCTTTCGATAATCACACGCAAGAACCGCGAGTCGGCTAGCATGGCACTACACTAAGGACACAGTAATTAAACCGTGAAGCCAGAACTTGACCAGGACAAGAGTACACAAGCAACCTCATAGTCTTATAGTGAGAAACACATTCCAACTGCCGCACCCATGCCTGTCTACCTACTGACCGGAGAGGTAGTGGAGACCACTCACTAACTCTAACTCAGAACTAGCTGGAGCCCAGCATGTCTGCTAGTGTCCATTCCCCCAACCATGAGTGCACTCAAACCATACAGAGTAGGTTGTCCGACTAGTCGTCTTTTCCCTGTATGGGATAAGGAATTAAAAGGGGAGTCCGGAAAGATGACAAGACCTTGTTAGCGCACATAGCACTAGAACTAAACCCCTTCCTGCATACAAAGTGCAAGGCACACACTAGTAGTCGGGGCTCCTGACTAGAGGTAACAAGTAAATAACCAAGTGTTGACACTACCAAACTCGCTAGAAACGCATCGAAAACCTATTTACATCATGTCACGCACTCATAGACACAAACCCAAGCTGTAGCTTGGACAGAAATGATAACGTGTCAAACACCACAATCGTCTTAAAAATGTAGTCTCTCGATAGACCCTGACTTGACAACCAAAACACGTTGGACTAGGGGACTGCCTTACACGTTGGACTAGGAGATTGCCTTATTAACATGCCTTACAGGGCGACAACAATCTCACATAGAGAACACATACCACATAGTTCTACCCAGAAATCCCATTCACTCTGAATTCAAACATTTCCACACTTCTATTTACATCCCACATGATGCAATGAACCTCAAATAAGCATTAAACATCGTAAAATAGCTCCTACTCAGGATGTTAAGCATAAACTAAACCCTAGGCATAGATTCTATTAGCTTGAACATGAAGACCAAATCACACCAACTATAAGTCAAGGTAATCAGCAGGCCAAACGTGCTAAACCTGAGCTATTCAAGCTGAGAACACCAAAACCTCATAAGAAAACTTGAGGAGAGGACCACCCTACCAAACAAGGATGAAAAACACCCCGTGGGGCCTTTACGTGATCTGGCACCTCCTCCTACGCAAATCTAGCTCCAAAACACGTGAAGATGATCAAGAGGTTGAAATCCTGTGAAAAATGCCTTCGAGGAATCGCTTGGCATAGTAGAGAGTGAAAACACTCTCTCTACAGGCGCTACAACTTAAAAAATGCTGGAAACAAGAACGTGTCACCCTGATAGACAGTGTTATAAATGCATTAAGTTAGGGAACTACGATACCAACGAGAGCCATGCGTTCGAGAATGACACCTAACCAAGTTGTACAACCAACAAAAATGTATCAACCCAACTGCGACACTAAACATAACACGTCGTCTGGAGGGGGTGCTTTAAGAACGTGGCAACGACCCTCGACGCGTTCCCAACTATGCTAGGCAGCCCTTGAGAAACTTAAAACAAATGTCCCAATTACTACAAATCGACGATGTACAACTCCCTCACGGCCAAACAAACCACATAAGAGCCTCAACAACCATTAGACCTACTAAAGAGGACTTGGAAAGTACCATACTATACATTACTACCATCTAAAAAGAAATTTCATTCTCAAAGTTTAAATAAACATAGAGAAAACACACATTCATTCAAAATTCAATATTAAACAAGTAAAAGGCTTAACATGCTGTTTAAATTGAAAATAATTTTTTACTCAAACAAGTACGGGTACATATTTAACATCTCATTAGCTAGCTCCTATGTCGCTTCATTTTGTGTATGTTTGCCCATATCACTTTAACTATTTCAATCTCTTTGTTCTGTAATTTCTGTACCTTTCTATTAGCAATTTGCACTGGGTCCTCTGGCATTGACAAGTCTAGCATCAGATAATCTCTGGTGTAACTGACAATGTGAGACGGATCTCGGATGTATCTTCTGAGCATTGACAGTAGGCTGTTCACGGTTCGGTTCAATTTTGTTCGGTTTAGACCTCTTTTTGGAGGAAACCGAACCGAACCGGTTCGGTTTGAACCGAAAACAAAAAAAAAACCTAAACTACACGTGCGGGGCGGTCCTGGGTTTTGAACCCAGGGCCGCCCCAAAGGAAGAAGCGCGCCTAGCCACTGGGCTAGGCGCACTTTTATGTTATATTTATTATTAAAATATTTATTATATATTTCGGTTCATTCGATTTCACTGTGCAAAATCGAACTGAACCGTGGCACTTCTCAAACCGACCGAACCGAATTGGCCGGTTCGGTTCGGTTTTCGATTTGAACCGAATCATGAACAGCCCTAATTGACACATGGAAAACATCATGCACATCTATGAAGTTTGCTAGAAGCTCTACTCTATAAGTCGATTCCCCAATCTTTTCTATAATTCTAAACGGACCAACATGTTGTGGGCTTAACTTTCCTTTCTTAGTGAATATGTGTATTCCTTTTGGTAGATGACACCCCATAAACACATGGTCTCCTATGTCAAATTTCAACGGCCTTCTCTTTGAATATGCATAGCTCTTCTGAAGACTTTGAGCAGCCTGCAACTTTTCCTTTATAAATTTGACCATTTCTGCACAATATTGAACTAATTTAGGACCTGATAGCTACCTTTCTCCTACCTTGTGCCAATCTAGAGGAGTTTTACAAGTTCTTCCATATAGAGCTTCGTAAGGTGTCATAGCAATACTGGAATGATAGTTATTATTATAAATAAACTCCACCACACTCAAGTGATCCTCCCATGAACCTCTCCACTATATACAACAAGCTCTTAGCATATATTCTAAAATTTGAAATGTCCTTTCAATTTGATCGTCTGTTTAAGGATTGTAAGTTGAACTAAATCTTAATTCTATACCTACAGGTTGCTAAAAACGTATCCAAAACCTTGATGTAAAACCTTGGATCATTATTTGAAATAATTGTGACTGGGATACCATGTAACATAACAATTCTGTTTACATACATTGGAAGACAAAAAAGAAAGAAGACTGAACCTCATGAAAACTACAAATTGGAGACAAAAAAGAAATAAAAATCTACAAAAACAAGATGACCAAACTTACCAAATGAGTGGAGGTATCACAAAGACCATTTGAAATAAAACATCATAACCACAAAACAAGGTAATGACCATAGGTATTATTTCGTGTGATTACCTGAGATTTGTTTCACAAACTGAGCATAGGACGGTCAATGATGCACTGAATATGAATCTTGGATCCTAGTTATGCAAGAGGAACTAAATCAGTTCCAACGCAATCAAGTTTAGACACTTGTGCCTAGACTCATTGATAATCCAGTCATTGGAACCAAATTAGTTTTTAGGAACAAAATGGATGAATCAGAAATTATCACTAGAAACAAGGCCAAATTTGTAGAGTAAGGATATTCCCAAGAGGAAGATATTGATTTTGACGAAACTTATGCATTAGTTGTTAGACTATAGGTAATTAGAATTTTATTAGCATATGCATGCTCATTGCATATCAATTGATATCAAATGAATGTTAAGAGTGTTTTCCTAAATGGTTTCTATTACAACAAGTGTAACGGGGTCGGTTTCGGCCGAGAAAGTGAAGCAGTTGCTGTCGAGGTGCTGGACTTGCCGAGCTCCTAACCTGCAAGACCACTGAGGCGGCTCGGTGGGCAGACACTTCAATGCTCAAGTTAGTAAGACGTCAGATTATTGTGAAGACTTAGAGAGATTGCGTACCTCTGCCAGTAGAGTGTTTGCCTCTTTTATAATACTCATCTACCCCAAATAACCATCAGATGATCCCGAAGATCCTGCAACAGATCTCCTTATCTTCCACCACGTTGTCGCCATAACCGCCATGGCCGACCTCAACAGATCGTTACCTTAATAGTTGTCGTTACTGAACGCATGACTCACAGCCGTTATCACAATGATTAATGCTTCGACCGTTGTCCCAACCACGTCGTCAGGAATCTCACGGACAAACAGAGCTTCAGGTCTATTAGGGTAAGATGTCGTTAGCCGAGCTTGAGTTGTTGGCCAAGGGCTACGAGGAGATCGGTTCAACCGACTTGGGTTGTTGGTCTAGACGACACTGTAATTGGGTCAAGGCCACGTTACGACGTCATTGCTGTTTATTGGGATCTCGACGGATCCGAGCTACATTCGAGACGCGGGGGATCCCCATATCAGTTTCATTAAAGAAGAAGTTTATGTTGAGCAATCACTTGGATTTTGAAGATATTAGATATCTAAATTATTTTTTTTTGACTAAGGAAGTCACTAATATGGTCTAAAATAAGTTTCTAAAACTTGGTATGAAAGGCTAAGTGCTTATCTCTTATCATATGATTTTTTAAGAGGTAGAATAAATAACACATTATTTATAAAAAATTTCTCTGATGAGATCTTAATTATTCAAATATATGTTGATAATATTATATTTGGTGTTACAAATGAGTTACTTTGTAAATTATTTGAAAACTTGATGCAATGTGAATTTGAAATAAACATGATGGATGAACTTAATTATTTTATAGAGTTGTAAATTAAGTAGACAAAAAAAATACTCACATTTGTCAGACCAAATATATCTTAAATTTGTTCAAAAATTTTGGGTTTTACCTGTATAAGTCATTAGAAACTCCTAGTGCTGGATTTTCTTTCAAAGACAAAAAATTCACAGGACCTATGAAGAGACAATGCATAGCATCAACTTTAGAAGATAACAAGAAGCCATTAATTTTGATTTAAATTCTATGTACTCTAATCAAGCATTTGGAGTCTAATAGATGCATTTGATAGTATTATACATATTGGGTGTAAATAAGTCTTAAAAAATAGAAAGATAGACTCTTACAGGGTGAGACTTCTAATAAGAAAAATATCATATTAACAATTATAAGATTTTTTTACTAGTAGCAATTGATTATTAAGATATTTTTATGGGTAAATTAATTAGAAGTCTCTGACTGTAATATGGAGGTCTTTACTGTAACAGGACTTAACGTATACTATAACATGTGATAATACTTACTATAATGAGTTACAGCTTAAAGACTAACAAATAAATCAAAAATCTGATAGAAAATTTTAATTAATTTGTTATATTTTTATTAATATGATAACAAATAATAACGACAAATAATTATAAAAGACCGAAGTCCCCAAACGAACGACCACAGGGAGAGACGGCAAGCGCATCGCAAGGGAGGACGCAAGAAGTGCGGGAGGTTCAGCGAATCGGACGTAGAAAGAGGAAGCTCGGGGGGACAGAGACGTGAAAACGGCGTAATAAAGGGGGGAGAGAGAGGGTGGGTGCGAAGAAGAGGGGGACAGATCAGGCGGAGGCCCCAATGGATTCCCTGGTCGGAGGCGACGGGTCGCCGGGGGGCGGCGGGGGCATCCCCTACCTGTCAGATTGGGGTACCGCGGCGGGCCGCCGGTACCAATACTACCTGGACAAGGCGATGCCGCACATGCTGCGGCGGTGGGCGGCGCTGTGTGCTGTGGCGCTCGTCTACGTCCTCCGTGTCGGCGTCTTCGTTCAGGGCTTCTACGTCGTCTCCTACGGCCTCGGCATCTACATCCTCAACCTCTTCATCGCCTTCTTGTCCCCGCAGGTCGACCCCGAGATCCAGGAGCTCCTCGACACCGGGGCCAATGGCGATGGCGGGCCTCTCCTCCCGACCAGGTCGTCCGACGAATTCCGTCCCTTCGTCCGCCGCCTTCCCGAATTCAAGTTCTGGTACGAATTCTTCCCTCTCCGTAGAGAGAGTGTGGATGTACGATGGATGTGTACCTGCGGACTGCTTGCATTCATCCGTTTGTTAGAGTAGGATAAATTGGAAAGAGAAGATGAAGGAAGAGAGGGGGAGAGAAAAGGAGGTAGAAGAGAAGAAAAGGAAGAGGAAGAAGAAGAAGGGGCGGCGCAGGAGATGAGATAATTAACGGAGGAGAAGCTCTCTGATATGCTGGGATGGCACTGGGATCCAAACAAAGCAGGCCTTATATATGTGTGAAGACAGTTTTGCATTGTTATCATGTATTATGTTAATCTAACCATGATAGATGCACACAATCTAAAACATTTCTCAAGAACCATGATATTATCATGATCTTTGGTCGATATCTGATATTTCTATGTGGAATCTCTTGTCTTTGCCTCCCCATGATTATGTTGGGCTCTAATATGATATTCCTTGATGTAAGATCTTCTACTTCGTTGGAGAAACCTTTTGACAAATTGACCTCCACCAGCTGTTTCCTGTCTTCTTACTGATGACTCTTTCATCTTCCAAATTTGATGAGTGAACAACCTACATTTGACCTCGTTCCTTCTCAAAGTAGAAATGGTCGCAGGAGGGTTATTTCTCAATCATTGGCCTGGGGTGCACAGTAATTCTAGGATATTTTGGCAAGATATCCTCTTAATTCTACTGTGTTCGAGGACAGCTCATCCACTGAGCTATTCTCTTTTGAACTTACTCTCATCTCCCTCTCTTTACACTACCTCTGTTGAGTACTAGAAGACTTGTACTGAAAATAGGCCTCTGGAACCTCCTTACATGTCTAGTCCTTAAACCTTCACTCACCTATTTCATTACTCTGCAAATCATGCTTTGCCTCTTTTAAAATGGACTCACGGAGATTGCACTAACAAGATCCTTGTTTGTATAACGATAAGAAGCAAGATGGAATCTGAACAAGAATGTGAGTGTTTGACCTCCATCCTCACTTAGGCACAATGCTAGTGCACCTACGATCTGATATTCTGCTCTCATGTTACAAGAATGAGGTTGTGACCAGGGATTAGGTTTGTAGGTGACTTCATCCAGTGTTTCTGGTGTCTACAAAGAGGCCATGAAGCTTCATCCTGCAGAAATGAATAGTTTGTTGGGTTTTCAGAAAGGTGGGCCGCAGGAGCTGTGACTGTTTGGAAGGAAATCAGAAGGCTCTAAGAATGGAGCTGCATAAGACAGTGAACTCGGGTGTCAAGTGAGCAGGGCTTACCAATGGAGTCCTGTTTCCAGCAGTCTGAGTGTAATTTTAATTTGTATATTTTTTGTGCAGTGGGAGTTTGTTTTCAAGGATTTATCTCAGGTCCAGAACTGAATCCATTTTGCCTTGGGTGTCAACTCCAACTTGTTAACCAGGCAAAATAACTCGTGGTAAAGACATGATATGCTTTGACCAGAAAAATCCATACTCATCACAGGTTTTTGTGAAAGAATTTATGTACATCTAATAAGGAATTCATTATTCATTATCCATCGAATGGGGAAATACTCTTACGCAGCTTCTTCAAGAGCATTGTGTAGTGACTGGTGAAGGACTCCTGCCTTCTGGTGGTGGATTTAATTTCTACTTCCATAATGGCAGATAATGGTTGTTCTTGGTGGGTCAAAGTGATGGGCCTTCCTTTGCCTCTTTGGGATATTGAAGTGTTTAAGGAGGACATTGCTTCCCATTTTGGAGTTCACTGGAGGTGGCCATTGGACCAGAAAACACTATGTGAACAGGTTTGGTTTGCTGACTGAGGATAGAAGTCAATGATAAAGCTCAACTTCTGAAGGATATGAAAATTAGATGGGGCAACTACAGGATGTGGAACAACTTGGAAGAGGAACAAGATGGCACGGAATATCTCAAATGGACTTTTAAGGTAGTGGCAAAATCTTTGAAGGCAAGGCAGTGACATTTTTGTCAGACTGGGAAAACTCAAATAATAGAGAAAGCAATGATGCTGGAATCAACATTGAGAATGCAAGATATTTAAGAATATTATCGAGCAAGTTGGCAGGTAATGTCTGGCAAACAGGAAGGAGAATCAAATGATCACGTGAACTTGAGGCTTTGCCAGAAGATACTGTCAGAATCACTGATTCAAAAGCATGAACCTGCTCTCATGGAATGTTAGGTTCCGTGTGGTATCTGGATAGAGGTGCGATAGGACTGGGTTATCCGTTATCCCCAAACTCCATTTGGTAGCGCTACTGCTCACAGGATTAAGGAGGTTAATGGGAATAGGGATAACCCCAAAAATGGGGATAGAAATGGGGTTAGCTTATTCCATGGGAACTCTTGGAATAAGTTATACCCACTTTCTATCCCCACTTCACACATTTCAAGACAACTTTTTCCCCATGAGTGCCTTTGCCCTTTTGACTTTTATTATATACTAATTAACTTTAAATAATAAAATATCAACATAAGGACACTACTATTATTATAATAATCAATACAGTAGTATTATCATGTTAATATATTATTAACATAGCAACATAGTCAAATTATGATGAACAACCTGATAAATTATGATTAGACATAATAATATTAGTACATTATTATAATAATTATCATAGTAAGGAACCTAATAATATTACTATGTTATTTATAACTATGTTACTTAACATATTAACATAGCCAAAATATTAATAACTCTGCAGTAAATTATGATTACCTAATGTAATAATATATTAACATTACTGTAGTCATCATATCATAATAATGAACTTAGTAATATTACTATATTACTAGGTAATTAATATATACATACTATAGTAATTAACATAGCAACATAATCAAATTATACTTAACATTACAGTAAATAAGGATTAACCTTAATATAATAACATATTAACATAATAATATTACTACATTATTACAGTAATTAACATTACTATAGTTATTTCCACCTTTTCCCAATAGTGTATTACTAGGTAATTAACATAGCAACATAATAAAATTATACTTAACATTACAATAAATAATGATTAACCTTAATATACATTTTTTTTTGAAATGTGGATAGTACCACAGAATATATGATAAAGGAGAAGGATGCACAAGTGTAGAGGTATAGCCAACAAAACCCTCTTTACAAAAGGGAGCCCTCACCAACTGGTGACAAAAACCACCTCACTTCCCTAGACACAAAACAGCAGGGAGTTAATACCATCCATTACACCCAAATGTTCAGCCCAAAAAGAGACTTGATCTCTAACAAAAACAAACAGCCTATCCTCTGAATGCGCTTCTCTTTTGAAAATTCTGCTATTCCTTTCATTCCACATGGCTCAGAGAGTACCATGCAAAATGAGCCACCACACCACATCTTAATATAATAACATATTAATATAATAATATTACTACATTAGTATGGTAATTAACATTACTATAGTATTCCCATTCTGTACCCCAAACAAGTATAAGTCATGTCCTCGATTGGGTTAAGGAGGGCAAAAGGGTCCAAAAAAGATTCTTATTCCCATTGCTACGTCCATGCTCACCAAATGGGGGATAATTTTCAAAATGGAGATATCCCTGTGCATGGAATGCGGAATTGGCTGATCTAGATCGGTATCGGCCTAGGCCAATCCGATTCCATTTAGCCCCCTAGATTGTAGAAATCTCGGTCGAATCAGACCGAATTGGTCCTATTGGCCGATCCAACCTATTCTGCTACACAAATTTTTTTTATATAATATCATATATGTACGTTAACTATATATATGTACATATTATTATTATATTTACATTAATATATGTATACCATTTACATTCATTGTCATATATATATATACACATTAACAATATACATGTACATATTATTATTATATTTACATTAAATATACGCTTGTATGTAGATTAACATATGTACATAGATATGTATAAAGTGTTCATTGATATGATATAAATACTATAAAGGCATAATATTAATTATGGCAATACATTTAAGAGACATGTATGTGATTACATATATATGTATACAAATATGGATTTGCAAATTTATTTATATGATTACATATATCATAACCACATATGTATAAACAAATGACGTCTGTCCCTTCGCTTTGCAAATTAAAATTTCTTTCCGGGGGCTTCTCCTTCTGAAACCCCCACAAGGGAAACTGCCCCCTTGACTCTATGCTCACACTGCTCCGACCACACAAAAGGTACACCCTTCCTCGTCAAACGAGTCAGGGGTGCTACCATCTGTGAGAGATCTCTGATAAATCTGTGGTAGTAGCCAGCCAAACCCAAGAAGCTCCTGATCTCTGACACTGTACGGGGCCTCTCCCACTGAAGCACAACCTCTACCTTTGCTGGATCCACCGAGACACTATCACCTAAGATCAAATATCCCAAGAAATGCACCTTCCGCAGTCAAAATTCACACTTATTGAATTTGACATACAACTGGTGATCTCTTAGGGTCTGAAGAACGATCCTCAGGTGCTGGGTGTGCTCCTCCTTAGAAGGAAGAGTACACCAGTATGTCATCAACGAACACCACGACAAATTGGTCCAGGTACTGGTGAAAAGCTCTGTGCATCAGATCCATAAAAGTTGCTGGTGTATTGGTGAGCCCAAATGGCATCACCAATAACTCATAATGCTCATATATGGTTCTAAAAGCAACCTTCTCAACATCTGAATCTCTAACGCGGAGTTGATAATAACCAGATCTCAAATCAATCTTCGAGAAAACTCAGGCGGCCTGTAGTTGATCAAAGAGATCATCAATCCTAGGTAGATGATACCTATTCTTGATAGTCACTTAATTTAGCTTCCTATAATCTATACATAATCTCAAACTGCCATCATTCTTCTTAACAAATAATACAGGTTTTCCCTATGGAGAAAAGCTAAGGCGAACATAGCCTTTCTGCAATAACTCCTCTAACTGCCGCTTTAGCTTACGCAACTTTGCCGGTGCCATGCGGTACGGTGCCTGAGCTATCGGAGTGGTACCAGGTACTAACTCAATAATAAACTCAATCTCCCAATGTGGTGGCAGACCTGGCAAGTCATCTGGAAACACGTCAGGAAACTCACACACCACTGGGATATCCTTTATACTCTATGTTGACTGCTCAACAAGTAGTGCATAAGCAAAAAAGCGCTGACACCGTGGCAAGCAACATCCTAGCTCGCCCATTAAGCTTATCTCAAACTCCCCCTGCATCGTCTTGGCAAAATCCTCACGTAACACATCATTAATAGCAAAAAAAATTATGTCATCCACATAGATTTGTACTACTAAGAGGTCCTTGTTGCATGACTTGGTAAAAAGTGTTAGATCCATGACACCCCTTTTAAAACCATGTTTAATAAAAAATGAACTCAATCTCTCATACCATGCCCTTGGAGTCTATTTTAATCCATATAAGCTTTGTTAAGTTTGAAAACATGGTTGGATTTTTCAACATTTTCAAATCTTGGAGGCTGTTCAACAAAAACTTGCTTCTTAATGAAACCATTCAAGAAGGCACTTTTTACATCCATTTGAAAAAAAAATGAAATATATAGAACATGCAAAAGAAAGCATAATACGAATGGCCTCTAATCTTGCAACTGGGGCAAAGGACTCTTCAAAATCAATTCCTAACTTTTGACAATATCCTTTGGCCATAAGTTGGGTCTTGTTCCTAAATACCACACTCGTTTTATTGAGTTTGTTTCGGAAAACCCACTTTGTGCCAATGACGGGGTGGTCCTTAAGACGTGGCACGAGATCCCACACTTGATTTCTATCAAATTGGTGGAGCTCCTCGTGCATTGTCGAGATCCAAGAATCAATTTTGAGAGCTTCCTCAACATTCTTGGGTTCAATTTGCGATATGAAAGCCAAGTAGTCTTGCTCCATTACCTACTTATGTGAAGATCTCGTTCGCATACCTTCTGATGGATTGCCTGGGATGTTCTCCATGTGATGGCTCTTCATTATTCTCCATTATTTTTGGCAGGTCTGAGACCTTCAGACGAAGAAGACGATTGGTGGCGGTCGTAAGTCAAGCGGGTTGTACTACCTTGTTGATGGGCTTCTCAGACACACAAGGCGTCCTCTACGTCTGACATTACTTTCTAGTGGCACTATTGGCTAGGACATCCATCTGCTTCTAGACTTTGGGATATTGTTCCTATCTCTTCATCAGTTAATAATTTTCAGTGTCAAGCCTGTGAGCTTGGAAAGCACCATAGGACAACTTTTCCTTCTAGCAACAATAAAAGGAGCGTCGCTCCATTTCATCTTGTCCACTCCGATATCTGGGGGGCCGTCTTTGGTTACTGCTAGATTAGGATTTCACTACTTTGTTACATTTATTGATGAATTTTCTCCTATGACATGGCTATTCCTATTGAAAACTAGATCAGATGTGTTTGATGTATTCAAATCTTTTTATTCTGAAATAAAGACTTAATTTTCTACCTTTATCAAAATTCTGCGCAATGATAATGCAAAGAAGTATGTTCAATCATCCTTCATTGACTTATGTTCCTTGAATGACATCATCCATCAAACCTCTTGTTCATATACATTTCAACAAAATGGTGTTGCTGAGAGAAAGAACAGGCATTTACTTGATGTTGCTTGTACCCTCATGTTTCACATGAACGTACCTACATATTACCAGGGGGATGCTGTTCTTACCTCTTGTTATCTTATTAATCGGGTGCCATGCAGAGTGCTTGATGGTAAAGGTCCTTTTAGTTGCTTGTATCCCAAAGATAACCCTTTTCCACTCACACCTCGTGTATTTGATTGCAAATGTTTTGTTCATACTCTTGGACCAGGTCAAGACAAGTTGTCACCTAGATCTATCCCTTGCATCTTTTTGGGTTATTTTCGCACACAAAAAGGGTATCGTTGCTTTGATCTTAGGTCCAAGAAGTCATTTGTTATTGTTGATGTGACTTTTTTTAAATCAGTGCCATTTTATGACTCTTCTTCTTCTTCTCCACCTTCCCAGACCTCTCCTACACAAATTCTTCCTTCCTTTGTTATCCTAGGCATTCCTTCTTTGGATGTGTCGATTGATGCTCCTGGTTGTGTTGTAGAGTCTCATGCAGAGGATAGAAGATTTGGACAGGTTTATCAACAACAGTCTGTTAGTATCATGCTTGCTGCACTGCTTCAGTCATCTCCGTCTATGGAGGCTCCACCCCCTTTTGGTGAAACTGCTCTTCCCACCTCTGATCTGGATCTTCCTATTGCTCTTCGCAAAGGAAAGCGGTCAAATACTAAGCATCCTTTTGAAGATTTTATTTCCTATAATGCATTGTCTCCCTCATTTCGTCAATTTGCCGTTTCTATTTCTACAATCCCTGTTCCCAGATCTGTCTCTGAAGCCTTGTCACAACCTGTGTGGAAGGCTGCTATGGATGATGAAATGTCTGCATTATTGTCTCGTGGTACTTGGACCCTTGTACCTCAGCCATCTAATGTTATTCCTGTTTCATGCCGTTGGGTATTTACTATCAAGTATGCTCCAGATGGTTCTGTTACCAAGTATGAAGCCAGAGTTGTAGCCAAAGGTTTCACTCAAACCTATGGAGTTGATTATTTTGAGTCATTTTCTCTTGTTGCTCGATTGAACTCTATTCGGGTATTATTTTCTGTTGTCTTTAGTCAAGGTTGGACTATGATTTAGATGAACATCTAAAATGCTTTTTTATATGGTGATCTTCAAGAAGAGGTATATATGGAGCAACCTTCTGGATATAGGAGATGGTATGCAAGTTGCAGAAAGCTATAAGTGGTTTGAAACAAAGTCCTCGAGCATGGTTTGATAAATTCAGCCAAGTTGCATTTGGACTTGGATTGAAAAGAAGTCAAGCTGATCACTTAGTATTTGTTCGAAGCACAATAGTTGGTGTGGTGATTTTGATCGTATATGTTCATGGTATGCAATCTCGCGAGATTCTCGCGAGATCTCGCGAGGATATCGGTCTCGGCCCCTTCCCGAGAAACGAGAAGACCGAGATGCCTCTTCAGGCAGGGTTGTCAGGATCCCCTTATTTACCTGAATATCATTTAAGTAAACTTAAGATATTACATGTAAATAAGGAAGTACCCCCCATTTGAATCCAATAAAAATATCAAAAAAATCGTGATTTCAGTGGTTCCATCAAAATAGCGACTTTCTAATCTTTCATAATTTGACATATCTAAAAATTTCATAATTCAAATAAACTTAATAGAATACTAAAAATCTAAAGTCCGGTAAAAAAAGTCAAACATGCATATGACTTCTCCAAGGGAGCTACTCTTCTACTGACAACACTTAGTCTACTCGAGACCTCTCAGGATTTGATCAAACCTAAGCTATCATCATCTAAACTCATGAGATTTTTCACTTTCTAATCGAAAAGAAACTAGAATCCTAAGGAGAGAAAAATGAAAATGCACATTCTGAATCCCAATTCCCACACTCTTGTTGTATGATATATGTGAACCTATGTCATCCATGGTTGAGGCCTGAGAATGTATGCAATTATCTATGTTCCTTAAGGAATTATCTATGTGAACCTATGCGATCCACGCTTTTATGTTATCCTGATCTCCCGAGATCTCTCCGAGATCTCTTCTCTTTGACCATCCTGAGACGAAGCCGAGATCCGATATGGCAAACCTTGTATATGTTGATGATATGCTTCTAACTGGAAGTGGTGTGGCTGGTATTTAGGAAGTTCAAAAATATCTTGAAAGCCATTTTGTTACTGAAAATCTAGGTAGACCACGTTACTTTCTTGGGATTGAGATTGCATATAGTAAGGGTGGTGTTTCCTTGTCACAGGGAAAATATGCTTTAGACTTGTTGCAGGAGATGGGGTTAATGGGGTGTAACCCTTCAGATACACCAACTATTTCTCAGTCTGACCTTGATATTGAGGACAGTCCAGAGTGCAATAATGTTACTCAATGTAGGCGACTTTGCGGTAAGCTGATATATCTGACTGTGACTCGACCCGATATCCCTTTGCTGTGTCAGTGGTTAGTCAGTTTATGCAGAAGCCAAGGTTGTGTCATTGGGAAGTAGCACTAAAGATTCTACGCTGCATTAAAGGTTCACTTGGAAAAGGTCTCTTGTATAAGAAACAAGGTCATTTATCTATTGAAGCTTTTTCTGATGCAGATTATGCAGGATCTCGGTTGGATAGACAATCTACCTCAGGTTTTTGTACTTATGTTGGTGGTAATCTTGTCACCTGGAGAAGCAAGAAGCAGAGTGTTGTTGCTAGATCTAGTGCTGAAGCAGAATATAGGGCGATGACTCAGACAGCCTATGAGATGATGTGGCTGAAATCTTTGATGGAAGACTTTGGAGTAAGGCATTGTGGCCCGATGGTAATGAGATGTGATAATCAAGCAAGTATTCATATTGCGAAGAATCCTGTGTTTCATGAGCGCACAAAGCATATAGAGTTTGATTGTCATTTTGTTAGAGATGCAATCATGTCCCAGAAGATCAGTACCCCATTCACTCCTTCTGAAGATCAGCTTGTAGATCTCTTTACAAAGTCGTTGGAGTTGGTTGGTTTGCTATTTTGTGTAGCAAGCTGGGCATGTGTGACATATATGCTCCAGCTTGAGGGGGAGTGTTAGAATAGATATATTTTGGGTTTTTTTTTTCTGTTATTGTAACTATTCTTGTGTACCTAGGTAATATTTAGTGTACTGAGGTATATAAGGCCCTCTGTTTCACTAATCAGAAATTAATTTTTGATTCTTACACAATCATCAGCATTGATGAGTCTTTTCATAATATATAGAGAGGCAGGACAGCTCACGGGTGGGCAGGATGCTTTTTATGAAGGTTGGAGGTTGCCATCTTGTGAGATTCTTGGTCTTGACAGGGACCCGAGAAATGAGAGCCAAAATCACCGCCCGATGGCTGGTGACCTAGTCAAAGAAGTGCCTAGAAGCACCATGATGGGTCCTTTCAAGAAGTACTTGGAACAAAGCACAATCAAAAAGGTGCCCGGAGCATAGCATTGATGGGTTTTTTCATAACATACAGAGAGGCAGGATAGCTCATTTGGGTGTAGAAGCACCTGCATGGGCGGGATACTTTTTATGAATGTTGGAGGTTGTTTTTTGGATGGATGCGACTTGGGGCGGTGATTATGGTCATCTCATTTCTCGGGTCCCTGTCAAGACCAAGAATCTCACAAGATGGCATTCCATTGGTACTGGGTAGAGTTATCTATTCTAGAGGATAGGTGGAGCAAGGATGGGCCCTTTTTTCCTTTGGTATTGCTTCTGATCCACCTATAACGGTAGCTCTAGCACATGTCCACTTGCGTGGTTGGGGCCTATGATTCAGGAGGCAACATAAGGGTGAGATCTTGGAGGTAGCTGACCACTTGGTGGTGCTTTAAGACTATAATTTGGATTTTTGAGGAGATATTCCTAGTTTTAGAGAGGGGAACCACAAGGGAGTCTTCACTGTGAAATCAGCCTATGATTTCATCGTGGATGGAGGGACTCATTACCTTCTCTCCCTTCAAATGCAGAAGCCTTCAAGTTCTAGCCCCGTCAAATTGAAGATCTTCGTTTGGAGAATCTCCCATTGCAGGCTCCCTACTTTTGATTGGCTGGCCCATAGTTTTCAAGGTGCCCGCCTAAGCGGCACTTAGGTGCTGCCTAGGCGGGAAGGCACCCAACCAACAACTAGGTGAGGGTCCATCTTATGTGGTCCAAAAAGGTGCCCAAGGCAGCACCTTGGCCCACCTGGGCACCATGGAGCGGCCTGGATCCAACGGGGCCTTTTAGTTTGCTTCGCAAATTAAAATTTTATTTTTGGGGGCTCCATCCCCTGCAAGGGATGCTGCCCCCATGACTTCCAGGACCTGATCTCTCAGGTCAATCCATGTGACCTGACTGTGCAGGTTGATTTGTGTGTGCGTACCTGCACATTGTATAATTCAGGGCCTTAAAACTCCATATTCTAACATTTGCCACAATCATTAGATTGTTAATATTGTCATAATCACAATGAAGACTCCACAGTCATTAAATGTCAAGAAAATCCTATTGTTAAAGAACCAATTAAATTTGTTACGCTTTTAATATTTTTTGTAGTGGGTTTTATGTTCTAATGTTAATTATAATGTCATATTAACATTCTTATTGCATTATAAATATTGATTCATTATATACCTTTAGACACAAATTTCATATGGGAGGGAGACACCACATTGGGATGCACCTTAGGTCACCTAAGTGCTTAGGCACTCAAGGACCTCAAGAATACGTTGGTGTTCCTGGTGCATTGACAACTATGGGCTGGCCAGATTCATTGCAGATTTTGGGACCTTGTGTAGCCTATGTGGTGAGGAGAGATTGGACCATGGAAGTAGAATCAGCCAGTCTTGATCAGAATTTTGGCCAATTCAGCTCGGGTTTCCCCAGTGGTGGTCTAGAGTCCAAGGGGGTTGGGGTTGGGAGTCGATATGGCCAATCAAAATTTTAGGTTCAAATTAGTAGGCTGGATTGACCCGATCTGGCATCAATTGGACTGGAATTGACTTGGATCAGCCGAAATTGGTCCAGACTGGGCCAATTCTGTGCGATCATGATCAGCTTGAATTCTTGCAGATTGGACGATTCTGGTCAATCTGAATCAGACTCAGATCTGACCAATTCTTCAGCTGATCCGAGTCAGCCTTTCATGGATTGTAGACTATGCATTTGTGGAGTGTGCTTTTGCTTATGAATGTTGGCAGCAGGTTTTTTTTATCAGTATTAAATTTAAGCAGTCCAGAATCATTGCAGGCTGGCACATATGTAGGTTGTGCATGGGTCAGTTCAGCCAGTTCAGCCCATTTTTCTGGGCGAATTGAAGCCGAACTGACCACTAAGCCAAACCAACCCAAACAGAACCGGTTCGGTTTGGACCGAAAATGGCAAAAATGTCTGATTTTAAGGCAGTTTGTGAGTTGTGAAACTCACAACCTCTCCATTAGGAATCCCCATGCTAACCATCTCTGCCACAACAGCTATTGTGAAATAATACACTTATTATTATTTTTATTATATATTCTGTTCAATCGGTTTCACAATGAGAAACCGAACTGAACCGATGGGATCCCCCAAACCGAACCGACCCAACCCAAACCGGTCAGTCCGGTTCGGTTTTTTCGGTTGGACCAAACTATGCACAGCCCTACACATATGGTTTCTACAGATGATTGTAAGCTGTGGTGATTTATCTTACATGCTGCCCTATGGATTATGTGGAGGGATATGCTAATTATCTGGATAAAATTGTGGACCTTGTTTGGTTTCGTGTAAGGTAGTGGGAGGCCTTTTGTGTAAAAGTAAACAATTTTCCTTCATTCAGAGGGTAGAGGATACCATATGCCAATCCTTTTTGTATAGGGAACCTTTTTCTTTTTATAAATTCAGTGGTTCTGTCCGCTTTCATAAAATGAAAAAGGGGAAAGTGTGATCCATGTCTTTTGTGATTGATGAGTTATTAAACTAGGTAACATCTATCAAACTTAGGTAAGGTACAACCACACGTTTTTGCTCCTTGAAACCTTTGGATCATTAATTGTATTTATTTGACCTGAAATTGGTGGGATAAGGTTCATCTTATTGTTGATTTTGGTGACAATGATGATGTTGATGTTGTATAGGTGTGCAACATAATAAGATGAGCCTCTCTCAGAAGAAACTATCTCATAAAGAACATTCCTATTCCTTGTCTAACAACAAAAAAGACATAATTTCTCTCGCAAAACAAAATTCCTCTCTCTCTGCTTAAAAAGATAAATGGGAGGAAGACCTACCCATGAACCTTGTTCCTAGGGTTAACCTAATTGACCTAGGTGGGGATAGGCCGAGGTTTTGGACAGGGTGGGTTGCTAATAGCATAGGTCTGGATTGACCCTCATGGTGGTGTCTGGATGGGATGCTTGAGTGTTGAAGGGAGGTCCCTTCTCAAAGTGATGAGCCACTGTGGAGGGGGAGGTTTGCTGCAGTGGAAAGGACTAACAGGATGGGGAGGAGGTGGCAGAGCTGGCCTACCTCTCATTCACCATGTGGATGACATTCCCCTCCTGGAAGTTGAACTCCTCCACACTTGTCTTTTAGACATCCAGCTCCTCCTTCCTGCAAGTGCTGGAGTGCATTCCCTCTCTCACTCTCTCTCTCTCTTTCTCTCTCTTTCCACTCTGTACTGTCCACCAGTCCATATCCCGAGGTGGAAGCATGGTAAGCAATCTCGCGAGAATCTCGGTGTATTTGTAATTCATTTACTTAAGATATTACATGTAAATAAAGAAGTACCTTCCATATGAATCCACTAAAAATATCAAAAAAATCATATCTCTTACCAATTAAAAGTCAACTCTCTCATCCAAGAAGAAAATCGTGATTTTGATGATTCCATCAAAATAATGTCTTTCTAATTCCTCATAATTTGACTTATCTAAAAATTTCATAATTCAAATAAACCTAATAAAACACTAAAAATAAAAAATTTGGTGAAAAAGTCAAACGTGCATATAACTTCTCCAAGGAGCCACTCTCCTACTGATAGCAACTAAGTCTTAGTCATGGTCCACTGTGATATTCAGATAAATAAGATATTTTGCCATGGATTCCCATGTCATGAATTAAATGTTTTTATGCTTAAAGTAAAATCCTATGGAGAGAAAAATGAAAATGCACATCCCAAATCCCAATTCCTACACTCTTGTTGTATGATATATGTGAACCTATGTCATCCATGGTTGAGACTTGAGAATGTATGCAATTATCTATGTTCCTTAAGGAATTATCTATGTGAACCTATGTGATCCACACTTTTATGTTATCCTGATCTCCCGAGATCTCTTCTCTTTGACCCTCCCGAGACGAAGCCGAGATCCTATATGGCAAACCTTGGGTGGAAGTCAACCCATCTTGATTAGGCCCTGCCTCTCTTTTTCTTTCCCTTCTCCTGTGACCTGTGTGTGTGATTGTGTAAAAGATCAAGGGTGAAAAGGCAATAATGTCATATCTGTTTTCTTTTTCAGTAACCAGTCAAGTTGACAGATGTCAATCTAACTGTTAGAAGAGCATTTGCAGGGACTCATTTGAAAGGGAATAAGAATTTGAGGATCTATTTTTAAATATTAAGGTTATAGGGTTTTATGTGGAATTCTATGAATTATGGGAGTGATATGTAAAAGTGTGTATTAGTAATCATTATCATCCTCAAGAAATTAAATAAATTACAACTTCAACAGTCTTGAGAATGCTACTCCTTAATGTTAAAAGCTAGACATTTGGTGTGCAAAGGTCAACTAAGAGGGGAAAGGTGAATTGGCTGATGCCAAATTAAAACTTATTTGCCTATAGATTAAACCTTAATCAGACAAACGAATTTGCGCAATGGAAAACTCTCAACACTTCGGCGAATTTCGCGAGACTAGCTATCCTATAATGTGCGTAGAAAGGAGAATTAAACAGAGAAACAAACCATATAGTATGCACATGATTTTTAGGTGGTTTTGCCACACAATACGTGCACCTATGTCCACCACCTCACACCCCGTGAGGATTTCTACCTAACTTTTTTCAACGGGTATAAGCCGATAAACCCTTTTCACCACGGTTGTATCCCGGAGACCACCAACCCTGCACGGAACTTGTTTCTCGACGAGTACAAGTCTTCAAAAGTCCAACCTTTGCTTACAAACCGAGCACACACATACTGATCAGATTCAAGTGTAAACAAGAAACCCAGACAAGGAGAACCATAATTCATGCTGGAGTAAATATTTCCTCTGTCAAAAAGTCGGCCTTGTTATCGTCTCCACTGGACGATGTTAAGCTGAAGAGCAGGTCGATGTAGTATGCTCCAGATGTACTCCACAAACTGGAATGCCAAACCCACGTCTTTCTGATGAAGAGTAGCATCTTGGGACGTCTGGAAAATCTTGGTATTGATCACAGCACGACCCCCCTTCTGCACGTCCAGGGCTTCTACTAGTTCTCTCAGGGCAGCACAACCTTCTTCTCAACTCTAGGACACAAGGTGGACTCGGGGGCCGCTGTAGAACTGTTCCAATTGACATGAACAAGGGGTATTTAAAGCCCCAAAATGTTCCTAAAAATTGGAAGGAGTGACTCATGTAGGACTCAATTTTAGAAAGTTCGTGTGCACAGATTTCCACAATCGGTCGACTGATTTGATCTTCAGAAGGACGTTGCTTACTGGGAGAAACAGTTGATTGATCAGTCAGAATCGGTCAACTGATTTGGTCTTCATAGAACTGCCTTCGGTACTGGAAGTTAACCGGTCGACCGATTTGCTGATTCTGCCATTTCTGACTTCTTTTGACCAGTCCTCTGGACCTTTGAGTTCCATGTCGTGCCCATCATGCACACACTTCAAGGCCATATTATCTTATCTTTTTGCACATTTAACACACAAATTAGACCCTCAATTTAAACATGAAAACATCGAGCACATGTGCTATTAACTTGGAATTCATCTCAACTAATTAACCCATTGATTCTCATAAGATTAATTTAGTGTTTTCTGATTATCAAAATATACAAAGTACAACACCATCTACCTTGATTGTTAATGGTTCATAAAACTGGAAATGAGCAATGTGTTAAAAAATGGATCCTAGAAACAAAATGGTCCAATATTTTTCTGGTTCGAGTCCTGGATGGAAACTTGATTCTGAAACCAGACTGTCTTATGTGGGTGTAGTTTCTGATGCTGGCTGGGTACAGGAGGATTTCAAAGGAGGGGAATGTGGCAAACTACGGTGTAGTTAGTTACGACAGCATTGGCTGCAGGTGCTGTGAAGGTGGTAGTGGTCCATGAAAAGTGGAAGTAGACAGATAATCAGCAGTGGTGGTGGCGGTGGATGGCAGAGGACAAACGGTAAAGATCTCACCAAACCAAATCGAGAAAAGAGAGCGCTATCTATATCATACTTGTGAACAATTTTATTTATATGTTATTTTGGCTTTACACTGCCACATCTCTGATCAGGTTCAGTTTTGTGCTTCCAGGTTGCAATAAGGACTTTTATCAGTCTTCCTAAACATTTATTGCGTTTAAGATTTTCCCTCGTAATATCTGTACCAGAAGCTCCTACACATTTCTTTGTTGGTTTGCAATGTTCTCTCTCTCCTGCCATCTAAGAGAAAAGATACTCTGTACTTTATTGTCAAAGACATGCAGATGATTACGTTCATTTAAAGTACATCGCCATTTGCTTAGTTACCTCTTTCTGTTGCATGATTCTTCTGTTCTGTGAGAGCTATACAAGACGTGTGCCATCCGTGTGTGCACTGTTTGAGTGTTGACAGGCTAGGACCAATGTTGATCCTAAATTAGGACACATGAACAATATTCTTTCTCTGATTTTTGCAGGTATTCTTTACTCAAGGCCTTTTGCATTGCCTTTGTGATGACATTCTTCAGTGTGTTTGACGTGCCTGTATTTTGGCCGATCCTGCTTTTCTACTGGTTGGTGTTGTTCACAGTCACAATGAAGCGTCAGATTCTTCACATGATAAATACAAATATGTTCCATTTTCATTTGGCAAACAGGTATCTGTCTTCAATTATCAACATATCATCTTTATCTTGCTCGTGATCTTGCAGATGTGCCAACTAATGAATGTCTGCTTTTTCAGCGTTACACCGGTAAGGTGTTTTCAGCAGATGATGTCAACCTTCCCAAGGACTGAACGTTTGCCACATTGTAATGCTACTAATCATCAGAACAAGGTTTGAGCTCACTTGCATAATGAATTTAGCTTCTTTTGACTGTTCAAATTGTAGGCAGCACTGTATGGTGGTGAAAAGTGCATTGGACTCTGATGTCCAGTTAACCACTGGATGTTCTCAGTTTGTATCACAAAGTGGACTTCCGGGTTGCTTCGTGAGCTATGTCCTGCAGATACTGAGGTCATTTTTAGGGGCTTCAATTTTCCTCATTCACGTAGAGTCACAGAAATTATGCATCTAAATGTAACTGACGGCATTTTTCCATGCTCAAGTTTGAATTTGATTTAAATTTGTCATTGCAGCAGGTAAGAAATATAGAAATGGGGGATAATTATATATTAGGTTTTTTTTACACATATACCTCTGTTGGTATTTGCATTTGCACTTTCACGCATATCTTGCTTATGCATTGAAAATATCCTAAGAGACCTTGTTATCATGTATCGTGACATCTTGACGGATGTCTATGGCTGTACATCTTCATCAAGAAATGTCCAGAATAGTCCTCACTATTTGCATTAAACTCTTGTAAAAAAATATTTTTTTATACATACCCCTCCCTCCCCCCTCTCTCTCCAACACAATGCTCTCTCTCTCTCTCTCCACAAGTCCGACACTATCTTACGGTCTCTCTCCTCTGTGGTTTCTTGGGGCTCCTGCATTTCTTCTTCTTTCCCTCTACTATTTCTGCATTGCCACATGGTTTCTTGCCACGTCTACCATGACGGGCTAGAATAGAACCCGAGCACATCGTCTCCCTTTCCCCCACTTCTCTGCCACATCGTCTCCTCCCCTCCCGATCCGTTCCTTTCCTTTCTCCCGATTAAAAATAATAATAATAAGAAGTTAAAAAATTCTCCTTTAAAAATTTGAAACTTCTCTGCCACATCGTCTCCCTTTCCCCACCTCTTTCGTCTCCCTTCCGCCTGATTTGGGCTCGTCTACGTCACCGGCCCTCCCACAAGATTCGCGGCGGACCAGAACCAAAACACCTTAGCATTCCCTTATTAGGGTGCCTCCTCCATTCCCATGCTTGCTGGCACCTTGCGATATGAACACAAACCAGCTCCTGTCATGGCCAAGAAGTTGTCGTTTACTCGCCGTATCCAACGATGACCATGTCACAGGGAACGTGAAGACTGCCACAAATGGGAGATGTCGTAAATTGTCTAGAAACTCAGAAAACCATCGGCCAGTTTTTCTCTTAGATTAGTGCAATAGGTGAAAGAAAGAAGGGGGGCAGGCACGTTCCCTGGAGACTGGAGTAGCAGTCGACGGCGAGGGGTCCATGCTTCTTTTCTTCTTCCCTGTTTCATATGAGAGAGAGAGAGAGAGAGAGAGAGAGAGAGAAATGGTTGATACCTTTTTTTCTATTTTGTCACAGCTATTAGATATTTTTCGTACTTTAGAAGGATATCTATGTAAATGCAAATGGAAGATAGGTTTTCTCACAATTAGAATTTTATTAAGGATATATATGTAAAAAAACCCTTATATATTTGGTTGTCTGTACTTGAACTGTAATGACCATAAAATTTTAAAATAAATTATCAATTGAAAAATTCATGTTGAATCAGACTAGTCATCGTAATTGGGTCCTAGATTCAATTGAGTTTTAGACTCAAAATCGATTCTTGACTCAAATGAGAATCGAGTCTAAATATCACTTCGATTATCAATTCATATATCGTTTTGATTACCACTTCAAATTCTAACTTTGATTATTTGTTCATTGCTTCAATTATCAGTTCAAATTCTTACTTCAATTATCAGCTCATCGTTTCGATTATCAGTTCACACTCTTGCTTTGATTACTACTTCAAACTCTTGCTTCGATTATCAGTTGATTGGTTCGATTACCAATTCAAATTCTTACTTCGATTATCAATTCATTGCTCTGATTATCAGTTCAAACTCTTGCTTCGATTACCAGTTCAATTCTCTATCGATTACAAGACTAACTCCATATCGATTAGTAGAACAATTTTCTATCGATTATAAGAAGAATTCCCTATTGATTATCCATTAAGTCCATATTGATTAGTCGAATAATTTTTTATCGATTATCAATTAAGTCTGTATCGATTAGTAGAATGATTTTCCATCGATTATCAGATCAATTCCCTATCAATTATCAGTTAAGTCCATATTTATTAGTAGAACAATTTTCTATCGATTACTATTTCGATTAATGGTTCAATTTTCTATCGATTATTGCTTCGATTAGTAGTTCAATTTCCTATCAATTATTACTTCGATTAGCAGTTCAATTTTCTATCGATTATTGTTTTGATCAACTGTTCAATTTCTTATCGATTACTACTTTGATTAGCAGTCCACTTTCTATATTGATTATTACTTTGATTAGTGCTTCAATGATCATTTCTCTCCTCTATTGATTATTACTTCAATTAATGCTTCAATTATCATTTTTGTTCTTTATCGATTATTACTTTGATTAATGATTCGATTATCATTTCTATTCTCTATTGATTATTTCTTCAATTAGTGCGTCAATTATCACATATATTTCCTATTGATTATTGCTTCAATTATCAATCTATTTTCCTATCAACTTTTACACCAATTATGAAATGATTTTCCCATCGATTATCTGGGTAAACCCCACATCAATTAGTAGACTAAGTCTGCATCAATTGACCTCAGATTGGCAATCGATTAGTCATTCAATTAGTAGCTAATTCCTTCCCATTAATGTTTTGATTAACAATTAAATTGTGATCTGATTGTACAATTAATTATTGACATCAATTATTAATATGATTAGGACTTCAAATTAGCATTATGATTAGCAATTTCGTGAATGTTTCGATTACTATTGAAACTGTGACGATCCAACCAGCAAATTGACCCAACAACCGTGCTAGTTGGAAGACTTATGAGAAAGGTCACCCATCCCGGGACTTCCCTCAACTGAGCACGTTTAACTTCGAAGTTCTTTTCCTACTCGAGCTCCGAAAATGAATAGTCTGAGTTGTTGATAGTTCACTAATTTAGTTCATTTAACATTTTCTTTAATGAGATGTTACAATATATCCCTCTTATATAAGCGACCGTCCTCGTTGTTGGGCACATTAAGCACATTGTAACGACCCCGAGAACCCGACCCTCGGCCCACGCCGAGGACCCGATTTTCGCGATCACCGCCCACGGATCCAGGGACCCGGAAGGGCTATGACACGAGTCTAACAGAATATGAAAAAGAAGTAAACGTTAACTGCTAACTACGAGCGCACACACGAAAACAAAAAAAAGAGCGAGACCATTGCGTTACACTCTAGGTACAGCCCCAACACACGCACACTAGTACAAGTAAAAGCAGGGGATAACAAATCCCTTAGGGGCATACCCCGAGGGTGACGTACAACTGAGAAGGGGGAAAAACCACTGCTAGCTATGGGGCCCACGACTACCGCTTCGTCTCCTCCGCCCGGCGCGCGCCCTGCCGCTGCTGAGAAGTCTCACCTGGGAAAAAGGAGGGATGAGCTTCATAACAGAAGCTCAGTAGGGACTACCAATCTCCTACTGGCTCTAACAGGCAGAAGAATATATATAAACAATTTATATAACAACGGTTATATCTTCTACCTACGAAAGAACGTGCGGAAGCAAAGCTACTAACTAGCAACGGTATGGAAAGTACAACAAAGTCGGAAACTCCATACGACTGCTCGTCGTGACCACCACACGGATAGCAACGCAGATAGAGGGAACTCCGCTTGGACAAGAAACACTAGCTACGGAAAGCACTACCACTAGCCAAAGGTCAGGTGCGTCCACCGACGTCTTATCCTCGACCCAGGTCCAAACCTCCACGTCTCGTCAGAGTAAGGCAGGACACGAAGTACACAACAGTAACTGCCGTAGTTTGGCATGACTACGGTCCCACGCCTGGCCTCTCTAGGTGGTTCCGGGGCCACAAAGAGCGAGGCAGTGAGAAAAGGACTAACTAGCTTGCGTCGAGTAGAACTCCCAAAACGTCCTCGGCGTCCCAGACCAACCACGAGAGATTTACAAACGACTCAACGCCGCTGTCCTAACCACCATTTTCCTCTCCGCTCCAGAGTTCGCGACTCGAGGACGCCCGCCGCCCGGAGTACTCCCTCAACAGGCGCGCGGGGACGGGGCTCCCAGGCAACAGTAACAACCTCTCTCACGGGACATGCCCTCAAGTTCCGAGCACCGGGCGAACGACTAGTGTAGGAGCATACTAGGGAACTAGCACAAATGCCATGGGTACAGCAAAAGCGGAAACGGCGAAGACTCCAAAGAAAACACGGAACTTCGCGAGACCTTAACCTGTCTCTTCTGAAGTCGCGACGCATCGGGTCGTCGTGACAAGGTCGCGACGCCTAGCCCTGTCGCGACACTATCGCGGCGGCCCAAGCCATCGCGACCAGGTCGCGACGCTCAAGAGTGTCGCGATCATGTCGCGACCGTCAAGGCCGTCGCGACAAGATTGCGACCTCTATAGTGGTCGTGTCTTCAGCCGAGTGGGGGTTCCGGGACAACCCTCCCGGAGACCGCCCCAAAAACGCGGTACAACCACACCACAGGAGGAGGGGACCATGGAGAACATGTAGGAAATCTCATAAATCATCCAAACCACCCTTAAACCCTACAAAAGCATGGATTTACAAGAATCTACACTCGATGGAAAACCTTACTCAAACACGAGCATGGTCCTCACACTCCCACAACCCAAACCACGGGGAAAAGCACGATCTCAAGGGAGAGGGGAGCATCCTTAGGGCGAGAGGAGTCGAGAGTCCCTACCTCCACAAGTAGAGCCGACCTGTTGGGGCCTTCACGTCGGAATGGCCACCTCCTCATCGCTCCAAGCACCACGAACACGTCCCCTGCATGAGCGGGACGACACCACCTCAGCACGGGCACCTTGAGCATGAAGAACCAGCAAGAAACCGCAAGAGAGCTCGAGAGGGGGAGAAGAGGGAAGAAGAGGAAGAGAGAGGGTGAGCGGGGGAAGAATGGGGCGCAACCTCGGTTTTAAACTGATGGCCTTTAGAACGCGACGGGTCGGCCCGCCGTGACAACGACCATGTCGCGACGGCCGCCCCCGGTGCGACCCCAAAAAGGCGGTCAAACCTCGAAGATCGGGAAAGCAAACGCGACAGTCTGACAGGTCGCGTCAACGTTGTATGCACCTGCCACTAACACGACTGTTCTGACAGACAGGACAACGGTCACGTCTGTCAGAAAAGCAGTCGCGACACCTCCAGACGCCACGACAGGAACGCGATGCCCACCCCCGTCGCGACCATGTCACGACGGCCAGGCGTGCCGCGTCACTAAAGCTGAGGTTACACTTGATATAAAGCTTTAGTGATATAAAGCTTTGATGAGGACGGGGTCAAGTGTAACGGCCTTGGATATTTATGCCCAATAAGGCTCCATATCCAAGTTCGCCTCCCGCGATCAGACTGAAGTCTCGTAAGGGATAGCTCGTACACGTGTCCAGTAAGAATATAAAAGACAACCACAACAATATAAGACACAAGAAAGTACATGTTCTCATATCTGTATATAACAATTTACAGCTGTCCCAATACAATATTACATGTTCAATTAAAAAGTACAACTACCTGGGGCATACCCCGAGGGAGCACAAGCTCACACAACACAACTAACACTACTACTGGTGGTCCAAGTCTGCCACAACGCCTTCGCAAGTCACACAAATGGTAAGCCCTGAAAAAACTGTAGGGGAGTGAGTCTCAACAAGTCACAGGCTCAGTAGGGACCACCCTAAAACAACACACCAAACTAAAGAGACCTCAACCCCAAAGGGTTTCACTAGCAACACCGATAGCCAAACCATAACATGCTTACAACATTCATAATAAATAACAATTTAAATAGTAATTCATAAACAAGCACATATTCCTCGGAAAGAAAGAGGAATCACGGGACTAGCGCAGCACCACTAGTCCACTCAATAACTGCAATGCCTAAGCCACAGCCTCACAGGCACACTATCACAACAACTGGTCGCCCAAGCTACAAGCCACACATGCAAACCACTACCTAGGCTACAAGATTCTCAAGTGAACCACAAACACATAGGTAACAGGACTACTGACCAAGAGCTGGTTCATTACACCCCAAGCTACAATATGTTGAAAGGCACACACAGGGTAGCAGGGCTGACTACAACGAGCCAATCCATCACTCACTAAAACCGTAATCGAAAGCTTACCTGAGAAAGGGTAAAACATAATGAGTGGAAGGTCTCACCACACGACCTCCACGGAGCACAGCTCCACCTCAACACCTGAAAAGACTGGTACACAACGTACCACGGGTACCACCTCAAAGCCTCAGCACAACTGTGCCTCCTACCAGGCACACCACAACGGGTCAAACCACAACCCACGAGTCACTACGCACAAACCACAACCAGTGGCAAAGCACGAGTCGGAAAGGAACGACGCCACCACACGGGAACAGACTACTGGTTCATGACGCCAGTATCCAACCCGGACAACACAACACAAGAACTACCTCTCAGTCTCACAGTCGCGGACGAAAGGTCCAACTGCCGCTCCACAAGCACAAGCCAAAGAACAGTGGAGACCAACCAACACCACACCTACAGACCACATAGCCGCAGGCCCATGCTTAGCACCTTTAGGGACTCTGGCCTAAGCTCCCTAAAGTGAGGCACTGAGAAACATGACTAGATGGGGAACAGTGTCAACTACTGGTGTCCGTACCCCCAACCACGAGCGCGCTGCAAGCGACTGCACACCCACAAACACAAGCCGCTGCCCACAGTCGTCTTTCCCTCAGCCGGACGTACAACTCAAACACAGGAGTGAGGGTGTCTAGGAAGACGACACAGACATCAACGGTACACACAGTACCGGGACAAACCCCGAGCACAACAAACACACGTGTCTAGCTCACACAGAACCTGGGGTTCCCAACTGAAGAGGTATTCCGGAATAGGCGCCGGACCACCAAACTCGGCAACGTACAAACCACGATACATACATATGTAATCTTTATTACAAACCACGATACACATGTGAGGAATAGCTTATACCGGTCACTCTGTGACCCACAAGCTAGCCTACACAAACACATACACAATTTACATTAAACAATAATAACCTGACCTGTCATTGGTCACGTGGTGACCTCTATTGCCGCATTAAACTCATCACATGATAACCACTTAATAACCTTACTTATGCTTTACTAATTAACCATCTTAAATAATTTACAACAGACATTAAAGGATCAAGGCTAGGTTCACACCGGAACCTCACTGCCCAGTCACCACAAACCAACCATATATACACCGCTCAAACCATGCAAACCGTATGTCAACCACATAAACAACATGTCCACCACATGAACGACACGCTCAACGAGCTCTACAGGTGCCAATGCACCACTCACACCAATCATGCACATAAGACATCGATAGTCAGATAATCATACTGTTAAAAACATGCACAACAAGACCTCTCGGTTGAGGTCGCGATGTGGGATAGAGTCACTTTTAGAACGCGACACCCCGATATGTCGCGTTCAAGAACCTGAACGCGACAGGTCAGCCAGTCGCGTCCTAAATGCGATAGGGGGCTTTGTCGCCTTAATAGGCGAAAACCCTAATATGGGATGCTCTCCCCGGATCACCCCCACAAGCCATACAAACCACGCTTAATTCCCATTTTTCATG
The DNA here is from genome assembly GCA_014218235.1 of Colocasia esculenta. Taxonomy (NCBI): domain Eukaryota; kingdom Viridiplantae; phylum Streptophyta; class Magnoliopsida; order Alismatales; family Araceae; genus Colocasia; species Colocasia esculenta. The sequence goes on from CM024764.1 coordinate 10,465,704, forward strand.
CTTTAACGATTGCCCTAGCATGATATCTACTGTTTATAAAGCGATAAACAGTCTAAACATGCATCATACGCGATCCACACAATAAAACGAGGTGGAATCTCCCTACCTTCGCGAAGAACACGCAAACCATCCACGGCACGGCGTCTTCCCCGCTCCATGCGATGTCCTCGCAACAAGAGCGTGCCGAAAACTACTCCAAAACGCCGAATCACCCAAAATCCCCGCAGCAGCTCCTCCCCCTGGCCAAACAGAGCGTGCTCAGCTCTGTCTGGCCGACCTGGGTTATGAACTGTGTGCGGTTAAGAACGCATTGTACACCTCTGTCGCGACCTGAATGCGACGGAGTAGGGCGTCGCCTTCTCAAGGTCGACGTCAGCATGCCGCCCAGCGCGCGACACGCGACGTGCATGCAAACGAGGACCGCATCTTGGCGGTAACGGGAATGCGACCACTAGGGCTGTCGCGTTCAGAACGCGACGCACACCCTTGTCGCGTTCACATGCAGAAAACTTGTGAGCGCTTTGGGCCCAATCTTTCGGCCCACAAAGCCTCACAACCGGCGAGAACACCTGAAACACAGACTAATGGGCCACACCCTAGCCACCAAACCCGCTAAGCCAGGATCCGCGAAGATCCAAAAAACGTGCAATGTTACACCAAGGGCCCAAGAGGGCCGGGTCTTACATCCCACCCACCTTAAGAAATTTCGTCCTCGAAATAAAAACAGACTCGGTCTCAAATCAAAAAGTAGTACTGGGAAAGATTAACATACCAATCAATCAAAAAAATACGGAAACTGCTCTCTCGAGATTCGCGCTCCCAGGTGGCCTCGCCACCCACGCGGTTCTCCCAAACGACCTTGACCAGTGGAATCTGCTTTCGACGCAACTGTTGTACTCTGCGGTCCACAACCCTGATCGGGTACTCTAGCACTGACAAGTCTGGCGCTACCTCCAGCTGTGAGTAGTCCAACACGTGCGACGGATCTGCAATGTACCTCCTGAGCTGTGAAATGTGGAAAACATCATGCACGCCTGCCAACTTTGCCGGAAGACTCAACCTGTAAGCCACCTCGCCGACCCTCTCCATGATAGGGAAAGGCCCAATGTACCTGGGACTGAGCTTTCCCTTCCCACCAAACCTCATAACACCTTTGGTCGGCGAAACCCTCAAGAACACAAGATCACCAATGCTGAACTGTAACGGCCTCCTGGGGATGTCTGCATAGCTCTTCTGTCTGCTTTGTACTGCCCGAAGCCTCTGCCTGACAAGACTGACTGTGTCTGCACACTGCTGCACCATCTCTGGTCCCAAAAGTTGCCTCTCTCCGACCTCGAACCAGTGAAGAGGTGTCCTGCATGGGCGACCATACAAAGCCTCGTATGGTGCCATTCCGATGCTCGAGTGATAACTGTTGTTGTAGGCGAACTCTACCATCGGAAGGTGTGACTCCTAAGTGTCACTCTAGTCCAAACAACACGCTCTCAGCATATCCTCCAAAGTCTGAATGGTCCTCTCTGACTGCCCATCTGACTGCGGGTGATACGCTGTACTCAACCTCAAATCTGTGCCAAGAGCCCTCTGCAAACTGCGTCAGAACCCAGAAGTGAACCTCGGATCTCTGTCAGAAACTATCAAAACTGGGGTGTCATGCAACGGAATGACTCGGTCCACATATATCCTGGCTAACCTGTCCATTGACCAAGACATCTTGACTTGTAGAAAGTGCGCTGACTTGGTCAATCGGTCCACAATCACCCAAATGTCATCATACCTCTGCGGAGTACGGGGCAAACCAACCACAAAGTCCATGGTGATGTCATCCCACTTCCATTCGGGAATGGGTAACGGTTGCAGCTCACCACCAAGACACTGATGCTCAGCCTTCACTTGCTGACAGGTAAGGCACCGAGTGACAAACTCTGCCACACCCCTCTTCATCCATGGCCACCAGAAGAACCTCCTCAGGTTATGGTACATCTTAGTGGAACCAGGATGAACAGCATACCTTGACCGGTGAGCCTCTGACAACAGCGCCTGGCGCGCATCACCGGGAACATACATCCTGCCTTTAAATCTGATCTCACTGTCCTCGTCCAGCTCAACATTTGGCATCTGCAAAACATCTGCCAACTCTGCGTCTGCCTGCTGTGCCTGCAACACCTGACGGTACACTGACGGCCGAACTGTCAAACTGGTCATCACTGCACGGTCTCTGTGCCTTGACAGGTAGAACACTCCCTGGGACAGCTCCTCAAACAGCCTCCACTCTCTGACCATCATTGAACTCAAGTGAACGCGCCTGCTCAAAGCATCGGCTACAACGTTAGCCCTTCCTGGGTGATAGGAGAGGGTAAGGTCGTAGTCCTTCAAATACTCAATCCACTTGCGCTGCCTCAAGTTCAGATCCTTCTGAGTGAAAATGTACTGCAAACTCTGATGGTCGGTGAAGATCTCGAACACCTCGCTGTACAGGTAGTGCCTCCACAACTTCAGAGCGAACACTACTGCTGCCAACTCTAAGTCGTGGGTAGGTCAGTTCTCCTCATACTTCTTAAGCTGCGGAGAAGCATAGGCAACGACCCCACCATGCTGCATCAACACTGCACCCAAACCGGTCCTCGACGCGTCGGTGTAGACCACAAAACCTCCGCTACCGGACGGCAAGACCAACATTGGCGCTGAAGTCAACCCTGTCTTCAGCTCCTGAAAGCTCTGCTTGCAGTCCTCTGTTCACACAAATCTGGTCTTCTGCCTAGTCAGTCTAGTCAACGGCTCTGCAATCTTGGCAAAATCCTAGATGAATCGCCTGTAGTAGCCTGCTAAACCCAAAAAGCTGCGAACCTCTGACACTGTAGTGGGCTACTCCTAAGACAACACTGCCTCGACCTTGGCAGGGTCCACTGTCACACCAAAACCTGAGATCACGTGCCCAAGAAAGTGCACCTCCCTCAGCCAAAATTCACACTTGTCGAACTTGTCATACAATTGGTGACTGCGCAAGGTCTCTAGCACGATCCTCAGATGCTCCTCGTGCTCCTCCTCAGAAGCCGAGTAGACCAAGATGTCATCCACAAAGATGACCACAAACAGGTCCAAGTACTCACTAAACACCCTATGCATCAAATCCATGAAAGTTGCGGGTGCGTTCGTCTGCCCAAACGGCATCACGACGAACTCAAAGTGACCATACCTGGAACGGAAAGCCGTCATGCCAATATCAGACTCTCTGATCCTCAACTGGTAGTAATCGGACCTCAAGTCAATCTTCGAGAACACTCTGGCTGACTGCAACTGGTCGAACAAATCATCAATCCTCATCAACGAATACTTTTTCTTCACTGTAACCTGGTTCAGCTGCCTGTAATCGATGCACAACCTCAAACTGCTATCCTTCTTCCTCATGAACAGGACTGGCACTCCCCACGGCGAACGACTCAGACGAACGAAGCCCAGCTCAAGCAACTCCTGCAACTAGCGCTTCAACTCGTGCAACTCAGCCGGAGCCATCCAGTAAGGTGCCTTAGACAAAGGCATCGTACCAGGCAAAAGCTCGATAGAGAACTCTACCTCCTGCTTAGGCAGTAACCCAGGTAGATCCTCCGGAAAAACATCAGAGAACTCACAAACAACAGGCACATCAAAAACCGACGACCCGCTAGGCTCCAAGGAACAAACAGAAGCAAGGTATGCAACGCAACCATCACGAATCAAACGACGAGCTCTACAGAAGGAAATAAAAGGTCGACAGGTAGACCGGATACCTCGAAAGCAGAGAACGGGCACTCCATGTATCTTAAACCGAATGGTCTTCCGCTGACAATCCACCACAGCTGAGTGAGCCTCCAACCAATCCATGCCCAGGATGACGTCAAAGTTACGAAACTGCAACGCGTACATCCTGGCCGGCAACTTGTGTCCCTCAACCTCAACTATGACGCCTTCCAGGTAATCGAAAGAACGCATGTAATCACCGGACGAGAGATCGACCATCACATCACACTGCCTCTCAGGGGTGTGATGAACCAGAGACTCGTAAAACTCTTCGGAAGCAAAACACAGAGAAGCACCGGGGTCAACCAAAACACGAGCAGATCTACTAAGGATAGGCAGAGTACCTATAACCAGGTTTGACGCCTCAGCCTGCTCCCTGGTAAGCGCCATCACACGACCACGTCCACGCCCACGCTGCGGCACCTGCTGGGGCTGCTACGGCGGCTGCTGGTGCTGAGGAAACTGTTGCTGCTGGTACAACTAGAACTACTGTGGCTGCTGAAACTGTAGAAACTACTGAGGCTGCTGCTGGTACTGCCCCTGTTGCTGCTGACGGGGTGCTTGCTGCTGGGGAGGGTATTGGTACTACAGTAGCTGTTGCGCGTACTGTACTGGCTACTGCGGCTTCTGGACTTGCCCCATCGGGCAATCTCTCCTGAAGTGGCTCGGCAAACCACAAGTGTAACAGAGTGCCTCCTGTCTGCCCTGCTCGGCTCCCTGTTGGACTGACTGCTCCGAAAACCTCGACTGGTGCCTCTACTGCCGGCTTCGTCCACCCCCGCGAGTAGACAACTGCATGAACTTCGAGCGAACTTCTGAATTGCCCGAGCTCGAAGAAGAAGAAGTCGAACTGCCGCAACTGCCTGCGGGACGCTGGTACGGTGAGGACCTGAAAGAGGCTCCTCCTTGCTACTGCTGCTGCTGGGGCAGCCAGGTCTCCCTCTCCAAGGTGGTGGCCTTAGCCACGGTCTCTCCCAAGGTGGCACACATGTGAGCAATCACACCCCACTTCAAGTCTGGTCTCAGTCCTGCTATGAACCTCTCTGCACAAGCCTGCTCGCTGCCTGCAACATGAGGAACATGCCTCAACAACCGAACGAACTTATGATGGTACATGGTAACTGAGAGATCGCCCTGCACCAACTCGTGGAACTGGTCTCGTCTCTCACGTCGAGCGTAGTCGAGGAAGTACTCGCAGTGAAATATCCTCAAAAACTGCTGCCAAGTAATCTGATCCAAACGCTACCCTTGGAAGTGAGTCTGCCGCTGAACTCTCCACCACTCATGGGCTGCTCCCTTGAGCTGGTACACCGCCAGTCTGACCTGGTCCTCCTCGGCGCACTCCATAGTCTCGAACGAGCGCTCCAACTCATGCGTCCAACTCTCTGCCTTGTCTGGATCATACTCACCGAAGAATATCGACGGTAGGAGACACAAGAACCTCTCCATAAGAGCGGTCCTGTCCTCAGTGATCGTCGTCCTCCGTCGACCGGCCCGGGTACTGCCAGTACCCGACGGCTGCTGAACTGATGGCTGCTCTACCTCCGGGTCTGCCTGCTGCTCCGATACAACTGGGGGAGGTACTGGGGGCTGACCACCTACTGCCGTCTGCCCAGGCTGCCACCCTCCCTGGTATAAGTTCCTGAAGAACTGCTCTGCCAAAGGAAACCAGTCTGCAAACTGCTGCGGTTGAGGCTGGCACTCACGCTGCTGCTGCCGCTGCACCCTGAGGCTGTGCCACCGACTCCTCTGCTGACACCTCCTCCTGGACCCGCCTCTGCGCGGGCATATCCGACTCATCCTGCCACTCAATCAGCTCTCTGGCATGCCTACGCCTGCGCGGAGCCATGTCCTACACGGCACACAACCAACAAGGTTAACAATACCAACTCGAGCGGCTAGCAGTGTACTTGTACTATTGTTGGAACTTCCTATTGCAGTTTAATTCCACTACAAGTCCTGTCAGACTCTCGCTCTGATACCAACTATAACGACCCCGAGAACCCGACCCTCGGCCCACGCCGAGGACCCAATTTTTGCGGTCACCGCCCACGGATTCGGGGACCCGGAAGGGCTATGACCCGAGTTTAACAGAATATGTAAAGGAAGTAAACGTCAACTGCTAACTACGAGCGCACACACAGAAACAGAAAAAAGAGCAAGACCGCTGCGTAACGCTCTAGGTACAGCCCCAACACATGCACACTATTACAAGTAAAAGCAGGGGATAACAAATCCCTTAAGGGCATACCCCGTAGGTGATGTACAACTGAGAAGGGGGAAAAACCACTGCTAGCTACGGGGCCCATGACTACCGCCGCATCTCCTCTGCCCGGCGTGCGCCATGCCGCTGCTGAGAAGTCTCACCTGGGAAAAAGGAGGGATGAGCTTCACAATAGAAGCTCAGTAGGGACTATCAATCTCCTACTGGCTCTAACAGGCAGAAGAATATATATAAACAATTTAAATAATAGCAGTCATATTTTCTACCTACGAAAGAACGTGCGGAAGCAAAGCTACTAACTAGCAACGGTACGAAAAGTACAACACGGTCGAAAACTCCGTACGACTGCTTGTCGTGACCACCACACGGATAGAAACCCAGACAGAGGGAACTTCGCCTAGACAAGAAACACTAGCTATGGAAAGCACTACCACTAGACAAAGGTCAGGTGCGCCCACCGACGTCTTATCCTTGACCCAGGTCCAAACCTCCACGTCTCGTCAGAGTGAGGTAGGACACGAAGTACACAACAGTAACCGTCGTAGTCTGGCCGGACTACGGTCCCTGCCTGGCCTCTCTAAGTGGTTCCAGGGCCACAAAGAGCGAGGCAGTGAGAAAAGGATTGACTGGCCTGTGCTGGGTAGAACTCCCAAAACGTCCTCGGCGCCCCAGACCAACCACGAGAGCTCTTCAAATGACTCAACGCCGCTGTCCTAACCACCGTTTTCCCCTCCGCTCCAAAGTCCGCGACTCGAGCACGCCCGCCGCCCGGAGTACTCCCTCAACAGGCGCGTGGGAACGAGGGTCCCAGGCAACGGTAACAACCTTTCTCACAGGACAGGCCCTCAAGTGTCGAGCACCGGGCGAACGATTAGTGTAGGACCGTACTAGGGAACTAGCACAGGTACAGCAAAAGCGAAAATGGCGAAGACTCCAAAAAAAATATAGAACTTCGTGAGACCTTAACCTGTCTCTGCTGAAGTCGCGACTCCCAGCCTTGTCGCGACACTGTCGCGACGGCCCAAGCCGTCGCGACCGACAAGGCCGTCGCGACAAGATCGCGACCTCTATAGCGGTCGCGTCTTCAGCCGAGGGGGGTTCCGGGACAACCCTCCCGGAGACTGCCCCAAAAATGCAGTACAACCACACCACAGGGGGAGGGGAGCATGGAGAACATGTAGGAAAGCTCATAAATCATCCAAACCACCCTTAAACCCCACAAAAGCATGGATTTACAAGAATCTATGCTCGATGGAAAACCTTACTCAAACACGAGCATGGTCCTCACACTCCCACAACCCAAACCACGGGGAAAAGCACGGTCTCAAGGGGGAGGGGAGCATGCTTAGGGCAAGAGGAGTCGAGAGTCCCCACCTCCACAAGTAGAGCCGACCCGTTGGGGCCTTCACGTCGAAATGACCACCTCCTCCTCGCTCTAAGCACCACAAACACGTCCCCTGCATGAGCGGGACGGCACCACCTCAGAACGAGCACCTCGAGCACGAAGAACCAGCAAGAAACCGCAAGAGAGCTCGAGAGGGGGAGAAGAGGGAAGAAGAGGAAGAGAGAGGGCGAGCGGGGGAAGAATGGGACGCATCCTCGATTTTAAACCGATGGCCCCCAAAACACGACGGGTCGGCCCACCGCGACAACGACCATGTCGCGACGGCCGCCCCCGGCGCGACCCCAAAAAGACGGTCAAACCTCGAAGACCGGGAAAGCAAGCGCGACGGCCTGACAGGTCACATCAATGCTGTACGCATCTGCCACCTGACACGACCGTTCTGACAGACAGGACATCGGTCATGTCTGTTAGAAAAGCAGTCGCAATGCCTCCAGACGCCGCGACAGGAATGCGACTCCCACCCCCGTCGCGACCATGTCGCGACGGCCAGGCGTGCCATGTCACCAAAGCTGTCGCGACGGGCCCCTCTGGCGCGACCATGTTGCGATCAGGGTGCCTGCCGCGACCCTGAGGACAGGGCCAAGGGCCCAAGAGGGCCGGGTCTTACAACATAGTCAAACCCCATACATGTATATTTCTAGAGGTGGCCCCCACAAGTTCAAGAGGTGGCTCTTGCTATGTAGCACTTTGCGCCATTATGGCCTCAAAAGGTGGCTTCCATAGTGTAGCACTTTGCCTTGTGTGGCACTTAGTTTCCACACTTTCGACTGGGTAAGACTCTGATACTATTTGTGACGATCAAACCAGCAAACTGGCTCAACAACTATGCTAGTTAGAAGACTTCCCGGAAAGGTCACCCATCCTGGGACTTCCCCCAACTGAGTGCGCTTAACTTCGAAGTTCTTTTCTTACTCAAACTTCGAAAATGACTAGTCCGAGTTATTGGTATAGTTCACTGATTTAGTCCATTTAACATATTCTTATATGGGGTTTTACAGAAACCTATATTAAATATCATTTCATATTTTTCCACTTATTACTGTATTGATGACCACTAAATCTGAGAAAGATTATTCATACATATCTTTGATCGAATATTGCTCTGATGACAGACATCTCTGATTATCGGGAACCTAATAACGATATTAATGATCCTTTTTGGGATTATTGGCTATGGTGGTGTCAACCAAACTACGCCTTCGAAAATCCTAGAGAACCCTAGTCAATGGCAATCTTTTTCCTCAAGTCATGAATAGGACGACATTTGCAAAAGGTGCACCATCCAATTAATGGTGGGATGGTCCGCACCTGGATGCCTGTCGTCTGCACCTGCCAAAGTAGCTTCCAACAAATTGGAGCAACTCTAACTGGGAGTGATCTGCAACTGATCTGTATGGGAAGAAGTATAAACCAATAGAAACGTTCCGTAGTGGAGTTTTTTGAAACCAAGTCCACCTACCCTAAGTTAGTATAGCAAATGAGATGGCCGGGTAGTGGGAACGATCTGTACTGTGGTTTGTTAAAGTATTTGCGGGCCAATAAGGATGCACCTTAATGGAAGAACTCTGAGACCATCCCTGTTAAAAGTGAACCCTAGCCAATGGCAAAAGAGCTTTTGCTATATTATTTTCATATCACATAGGGACTTACCACAAACACAAACTTTCCCCCCAAAAAACCTTTAGAAATTGGAAAGCCCTTGAACTCAGTTTAAAGGCCAAGGCTGACTAAGTTATGCCCTTGTCACCTTTAGAGTTTCCTTGAGAAGGTAAGGGGGAGGAACTCCTTCATCCGCAAGTTTATTATCTAAACTAAGTATGGTGTTAATTGTTGTGCCTTGCTTCCTCCAAGGTACATTCATCTTTGAAGGTCTTGGTGTTGGATATGTGGAGAACCATGACATGAGAGTGAAGTTCAAATCTTATCGAGGTAGGTTTCTCTCAAGCCTAAATGATATATGAAAATGTGTTAATGCATGGCATGATAGAAAAAGTGGAACGTAGCAACCTCTTCAAAGCTCTAACAGTGAGGCCTTTCTTGTTCATGGCCTAACCACCCTCAGATTTGACCCATCAAACCTTTGTTAGATCTTGATGGAGCTTTAACTGTCCGTGAGGGGGGGGGTGAATAGGACTTCCTACCAATTTAAAATTATTTGGATCTGAAAGAACACTTAACAAATATGTTAGTACCTTGTGTGTTGTGTGTGAAACAAGTGAAAACTTGACGGAAACAATCACAAACAATACACAAGAATTTTATCCTGGTTCAAACCTCCTCTCAAATAGGAGTCTTACATCTAGTCCCCAAGCACCTCTTGGGATTTACACTAACCACCAAGAAAAACTTGGTCTTCCTTTCAAAGAGCACTTGCACCCAAGCAAGTCTTCCCTTCTTCACAAGGGGAACACACACACAGGGAACAAACCCCCTACAGGTTACAACTCAAAGAAGTTACAAATTGATTGCTGCTCAAAGAAGGAGCAAGCATAGTGAAATAGAAAGAGATCTGAGGGAAGAAGAAATGTAACACTTCTCTCTTTTTGATTCTAAGGTGGACTCTAAGATGATGATCTGAGAAATCTAATCCACCCACTGACTGACTAACTGAAGGCTTAAGAGCTTGAATGCTAGAAGTGCGCTGCTTGGAACAACTTGCTCTCTTTTCGCTTTTCTCTCTTTCAGATTTCTGTGTGAGTCTATGTGTCTATGTATATGTCTTCATACAAACTTTGACTTCTTATATAACCTTCAAAGTCTTCAGCTACCCCTTGAAATGTAGCTGTTTGAAATATATTCGTCGTGACTGAAGAAAAGAGCTTGAGAAGTCTATCTTCATGTCCTTCTTCTCAATAACTTCTTGGCTATTTTGGATAGCTTCATGCTCCTGTTGATAGCCGCAATAAATGTCTGCAAGCACCATACCCATGCAAATTCTTTTCTCTTTTTAATGGTTAGTCTTGTATTGAATAAAGTATTAGACAGTGAAAATAAAAGGCAGATCATCTAAAAAGATATCTTTCTATTTTAGAGAAAAATATTGTCCTTAAAGTATATGAGGGTAGGTGAGCATTAAAGGAGAACTAGACACCTGCTTGGCGCGTAGTGTGTTTGCAAAAAGTCTTACCTTAAAACCTGGAAACTTGTCAGTTTAAAGGACACTGACAACTGACTTGCAAACCAGATAGCTATCAAGGAACATTCTAAAATACAATACTCCATTATTGTTATTATTAATAAATAATAAATTTGAATGCAGAGAACATAACGAACAAGATGTTCAATAGTACTTACTGGAGTTTAGAAATCATGAGTACAATGAAGAATGCACCTCGACATAATCTTTATGAGGGTTTGAGTAAAGATATGTCAGTAAAGAATTATGAAATTAATGGTGTATCATTAATCAAGAATTTCAATATTTGAAGGATACTATGATTTGATTGTTATATAGATGAACAAAATAATATAATCTATTCATTGATTAATAAAGAACTTTACAAAAAGATATTACAAAGTCAATCGAAATGAAATAACATTAACAGGTATGCAACTAGATAATTTTCTATTAAGTGCAGAAATTTCGACTTTACTGGAGTCAGAGTGGCACTTCGACTGTTGAGATATGTCCTTAAGTTGATATTAGACTTTGATTGTCTAGGCGTCAGAGTAAGACTTCGACTATTGTGAATTGATCACAAGTTGGAGTCTCACTTCAACTTTCCAAGAGTCGGAGTTGGATTTTGACTATTGTGATTTGTTCACAAGTCAGAGTCTCACTTCGACTTTTCGAGAGTCGGACTTGGACTTCGACTATTGTGATTTGTTCACAAGTCGGAGTCTCACTTTGACTTTTCAAGAGTCGGAGTCGGACTTTGACTATTGTGATTTTTTCACAAGTCGGAGTTTCACTTCGACTTTTCGAGAGTCGAAGTTGGAGAGATATACTAGTTGTGGACTTAGAAAAAATTTACTGGTAATAGTTAAGCATGTGTCGACCGGTAAGCATTTGTGTGTTGACAGTTACTTTCCAAGAGTCAAAGTTGGACTTCGACTATTGTGATTTGTTCACAAGTCGGAGTCTCATTTCGACTTTCCTCAGTCGAAGTTGGAGATATATGCTAGTTGTGGACTTAGAAAAGTTTTACTGGTAATAGTTAAGAATGTGTCGACTAGTAAGCATTTGTGTGTCGACACTTACTGTCTAGAATTAATTGTATTATGGGCCCTACTGGTATTAGCCATTTGTCTATGGCTTCTAAATGCTTGCTTGTTTGTCGTGTTCCCGATTAATTTCCACTGCTAAAAATCGGGGGCGTGACAGAGTGGCATCAAAGCCTAGGCTTTCATAAAGTCTTAGGACACATTAGAGGCTAAGTTGTGAACTTGAGCTATAGTATCTTGGCCGTGAGGACCTAGGATTCATAAGGTTGTGTTCACTTGCAACACCTAGTGAGATTGGGTAGAGCTTGGGGTTATGCTAGAAGCTTAAACATATGTATAAGTACCCTAAGTTTAAAAAGAAATTGATTAATTGTTATTACTCACAGGAGAATAGAGGAGATGACTGGCGAACGTGCACAAATGCGTGAATTACAAAGGACCGTCTAGGGGTTAACTTAAGCCCTTAATAATGTGGTACAAGCGGGAGCAAGGATTGGAGCAGGAGACTTATATGGAAACTTTCAACGAATCAATCCCTCTTGGTTTAATGGAACCCCAGATCCTCATGAAGCTAAAATTGGGTGAAGGTTATGGAATGAATCTTTAGAGTCATGCAATGTTCAGACCAGGAGAAAGTCTTTTTGGCAACCTTTCAGTTGGATCGAGATACTAGAGCCTGGTGGGAAGCTGTCAATCGCCATTTACCCAATATGGACATAGAGTGGGATGAATTTTTAGAACTTTTCAACACAAAATATTTTTCTGAGAGGATTCATGAGAAGAAGGCAAAAGAATTTGCAGATTTAAAATAACAAATGATGTCTGTAGCATAATATGAAGCACAATTCGAAAGACTAGCTCCGTATGCACCACAAGTCGCTGCCCCAGAGTTGTCTTTCCCTCAGTCGGATGTACAACTCGACAAACGAGTGAGGGTGTCCAGAAAAATAACACAGACATCTACAATACACATAGTACCAAGACAAATCCCGAGCACACACGTGCATGGCTCACAAAGAACTTGGGGTACCCGACTGAAGAGGTATTTCGGAGTAAGCGCCGAACCACCAAACTTGGAAAGCCATGACAATTCATAACAAAACACTATTGATTACTAAACCATACTTTTAAACCTCTCGATCATAAATCATTACAGTCCACAATTGCTTCTTATCTGTTAACACATACTCTTTTAAGTCATTCACACACAAACTTTAAACTGAGTACCCATAACCCTTATTTTTCTTCTTCACATAACATAATTAACATTAGGGGTGAAAATAAACCAATACATTTGACAAACAGTTTGATGCTCGACTCGTTTATTAAGTTAACGAGCCGAGTTTGAACAGAAAAATAAGCCCAGTTCATAAACGAGCCAAGTTTGAACAGAGATATTCTCGGCTCGATTATGTTCACGACAACTCGTTAAAATACTCGATAACGTGCTCGTTAAAATACTCATTAATATATTCAAAATAATACTCATTAACATAATCAAATTTCTTATAAAAATAGAAGGATATAAATATATTTATTTTTTATAGATTTATTATTACAATATAAAATATTTATGAGGGCTTACATATAATAGGTTAAGTGCCACAGTGTATATAGACAAATGATTCAAATAGAGGTACATGCATAAAATTTGGTTTAAAGTAAATCATGTAAAAGGGGTATAAACGCAAAATGTAATGTTTCAAGTTTCCTCAGCAATGCAATCATCTTCTTCCTCTCAACGTGAGTCTGACTATGCAGCAGGTGCTCTTGCCGGCGCGGCCGAGGTTCGCCGTAGACAGTCACCAGAGCCTCCGGTGACCACAGCAGACCCTCCACCTATGTCGGATGGAGCTTTCGGTGGCGGCGGCGGCCGAACCATCACCCCCCTCTAGCACGCCAGACTCCCAGTGAGCCTGTCCCGGTGGCTTGCAATGCCATCCTGACACTCCGGACACCTGCGCGGTTGTCCTGGCTATGCTGAACACCGACTGCGATGCCTGCGGTAACATTCCGGCTGTCCCAACCTAGCAACCACCACCCCCTCCACCCTCTGCTCCGTGCATCCCCCAACTATCTCCATCCCATAGTCCCATATTGATTATGGGACTTAGTGGATGGACATTGCTCTTTATAAAAGAACTCCCCAGCCTATTTGTACATTTGCAAAATTGGATCCGCTTTGCGGGTTTGAAGGTGGAGATGGCTCATTTATGTAAACAAGCCGAGTTTGGATCCGAGTTCCACTAAAACTTTCAATTTTTTAGACCTTGTTTAAGTGCTCAGTTTCGAGCTCGAATTTGACTACATAAATGCGTAGTTATCAAGCTGAGTTCAAACACTTCAAAAGTTAATCGAATCAAGTTCGAACGTGTTTGCAAATACTTGACAAGTATCGAGCCGAGTTTGAGTTCGGCAAAAATAAACGAGTTCGAGTTTGAGCATAGTGCTATTCAGCTCGACTCGGTTCATTTACACCCCTAATTAACATGATGAACATTACCCACTAACTAACCATAAACTGATTCATTAACACTAATTCATGCTTTACTAACATTAACGCAACTTAAACATCTCAAACTAACATTAATGCAACTTAAACATCTCAAACTAACATTAAATAACCAAAATCAGGCCCACATAGGGCACACACTGTCAAGCACCAAATAAAACACTTCAGGAAGCATAATGCAATAGGGCCGGTTGTCGCATTAAGAACGTGACGGCCCGATAGTTCGCGTTCACAACAAGAACGCGTCATCCCAATCAGCCACGTTAAAAATGTGACGACCGAATACACTACAGTCACACTAAGAACGCGTCAGAGTCGAAGGCTACAACATGAACATGACTGCCCGACCCATCACGTTCTCATTCAAAATGCCAAGGCCCTACCTTCTCACATAGAAACCTCATGAAACCTCCATTTCCATCCAATTCAAACTTGCACAACTCGATTGACACCACTAGAAATTTCATGCACACACCATAACATACTTTTCCATTCTTTAAACCAATCAAACAACGTAAATAAACAAGAAAGCCTTTCTAACAACGCAAAGAACACAAAGAACAATCGATACATCGACGGCGTTTCTATACTCCGAACGCCCTCCTCGTGTGGAAATCGTGTCGAAATTGAAGCTCCCGAGCTGAAATCGCCAGAGACTCCACCAGCAGAGCCTCCCCCAACCCAATAGAGCTCCCTACTCTGTTTGGCCAACAAACCCAACATAAAGCAATCAGAATTAAGAATGTGATGTAGGTGCCTGTCGCGTTCATAACGTGACGGACCCAGAGGCCAAGTTTACAAAGGTAGTGCCACGCGGAGGCCCTAGGCATGCCACGTGTCGCACAAGTAGATAAAGTCTCGAAAAAGATGACAATGAGATCGCGACGTAGGGGACATTCGTGTTTAGAAAGCAACGTCCACCCCCGCTGTATTCTCAAACAAAGAATCAGTGAGTTATTTGAGCTAAAATTTTAATTCGACCTGTGGTGGTGTGATCCTGTTTGGACCTGAGCCAAACAGGCCTCCACTGGAATGAGAGAGGGAAAATGATTGCTGGTGAGGACGAAGACCTGCAAAACCAGAATAGGATCAGGAGGCCCGGTGAAGACCGGGGAAACCCTCCGATGCCTAAGTCAGTGGAGAGCTTGTGAGGCAGGGGGTTTCGGAATGCGAGAATGTGTTCGTGTGAGGAAGAGAACGTACCGTTGCATGGTACTGTACCTGTGCCTTTATAGGCGTCGGTGTCGAGGCCAACGTGCGTAACGTTCGGCGGATCGTGCCTGAAGAGGCGCCTTGACGCACGCGCATAACGGGAGGAGTTATGACTCTGGTGTCCGTTAGGCTGCCAGGCAGTTCACGCCCCTTGATGGTGGAGAACGTGGCCTGGGACGGTTTCAACTGTTCTGCGAGTCAGAGAACCTGCTCGGAACCCTTTGGGAATGCTTTCCGAGCAGGTGACCCACGTGGGGGCTCGAACATGCTGTTCGGTAACATCGAGGGTAGTTTCATGGAGCGGAGTCACTGTTCTTGTTCGGAAGCCGTTCATAGTTGTTCGGTAAGGGAAGGCGGGTGATCTGCTCGGAGGTACGCCGCAGCGGAACCTGACAGCTTCCGATCACGGGAGTCACACAATTGAGGTCTTCGAGCCATCCTGGAGAGGGCGTGCCCTTCGATGACGGTGCCACATTGGTTGACAGGACGTGAATAGGCCGTAACGAGCCATCATGGGCCTAGGTGACCAGATTTGGCCACCACACGATCTACAACACTCACACAATACACCAAAACTACAACTAAGACCCAATAATCACACATTGACCCAAACACTACATCAAAATTATTAAAGTCGAATTTGAATGATCACGATGCTATATCTCTCCAACTCTACCCCAAAGTCCTATATATGTCTCTCTTCTCTATCTCGTACCTCTTTTCGCCCATGACCCTCTTTGTCAAAATTCATTGTGGAAGAGGTAGGAACTTGGGAAGGAGGCTAACATCGAAAGGACACGGGAGAAACAATGACATGACATTTGAAGATGCCGCAAATTTGCTCATATAAATATATTAGAATTAGATATATTTTGAATCACAATTATTCAAATCTGATATTTTTTATAAAAAAATCTTAATTGTGGTACTGTCAAGAAATGGAAATAAAACACGTTTTCAAGAAGAATATCTGAACAAAAAAAAGAGGGATACAAATCGTCACGACCACGATGTGCCGGTAAAAAGACAGGCCATTCCTTGGAAGAAAAAAGGAAAAAAAAAAAATAAATCATGTGCGCAAGATGTGGGGCAGAAAAGGCCCTCCCTCCCTTCGCTCCATAATCTGCAAACAAAGAGTAACGTACAGATGAAGCAACCATCGTCACTCATCTTCCCCCGCGCGACAAGGAAGCCTCACTTTGCCCACCACTTTATGTCTTCGAGATAGAAGAATTGTGTTTACTCTTTTTTTTCTTTCAAAAGAAATATATATTATATTTTTACAACATATTTTTAGTGCACTTTCAGTCTTCTTCGTTGATCAATATATTATTGATATATTGTAACTACATAATGAGAAGATCGAAAATGTATTAAATGTACATTAAAAAAATATGACAAATGTTATTTATCTTCTTTAAAGAAAAGAGGTTTCTAAATCGATTGTTGTCGATACATTATTATCTCCTTTCTCACTCACAAATTCAAAAGAGAAAAAATTAGTGTATTTTTGTATTGCACTTTAAGTGTAATATGACTAGGTAAAAATTTATGTGGCACCACTCATATGGAGAGTGATAAAGTGACAATTCAATTGTTAGATGTCACATAGATTATTGTCTATTTTTTTTTGTTATAAAAAAAAGTAGCGATCTCGTACGATCTCATATTTTTTTTCTTTTTAAAAAAGTGGAAATTTTGATAGGAGATATATGTGGAATTAGAAAAAGATACGGATGAGATTAGGGAGGAATGAAAGTTTGGTGGATGGGGTTACTTAACTCGAGAGTTTTAGGGGTAAAAATGGATAAAAGTTGGGTTAAATTACCCCACCTTTTTGGTAGATTATTTTAACCCTCTTTAACTTTTGTGTCCCACTTCTCCTTCTCAAATTATTTTATCTTAAAAATAAGATTAAACAACTCCGATTATTAATTTTAACCGGGAGTTTCTTATCACCTAGATAAATTGGACCGTACAATACTAGTTCTTTGGGGACGTGGGGGCAGTAGTTACCTTCTACTAGTGTTTTTATAAAAAAAATCTAAATTCCGAAATGAGCACTCGTTAGTTAGAATATGGTTTCATTTGACATTTTTAGATCGCAACTCAAATACATAATCTCATTTTTGATAAGTAATGCAGAGTTAAAAATTTAAACATAAAACATACGTCAGTGAAGGATTTTAACAGTTGAGCCAGTCGCTGTATATTCAAATATATAATATTGTTAAGGCCAATCCCAATAATTAACTAGGGAGGGGATTCTCAAATCCCACTTTGGCATGACTATTACTCCTTCTTACCCTTACCGAAGTCTTAACACGATAACTTTTTTGAACCACAGAAGAGAATAATTTAGTACATTTAAATTTTATACTTTGCATTTATGTTTTCCCTTTTCAGCATGATGTGGAATGGTAGTGCGGCCGACTTGATTGGTCGGTCGCAGTGTGGGCTCCATGAAACTGTAGCGTGGGGCGGCGTAGGGCCTGCGCGGCCGACCAATCAAGTCGGCCGCGCTGCCATTCTTGGTTGACTTGTTACTCGGGTGCCCGGGGTAACAAGTATTTCTCTTCTCATTGAATGGGTACATTGTGTCCTCTTTTTATTGACCAATGAAAAAATAAGGACAAGTACAAAATATAAAACTCAAGTATACTAATTATTCTCACCCAACAAAACCTGATTTTAAAATGAACAAGACTTAAATATTTTTAAAATTAACCAAGCGTTATAAGATAAGTCAATCACGACTGAACGCCTCCCTCTCTCTCTCTCTCTCTCTCTCTCTATATATATATATATATATATATATATATATATATATATATATATGTGTGTGTGTGGTGTGTAATATTATAAGTGGTCATCACATCATGCAAAGAGTTGCGCCAAATGAGATGACGAGAGACGGGGTCCAGAGGAGTCACCGTTCGACGGTGGAGAAGATGATCTCATCTCAAGTACGTAGGTGGGCGTGGCGGAGCGACTCGTCTCAACGGTACCTTTTCCTTCCAATCCAAGCCCAGAGAGAGAGCGAGAGAGCAGTATATGATTGATTATTTTTTAGAGAGTTTTTAAACTAATCTTATTTTAAAAATAATTTATATAAATATATTTAAGTTTAATATATTTACAAATTTATATCTCTCACTTACACTGAATAAATATAATTTATACACTTTTTTTTACAGCTTACATCATTTCTCTACAACTTACACCATTTTAATATATCCATGTCAGTTATATAAAATCATATAAGTTGTAGTGAAAGTGGTAAACTGCATAAAAAAATATGTAAACTAGTTGAATTAGTGTAAGTGAGAGGAATATATTTGTAATTATGTTAGAATTAAGTATATTTATGTAAATAAATTTTAAAATAAAATATTTTAAAAAAAATCCTATTATTAAATCCCCACCAATTTAATGTTGATCCGCGGCAGCAGCAGCGCGCGCCCCCACAAGAAGAGCACCAAATCATCGCCATCTCCATCTCCATCTCCATCTCTGTACTAATCCCTCCATCGACCATTCTGCGGCCGGAGGAAGATGGATGAACGGAACGGCACCCCGCAGAGCGGCTAGATCTATCCTTCACCATCCGCAGAAGCAAAAGGCAGCA